>BPTQ01000001.1:40677013-40696329 GCA_019973895.1 Chrysanthemum seticuspe
AAAATATTTCCGACGGATTTCCAACAGAAATATTAAAACATAAAAAATCATTAGAAATTGAAACATTTCCAACGGATTAGTGACGCAAAAAAAGAGATGTTGGAATGGCGTCGGAAATTCGACGGTAGGTTATGTGAATTACCGACGGATTTCCGACAACAATCGAATCTCTTGGAATTCCGTCGGAAGTTACTCAGAAAACTACAGCTGTCGCTGTTTCGTCGGAATATGGTCGGTAAATTAGCGACGGAAAAGTATTCGTCGGAAAATCTGTCGCTGAAAGTCAACTTTCTAGTAGTGGCATTAATGAAACTTTTGACAGAATTCCATCTGAATAGGCAAAAAAGATGTTGGAGCACTTCATTAGCCAAAGAAATGTATAAGGAAATGGAATAAATAAATAAAGTGAAGAGTAAAGTAGTTTATATGCGTTTTGAAAGGCTTTTGTTTGCGTTTGTGAGTCATTTTGTTTTCCCTTTTCAATGCCATTCATGTAATTCACTACGGCCTCGGTATTGCATTGTCTGTCTCTAATTTCGAATTTGTAATGATTTTTTTTTTATGTTTCTATGATATTGTCCATGTTGTAAAACTTCGTGAGTGTTAATTTAAGGCAAGAATCTCTTGGATGATATATGCCATGAATCATTGTACTAATTAACGAAGTATATATGTTGGACAGTTCTAATCATTGAAAAAATCTTTGAAACGCTATAGTAAAATATGTCAATGATAATTATAATTCATGCTCGCCCATCAGCCAGGATTATAAGTTGTGCCCCATGTGAGAACATTAAATATGGTGAGAATGTGAGAACTAATTCTAGCCACTCATTTTATTCTTCTTTATTTTTGATCTAATAACTAATATTAGTTAACTAACTTTTTGAAAAATTTTTCAAAAAATTTTGAAAAATTTACCAAAAAATTTTAAAAAAAGATTTCGAAAAATTTTCATAAATTTTTTGAAAATTTTGAAAAAAAATATCGAAATTCTTTTCCGAAATTTTTTTTCGATTTTTTATCGTTACATGTGAAAAAAATTCTCATGACGAATTTCGTCACATGTACACTTTCCAGTCATTTTGTACCACCCTTCTTTCGTTATAGAAAAATATGCCAACGATAAGTCATGCCCGCCCAATGGGCGGGCTTATATGCCCGGGAGGGCTCATAAGTCATGCCCGCCCATTGGCCGGGCTTCAAAAACTAGTATATATATATATATATATATATTATTTAAATAAACAACACAAATAACTAAAATTAAAATCTTATTAATAAAAGACTAAAATACACCGTTGGTCCCTAAACTTATATCGGAGGATCGCGAGGGGACGAAACCGGGCATAATCATCGCCACGGGTCCAAACAGTACCCATTAAATGCCAGATTGGTCCCTTGACCAATAACGGCGTTGTCAACGTTCCGTTATACCCAAAATAAACCCGTAATCATGGTACTGCTGAGTATGTGGTATACACTGTAGAACATGTCTTGTCCAATTTCCCGCCATATTGTACAATATAACAAAACCGGGTACTCATTGCTCATCCCCAAACTTGTTTTGGAAGCCTACCCAGAAAACCCTAAGGCAATGTCTATCATAAAATCAAATAATCTGAGTAAGAAAATAACAAACAACCACCTTGGATTTACTCTGTGGCGAGTAAGGGAATATCCTTTATATGATGATCGTGAAACGGAGGAAAGAGCTGCAGTCAGGAGATATTGTAAGTCTTTTTTGGTTAGAGCCTATTACAATCATATGTTAGTACGACTGATTAAGTTATTCCCCTTTTAGGTAACTTTAGCTTAACAAAGTTTTTGTACATTTTTTTATACAGCGGGTGAACCTGGATCGTTTAGCATGATGTTCCATTATGAAGGTACATTCAAATACTTTCCAGGTAGGATATATCAAGGAGGCAAGAAATGCCTTGTTGATCTTGTGGAAATAAAAGAGGTATCTGTTGATGAAATGGATGCTCTCATGACCCAAATCGGTTATGAGTCTGGACAAACCAATTATTTCTACTTTGTTAAGCCTGGTTGTACATTAGACGACGGTTTGTTTTCTTTGCGTGAACCTGCTAATCTAGACTTGTTGAAAGATGTTGTCATACAGCATAAGCTGATAGACGTGTATGTTGAAATAGGGAAGACTATATTAGAATTTTGTGAAATATCCCCACAATCAATTAAGACTGTGTTTTGGGAGATGGATGAAGATAGGAGAAAAGTTGCTACAGCGGCTATTCAATCATGTTGTAGACGGTTGGTGTTAGATGATATAGATAATGAACCTGCCCTAGATCAGTTTATCCAACTTACACAATTTCCTGTGGACGTCAATGATATTGGTGAAGCTAGCAATTTGCCAAACATTGAGCCACTCTTTTCCACCTTAGACTGCTCATTTGCTAGCCAACCTGTTCAAAACAGTGAGCGTGCTTTAGTAGTTGTTGATGAGGACAATGCTCTAAAGGAGCCTGATAATGTTGAGGTTAATCTGTTTAGAGTGATTCAGGGGAAGGACTTTGACAACGGTGGAACAGCACTAGTTGATGTCAATAACACCTTTGAGGAGCCTGAAAATTTTGAGGTTAATCTGTTTCAATTGACACAGGAGAAGCATTTACACAAAGCAGGCAGACCACTACTTGATGTGAATAACAGCTTTGAGGAGCCTGATGTGGATGTAAGTCTGTTTCAACTGACTCAGGATAACATGGAAGAGGATCCTGTTGTTGATCTTAGTCTGTTACAAGCGAGTGACACTAGTGAATTTGGCAATGCAGTTGAACCAAATCAAGATAACACTTGTCAAGAGAATGATGCACAACTTGGTATGCTACAAGTAGGTCAGCGTACTGATTCAGGTGAAGAAGGAACAACATGTTATATAAGTGATGACAGGAAGTTGGTAAATGATTTACCTGTGATGGTTGATGAAGTATTTTGCGGTGACCATGTTAGTTTCCAACACGCGCACTTTGCTAATGGCGTTTATACCACTTTTTTCTATACTGGTCAGGAGTTTGCTACTGCAGGGGAAGTAAAAAAGCTAGTAAGAGAGCATTCAATAGAAACTAGGAGGGAGTTGTTTTTTTTTGAAGAATGACAAAACAAGAATAAGGGTCAGGTGTAGGGGTTGTGTTCCAGTTTCAGGCCCAAGTGAAGGTCCTGGACTGGATATTGGCCCATCTAGAAGTCCATTAAGCAGAAGGGGTATAAGAGCATTGCTTTCTGCCAAAAAGGACCCTTCAGAAATACTCTGCCCATGGCTATTGTTTGTCGGCAGGAATGGTGAGACAGGTATCTGGTCGGTCAGAACATATAATGAGCAACACACTTGTTTGCAATCAAGGGAAGTCAGAGCTTTTGACCTTCGCTATATCTCACAGAAAATTACAGCACAAGTTGAAACAAATCCAAAGCTTCCTATCAGGTCGGTGCATAATCAACTTACCAACCAATACGACCTTCAAGTGTCCCTGCAGAAGGTATTAAGGGCCAAAAACCTAGCTATAAAAGCCATCAGGGGTCAATTCAAGCTTCAATTTACCATGTTGAGGTATTATGTTCAAGAGTTGCAGAAGACAAACCCTAATACAACAGTGGAGATGAATGTGGAACGACCTCCGGATGAGTCTCTTCCAACCAGAGAATTCAAGAGAGTGTATGTTTGTTTAGGTGCACTGAAGCAAGGATTTAAAGATTGTGGGAGATCATTGTTGGGGCTGGCTGCTTTTCCAATTCGTGGTCCTTTCAATGGTCAACTGATGACAGCTGTGGGAATTGATAGCAACAATGGTATATACCCTTTCGCTTATGCTTTTGTTGATTCAGATAACAGAGGATCATGGACTTGGTTTCTTCATTGTTTATCCGATGATTTAGCACTTGGGCCAATTTCAAGCATCACTTTTATTACTGACATGAATAAGGTACTCTCTTACTCTGTTCATGAATTTAAGTCTCACTGTTTTGAAACAGACAGTAAAGATATTTGATTTTGTGCAGGATATAAGTAGAGCTGTAGCAGAAGTTTTTGAAAGTGCAGAACACAGATTCTGTATTAAAAGCATACATGAGAAAATGAAATTGCAATGGAAAGGTAGGGCCTATAAAGACCATCTGTGGAAATGTGCAACAACCTCAACTGTTGTACAGTTTCTGAAAGCTATGGCTGATCTCAAGAAACTTAATCAACCAGCCCATGATTGGTTAAGTAAGATACCACCGATCCATTGGTCAAGGTCACATTTTTCATGTAAGTGATCTATCTGTTTCACTTACTTTGTATTCGTAAATGCAGTAACAGTTATAATTAATACATGTTTATTACTTGTCATCTTTAGGGAGAGCTACTTCTGATGTGTTACTTAATAACATGTGTCAAGTGTTTCATGAGAAAATTAAAGAGGGGTTAAGCAAACCTATTATTACAGCCTTAGAATACATCAGGGAATATTGTATGAAGAGGATAATGCATGTTCTTATGGTGATTGAGAAGAGTGATGGGCCATTAACACCAACTGCACAACGCATGCTAGAGGCTATTAAGAAAGAGGCTGTTAAGTATAATGTGTTATGGAATGGGGGATCTAAGTTTCAGGTTAGTGGACCATGGGGTGACCAATGTGTAGTTAATGTTGTACACAAGACTTGTACTTGCAGAAGGTGGGAGATAACAGGTTTACCATGTAAACATGTTGTTGCTACCAATTGGAATATGGCTTTAAATGGCCAACAAGTCGGAGCTGTAGAAACATGGGCTCATCCTTGTTACTATCTTCTCACTTGGGAGGCTACCTACAAACACCATGTCCAGCCTATAACTAGCAGTGTACATTGGGAAAAATCAACTATGCCAACAACAATTGTTCCACCAAAATCTGAAACAAACCCGCCTGCCGCAAAAGGTAGAAAAAGAGTTAGGATAGCACCTGAAACTGAAGAGATTGTGAAGGATGGTAAGCTGTCAAGGGCTTGGAAGAGTGTCAGGTGCAGTATTTGTGGCATTGCTGGACACAACCGGGTAACATGCCTAGGGTATGGTGGAGCTCAACATAGTGGAACTGCCAATAAGGTAAATGTCAAAAAGGTGCCTACTAAAGCTGCAGGAAAAAAAAGACATCCTAAATGTAAAAAGGTAGCAGCAGATAAAGAAGCTGAAGGTACGGGTGTTGTTCTAAAAAGCCAAGTTAGTGCAGTTCAAGGAAGTGGTGTTCAATCTACAAATCAAGAGCCAGGAACTGAAGATCCCATCATACATGATGCATCCCTGTCACAATCCCAGCAACTTCAAGCTGAAGCATTTGCCGATCCCATCATGCATGAGCAATCCCAGTCTGATTTTCAGATTCAGTCAAGTGATGTTCAAGCAGTTTCTGCTTCAACCCAGCCTGCTACACGAAGAATGACTAGGAAGCAGGCTGCACTGGAAAGAATGATGGCCTCACCATAGGTCAAATCTGTTATGCTAATTATCTAGACAATGTTTCATCTAGTTTACTATTTATTTTCTATGGACAAGTTATGTAATCTAAAAACATATTTGTGTGTGGGTGTGTAACTATAGCGCTCATGCTTTGAAAATTATGCAATTTTATGCAGCTGGAATTATATCCATTTGCATTAACTATGGAACCATGTCATTATTGTGTATTTTTTGAGATTGACTAAGCTTGATGTGTGAATAGTTTGCGTCAAAAGTAACCAAAGCTAAAATAGAACATCATAAGAATGTTGACATTTAAAAGTCAACCCTAAACACATTGCAAACCATCTGCATACCCATGAGGCATAGAAAATCAGAAACAAACAAAACTGAATACTTCATAACAAGGTTACTACAATTCAAGATACACAACATTAACCAACTAGCCTCATTACATAAAAGGTTAAAACGTTATCCCAATGCATAAACAATGAAGAACAACATCCAATTTAGCACCATGTAAATCTTCCACTTCCACACATCACCTTGAGCAGCTACTAATCTTGCCTCAAGCTCATTTCTCCCCCTCAAAAGTCCTGGTATGATCATTCTTGAACGAGCACAGATTTCAGGATCATACCATCTTATCCACCGACAAGAAGACCCCTATTGATGGTTATGACAAGTCATTAAACAACCACCATTGTTACAAACTTACACAAGAAATATTAAGACGCACTTACTTGAACAGGACAACCAAAGAATCGACGCCCTGGGTTGGCAGAGGTCCACGAAGTACGAATAATAGCTTGCTTACCACACCAACAACGTACCATCTTGAAACAATTATCGTTTTGAAGAGGACGGGTTTTGAAGGATAGTTTAGGGATGGGTCATAAATGTAGATCAAACCTTGTTACACACATATACTAGCTACATACACTCTAGAACGGTTTTATTTAGTACGCTACAGTGAAAGACGGTTTTGCCCTCAGCAAAATAACGTTGACAACGGCAGTATTGGTCAAGGGACCAATCTGGCATTTAATGGGTACTGTTTGGACCCGTGGCGATGATTATGCCCGGTTTCGTCCTATCGCGATCCTCCGATACAAGTTTAGGGACCAACGGTGTATTTTAGTCTTAATAAAAATAATAAATTAACCATTTACACGAAAAATTCTTTCAGACCAATTATTTCAAATCAATCCAAATACCATATGGGTGTGTTATTGAAAAATAAATCGGTCCAAATAATAGCAACTAAAGTTGGACCCAAATTTATAGTCCCAGCCCAATTAAATAATCCAACAAAACCTAACCTAAAAAGTAGGGTATATAAGGCTACAATCTCTAATTTGTCTCACATATTTCAGCCCTAATATTGTTCATAGGAAGCCTCTCTCCCTCCTCCTTTTGATTATCATCAGTTTACAATACACATCACAACTCGAATAATCTTCTTCTTTTTCTACACAAATCCACACGTAAACACGCCCATCTATCATCTGATTTATTTTTCAGTAACACACCCATATGGTATTATTGTTTTCCAACTGTTAACTAACGTTCAAAAAGGACAAAAAAAAGGGAAAACACCAAACAAGAATGGGAAAATGCGAGCCACGGTGTGGTTGTGGCGCCATCCCGTCGTGTTTTTCAAGACCATTTGGGTTGGTCGTGACGGCTCAGAACATGAAACGCGAGGCCCGGTATGGTTGTGGTGTGCTCATGTGGCGTTTTGGGGGAAAACGTGAGGCACAACGCAAGGTACCCGCCCTCTTAAAGCATTAGCCGTCCCGCTGGTGCCGTGAGATAAAGTGTTGCCACATCAACACTTTTTCTTATAACACCAGAATTTACTACAACGCCAAAAACACCCCTCCCTCTTATAACACCAATGCCATCATGCACCTTAGTACCCGACATATTTTTTTTTTCTTTCATTTATTTAAATAAACCAACACATATAACTAAAATTAAAATCTCATTAATATTAAAAAGGTTAATTCCATATATACTATAAACCTTAAAATGTCATATTTACCCAACCAAAAGTCAAAATGTCATATATATACCCAATTTAAAATTTATATTGTAATATTTGCCCATTTTATTATTTAAATCATTTGAAAATAGATTTACAATTATTAGATTACCATTATCCCCTTTGATGCCATAAATAACATAAGTTTTCATCTTTATATGCATATTCCTATAATGTTAAGCTCTACTCTCTAGTTACTAATTTTAAACATCATAGCGTCCATCAAAGTGAGATCTTAAGCTACTAATTTCATCACAGGTAACACAACCCATTTAATCAACCCTATGCAAAATGTAATATACTGGTCACTCGATGTACTAATAAGCCATAACCTTAGAGAAAATTCTTGTTGAATCAATCACATATGATTTCGTATACAACACTCGGTGAATAAACCAAATCCAGTTTTGATATGACAATAATGTTTTTCTACTTCCCAACACATAAGTTACAAAAACAAGAGTAGTATCACTCTAACGTCATTTGAATGCACCAATCATATTTTGGACTTTTGGAAGTCTTTACATTCCTATTATTTTTTCCAGAAAAAGAAACTATATATATTAAATGATTAGCAATACATATATAGAAGTGATTCATACCTACACCACATCTTTTGATGCATGATCACAATTTGTGCATTACAGTTTGTACTGTACAATACTGTAATGCACAAATTGTGATGTATACATCAAATATCTGCTGTGAGTATCACCCCCCATATATAAATGATCCCAACTATATTATTTAACTTTATGTTGAAGGTGATTAAAGTTCAAATCAAATTAAGTCGATTGTTACGACACAACATTTCATAAGATTATGTAACATACAACATTTTATATTTCCATAACGATGCTTTTTATATATATAAATGACTTATTTCAAACCTATCGACCGTCTATAGTAGTGATGGTTAAATTGTTTGCAGTGTAATGTTTCAACTTGCTTTCTTCTGGAGTTGACCTTGACTCGAATCTGTTGATGAAGAATGTTGGTTTGTTTGGAGCGGGTAATGGTATAGTGTCATTTAGAAGCATAGTGATCATATCTGAAGTTGTTGGTCTATCTTCTGCATTTTCTTGAACACATAGAAGTGCCACATGAACGGTTCTCAAGAATTGTTGTACGACACAAGTGTTTCCAAGTGTCATGTCTACCAACTCCGGTGCATTTCCTTGTTGCCATAGCTCCCATGCCTAAATTGTTAAAAAAGTATTACAAGTCATATGTTCAGTATCATCGTGTATGCAACAAACAAATGTGTTTTTATTATACCTATCTATACGTGCTCGTTTTTATTGAAGACATTTTAAATAAAAGAGGTTTAAATGTGATTGCTTACATATCCAATAAGATTGAATGTCCGGTCAAGATGCACGATAGAGCTATTTTTTCTTCCAGTGACGATTTCTAGGATCAAGACTCCAAAGCTGAAGATATCGGACTTTATGGAGAAAGTCCTTTCCATTATGTACTCCGGAGACATATAACCACTGAACATGCCAAATGTAACATCATCAGAAACATAAAGTGCATATGACATTCTTTTATAAGACACCCGAGTTAAACTTTGGTAATCCTATTTTCTTAACATGTTTGGTAATAGTAAATCTAAGTACTTTATGATAATAATCTTATTATGAGAACATATATTAACCAGTTTATTAATAGGGGAAACGAAAAGAGCAAACTCACAATGTTCCAACAACTCTGTTTGTCATTGCCTCGGTCTCGTTCTGCTTGAACATTCTTGCCATGCCAAAATCTGCTATCTTGGGGTTCATTTTCTCATCTAAGAGAATGTTATTAGCTTTTAGATCCCTGTGAATAACACGCATTCTTGAGTACTTGTGCAGGTATAGCAACCCCTGAGCAATTCCGTCAATGATGTTAAATCGTTTAGGCCAATCTAGCTCTACCTTTCTATTCTCATCTACAAATACAATATGTCAGTCTATTAGTACGAAATTGTGAAAATCAGAGAAGAAAATGCATATTGTATGCGCGTAAGTTACATTCATTGCATACCAAAGAGGAAGTAATCTAAACTTTTGTTGGGCATATACTCATAAATTAACATCTTTTCTTCCCTGTGAATGCAACAACCAAGAACCCGAACAAGATTTGTATGTTGTAGTTTGGCTATGAGTATCAGTTCATTTTTGAATTCAACTAGCCCTTGCCCTGATGTTCTTGAAAGCCTTTTGATAGCAATTTTTTGTCCATCGTTTAGTTGTCCCTGCATTTTTTGTGTTAACATAGAGTCATAGATCCAAGAACATAACGATTCTATCATATAGGTTCAGCAAGAAACATCATCACCTTGAAAACAGGTCCAAAACCACCCTGTCCAAGCTTATTTTCAACTGAAAAATCATTTGTGGCGGCCACGATAGAAGCAAAGCTGAATATTAGCAAATTCGTTCCTTTCCCCCCGTTACTTTCTAGATGATGCACATCCTTGAAGCTATCACTAGCTGTTAACTCAAGGAAATATTCATCTCTCTTTCGTTTCTCTTCTTCCACTATCACCATCATGGACTTAACAAAATAAGAAACTATAAACAGAAGCAAGGTTTAACTTTACAAATTCCGTACCTTCTTTTTGATGCTCTCTCTTCTTCACGCACCACAAAAACCCCGAACGGAGGAAAATCAGAGTAATAATGAAACCAATGAGTAAAATTATCAGTCCTGTTTTATTTTTGGTTTTTAGTCCTGCACAGTGATATGGTTAGATACGAAAAAGGCTAAAATCGTAGCAAAGACCATAGTATTCTGACATTCTTACCTGTAGCTGGATTTTGGTGACCGATCACATACATCCATGCAGAACTATTACGTGGATTATCGGAAAAGCTGTTCCTTCCTCTCCAAAAAATACATCCAGTTCCATTGGTGTTACTGCTAGTAAAACCCACACAGCTGCAATCATACCAGCACTTGACTAAACAGTCACTAATGCTCAGGCTCAAGTTACTATCAATAGTATTGATTGTCTGATAAGAAGCAAATTTGCCATTTCGATAACTAAATATATCGTTCTAAGTCCTGCACAGAGGCAAACTTAACACTTCCCTGCAACCCGTGCCAGAATTGACCCCATAACAGAACTCAGGGACCCATTGACTAGTATCGTTATCACCACCATCAATTTGCCCGCCTGGTGTTAAAATCCACATAGGAAAAGGAGCATCACTATTCGTAAAGCTAGAGTCTTGACCTTTCTTGTAGTTGATGTATCGTTTGTTGCTGTTGTATACAGTAGTGAGGTCATAACCATTCAATGAAAACATATTTTGAAATGTTTGGTTATCTAGATTTTCACTAGTCCAGTAAGGCTGGCCTCGTAGTCGAATCAATATCTTATGAGATGCTTCATTAATGGGTTCCCAGCTCAAAGTAAAAGCTCCTGCATCAGGGATTTCATTAGTCAGCCAAGAAGTCAGGGTCCAATTCTGCCCCGTTGTAAGGTCTGTTAAATTTTGGGGTATCAATCTGTGGCAAACATATCATTCTATCAATTGCTAATGGCTTTCAAGTTATGTTCATTGCAGAGATTCTACAGGGGTTAATCATGGACAAAGAATAAAAGGTTTAAAGTTCCAAGATGCTCGTTTCTACTGAAGCTATTCTCATTTCTGCTGATGCGTCATTTATAGCCGTTAGAGGGGTCTTTGTGTAACTTAATCTCCTATTTAATAAGTCCCTTAATCTAGGGTTAAATATACAAGTGTGTGCAGTCATTGTATCACACTCATCTCTTCTTTCTGATCATTTCATTTGATCTTGTCTTGTCTTTGTACTTACATGATTATTGTCTCATTGACATTAATCTAACCTTGTAACATTTTGGATACTATTGTAAACTTAATCTAAGCTGACTATTGTGGCTTAGGTTTGAATAAAGGTTCTATTGTTCATCTTGTGTTGCTTATATTTTCGTACATGGTATCAGAGCTTCAGACTCATTGATTCTCTTCGGAAACAAATTGGTGGTTTGGGGTTATTGCTATTGGCGTAATCACTGGTTATCTTCTACTTACAATTTGCCCTAGACTAAGTGAATCTAGGGTAATTGTGATTTGTTCTTCCGCTGCATATTTTTCTGTAAGTCTAAGTCTTATCTCTTCTTCAAACATACAGTACTCAAGTCTTTGTGGGTGCAAACAGGTAGACTAACATCTTGATCTGCCACCTTTGAGTGGTACGAATACCTGCTCTGGTTTACCCTAGTCCACAGGCTTGGTGCTTGTTGTTTCTTATATACAAAGTCTTATTTATTTGTCTATTTGCTCTTATTATTATCTCTGTCTGTGATTCCTTGTCTGTCTTATTTATTTCTTTACCTGTCTATTTTTGCTCTTGCTGTTATCTCTGTCTGTGTTATTTGTCTGTCTTATTGTTTACATTATGGCTTTCTCTATTGTCTCTGGAGAAGGATCTCACAGAAATGACACTGCCTTTTCTGCTAAAACTTTTAAAAATGAAAAAAAATTTGATAACAAAAAAGGATCTAACAATTTCAACAAAAGTACTGGTTTTAATGCTGGTAACAGCTCCAATAACATAGGACCAAACATGAACCTCAAATGTACTAACTGCAAAAAACCTGGTCACACTATTGATAGATGCTATGATCTTGTTGGTTATCCTGCTGGATATGTTAAAAAGAATTTAAATGCTAAACCCTTCAGCAGTAACATGGTTTCCACTGATACTAATCATATCACTGATAATAGAGCTAGCAACTCTCCTGTCTTTTTGTCTAATGAACAGTTCTCCAGACTTATAAGTCTTCTTAATAACAACAATGTGTCTTCTGCTAATGCTAATGTGGCAGGAAAAAAATTTTCAGGGACATTCTTTAATGGCAGTGTCAAGTTTAACATAAACTTCAACAAATTCTTTAACAACAACACAAAAATCTTATCTGGAAACATAAGTCTTGGTTGGATTGTTGACTCTGGTGCAAATCAGCACATGACTGTATCTGCCAAATTTTTAATTAATGTTGTTGACATTTCAAATCTTGGTCTAACCGTTGGATATCCCAATGGTACTCAGGCTTTAATTACAAAAATTGGTGATTTAAAGGTCAATAATGATCTAACTCTTTTTGATGTTCTGGTTGTTCCTGAGTACAATGTCAGTCTGCTGTCTGTTCATAAGATCGCTAGAGATAACAAGATGTTTGTTGGGTTTAATGAATCAAATTGCTATATACAGGATTTACATAAAAAAGGATTGTGGGGATTGGTAAACAATGCAATGGGTTATATATATTTGATATTGATTCTACATGTAAGATTACTTCTAATAATTGCATTTCTGTTTGTCATGTTTCTAGAAATCTCTGGCATCAAAGACTTGGTCATCCCTCTGACCAAGTCCTACATATACTTAAATCCACTCTTAAACTTGATAGTTCATCTAAATCTGACCATCTTTGTGACACTTGCAATAAAGCCAAACAAACCAGGGAACCATTCCCTCTAAGTGAACATAAATCAACTAAAATTGGTGAACTTGTTCATCTAGATGTATGGGGACCATATAAAGTCACTAGCAGAGATGGTTAAAAATATTTTTTAACTATTGTTGATGACTATTCTAGGGCTGTGTGGGTTTATATGCTTAAGGGAAAGGATGATGTTTATGTTTCCATTGTTAACTTTACTCCCTATCAAATCAATTTGAACACAATGTTAAGATATTTAGAAGTGATAATGGGACATAATTTGTCAATAACAAACTTCAACACTTCTTTCATGAAAAAGGAATTTTACATCAAACCTCTTGTGTTTACACACCACAACAAAATGGTATTGCTGAAAGGAAACATAGGCATCTCCTTAATGTAGCTAGATCTCTTATGTTTCAGGGGGAATTACCTCTTTATCTTTGGCCTGAATGTGTTCTAACTGCTGCATATGTCATAAACAGGTTACCCTCTTCAGTGTTGTCTGGCAAGTCTCCTTTCTTCTTTGTGTATGGGCATGACCCTTCACTCTCTCTCCTTAGAGTCTTTGGCTGCCTATGCTATGCCACCATTCTCAACATCTCTGATAAATTTGGTAGTAGGTCCGAGAAAAGTGTTTTTATTGGTTATTCAAATGAAAAAAAAAGGTTATAAACTTTTAAGTTTAGAAACAAAAAATATATTTTATTCCAGAGATGTCAAATTTTATGAAACTGTTTTTCCCTTCAAAATGAAAAATACTTTGTCAAAACCTTTTGTTGAAACTTATGTGCCTAAAGATTTAAATCACAAGAACTTCTTTGATTCACAAATAAGTCCCAATAATGAAGGGAGAGTGACATCCTATGAAGATGTCACAGTGTTGGGTCATCCTACTAGGGATGATGAACCTGTTGTAACTTCCATAGATGATAATACACACCCTGAGGGCACTGTATCACATAAATCACATCCTGCTGATGCATCTTCTGATTCTGCTGATGCATCTTCTGATTCTGCTGGTACATCTTTTGATTCACACCAGAACTCTGAACAAGAAGAAGGCTTGCCAGCCACTACTGCTAGAAGGTCAACCAGAGTTTCTAAGTTGCCCAGTAATCTTAATGACTTTATTATTGAAGGGAAAGTTAAATATGGTGTTGAAAAGGTTGTTAATTACTCTAACCTTAACAAAGATAATTACTGCTTTGCTTCTAGTCTTAATAAAAGCATTGAACCTACCTGTTATGAAGAAGCTATCCTTGACAGTAATTGGGTTGATGCTATGAACTCTGAAATTGAGGCCTTAAATGAAAATCATGCTTGGGATATAACTGATCTACCCCCTAATAGAACTCCCATTGGTTACAAATGGATCTTTAAAATCAAATATAAAGCTAATGGTGAAGTTGATAGATACAAGGCTAGATTAGTTGTTAAAGGTTATAACCAAAGGGAAGGAATAGACTATGATGAAACTTTTTCTCCTGTTGTGAAAATGTCTACTGTTAGATGTCTTGTTGCCTTAGCCGTGAAAAACAAATGGCCTCTTTTCCAACTTGATGTTAACAATGCTTTCTTATATGGAGATCTTGATGAGGATATCTATATGACCATTCCTAAGGGGTTCTGTAATGAGAACAATAAGAATAAAGTTTGTAAGCTTGTCAAGTCTCTATATGGCCTTAAACAAGCTCCCAGAAAATGGAATGAAAAACTTGTCAGTGTTTTAAAAGAAAATAACTTTGTTCAATCTGTCAAAGATCACTCTTTGTTCACCAAAATAGAGAATAACAAGTTTATTGCTCTGCTTGTTTATGTGGATGATATTGTCCTTACTGGAAATTGCATTGATGAGATAAACCTATTCAAAGAATTTCTAAAATCAAAATTCCATATCAAAGACTTGGGAAACTTAAAATACTTTCTTGGCATTGAGGTTTTAAAAACTGGGGATGACATTTTTCTCTCCCAAAGAAAATACTGTCTTGAACTCCTCAAAGAATTTGGCCTTCTTGGGTGCAAACCTGTGTCCACTCCTATGGAACCCAACTCTGTCCTTTCATACATTCCCACTGCTGATGATCCCTTACTTGTCAACATCACTGGTTATCAGAAGTTACTTGGGAAACTTATCTATCTCACCCATACAAGACCTGACATCTCATACTCAGTTCATTGTCTGGCACAATATATGCATTCTCCCTTGAAATCTCATCTGGAATGTGCCCTCAATGTTCTGAGATATCTAAAAGGAGCTCCAGGAAAAGGTCTAAGGTACAATTTCAGCAACTCTGAAAATTATCTTGAAGGATATAGTGATGTTGATTGGGCCAAATGCAAGAAAACCAGAAAATCTGTCACAGGGTATTGTGTTTTCTTTAATGACTGTCTGATCTCATGGAAAAGTAAAAAACAAAACACTCTTTCAAAATATTCCACAGAAGCAGAGTATAGATCTATGTCTACTGCTGCCTGTGAAATCATTTGGATTCAAAAAATCTTAAAGGATCTAAAAGTTGATATTAATCTCCCTGTTAATCTTTTTTGTGATAACAAATCTGCTTTACAACTTGCTGTCAACCCTGTTTTCCATGAAAGATCAAAACACTTTGAAATTGATGTTCACTTCCTCAGGGAAAAAATTGCTAGAGGTGTTATAAGTGCTAAAAAGATTGGCTCTTCAAACCAAACTGCTGACATTCTCACTAAAAACCTTCCTGTCTATCAGCATAAATTTTTGTGTGAAAAATTGATATTGTTTGATATGTTTGCCCATCAGATTAAGGGGGAATGTTAAATTTTGGGGTATCAATCTGTGGCAAACATATCATTCTATCAATTGCTAATGGCTTTCAAGTTATGTTCATTGCAGAGATTCTACAGGGGTTAATCATGGACAAAGAATAAAAGGTTTAAAGTTCCAAGATGCTCGTTTCTACTGAAGCTATTCTCATTTCTGCTGATGAGTCATTTATAGCCGTTAGAGGGGTCTTTGTGTAACTTAATCTCCTATTTAATAAGTCCCTTAATCTAGGGTTAAATATACAAGTGTGTGCAGTCATTGTATCACACTCATCTCTTCTTTCTGATCATTTCATTTGATCTTGTCTTGTCTTTGTACTTACATGATTATTTTCTCATTGACATTAATGTAACCTTGTAACATTTTGGATACTATTGTAAACTTAATCTAAGCTGACTATTGTGGCTTGGGTTTGAATAAAGGTTCTATTGTTCATCTTGTGTTGCTTATATTTTCGTACAAGGTCATACCCAAGTTTCATACCAGGTAAAACTACATTTGTTGGATGATCAAAACTTTACCACAAAACCCTCTTGTTATTTTCATTAATAAGACGGAAATTGCCATTGTCTTCAAGGGTTGCAGTCACATTCGGGTTTGGACCCGCGTCAATGTTAGTAATGGTCATTAGGGTTCTACTTCCATCAGTGATGATCAAGTTTCCCGTATTAGGGTCGATTGAGAGGGCATGATCATCATCTGGGCTGAATTCCATCGGTTTGTTAGGATTGGCCACCCAAACTTTCCTGGATTCAACATCATTTGTGTACCAAATTCCCAGATAATTACTTTCAGCAGTGAAACTTCTTTCAGCAGAGAAACTCCAAGAAGAGAAGAACCCTAATGTGAAAATTCCAACAGGGGAAACAAGTTGGTCCCCATTGGTGAGTTGGTCGCTTAGTTTAATAGTTGAAAATGTATCACAAAATCTGATAGTGTAATCACCACCATCATCGGAAGCAACCACTCTATCCGATTCATCGTACTCGTAGGTAAAAGATTTAGGGCATACAGAGTTGAACAACTGACCGTGTGACGTCGGGTAACAGGTACGTACTCGATTATTTTGGCAACAGTAGTCCGGTGAGGAGGGAAACACCTGGCAAGCACTCTTACACCCTCCTCCACCCTCCAACTGCAGGTCTGGCGGGCACTCTCGATTCAAGTCACGAACGCAACCCATCTTTCTGTACAAAAACCGCCTGCTTGGGCGGAGCTGTACAGTCACTGGTAAGTTAAAACCGTTCATGATGCTGACATCATAGGAATCCCCGTAAGAAATGCTTATATTGATCTCCGCAATCGTAAAAGGAGGTGTGTATGTTTTTCCATTGCATTTCACTTCATCGGTACCACAATCACCAGTGGCACATGACCAATGACCTGACCTATTGAACCTGCAACCAGTCCTACCCCAAATCTGACCCGACCAGTCCTCCGGAATTTGGAAGGATTGTGATTCACCCTCTGTGAGCTCGAATCCGGTGATATTGAGAACAGGGCTGCTTGAGATTCCAGGCCAAACAGTGAAGTTACAGTTGTTAACAACAGTAATAATCCTCCCTGAAGTTCCTGCAAAAGCGGAAGAAAATTGAAATTAGAACAAATATTTCGACACACATTGTGTGTTCGTGTGCGGACTACAAATAACACTTATTTACCATGCAAAAAAACGTATAACAGGAAAATATAGCTCATAAGAATTAGTGTATGTTTATTCTTCATTTCAGTGTTGGGGGGTTACACTTAATTTTTTTTTTTATTTGTAAATATTAAGTATACTTTAGGGGGAATTACATATATATCCCTCCAAAGACCATTAATTGCATATATATCCAAGCAAAACTAATAATTGCATATATATCCTTCAAAAGACTTGAATATGTCATATATATCCAAATCATTATTTTATCTATATTTTTAAGTTTAAAATACTTGTTAATTATATTTAAAATATAAAATGTCCATTATACCCTTGTTGTTGTTTATCACACATTAACCATTCTTCTTCTTTTTTACATTGTCTTCTATAACTCTAAACCCTAACAATGATTGAGATGAATCATAATGTATTAATTTGCCCAAACAATATTCTTGCTTTCAGTTAATTGATTCATTGACATCGTTTAATTTTAATTGTTTCTAAACCAAATTTTATGCAAACCAAAACCATCGTTTAATCAATTTACTACCAACATCTTTGATAAATAGTTGTAGATTGTTTTTGTTGAAAGAAATTGTCTCACGTGGTTTGTTAGTGTGGGTATTAGAAATCTGTTGTAGGTGATTGGTATAAGAATTGTTTAATGCATTGTTGCTTTATTAATTTTGATGCGTCATCGATCTTGCTTTGGCAGGTTGTGCCTGTTTTGTTATTGAAAATCTTGTATTAGGATTATAGAATACGAATATATGGTATGTGTGTTATGTTTCTTTAGTCCGTGTGTTCCTACCTCTGTTTTTTTTATGTCTCTAGATGTTAAGGAACATGAATATGTTTTTGACCAGGTGTTAAAGAGGATGTATGTATGAGAGTTATTAGAAATAATAAAATTAAGGGTATAATGGACATTTTATATTTTAAGTATAATTAACAAGTATTTTAAAGTTAAAAATATAGATAAGATAATGATTTGGATATATATATATATGACATATTCAAGTTTTTTGATGGATATATATGCAATTATAAAGTTATAAACATTGGGGTTGACATAGTCAACTATTTCCAAGTCTGTTCAACTTATTCCAATTCAATGACTAGTGGTACTTTGCTATGAAATTTCTCATTTTATCATCTTAGTTATTTATGTAATTTTTCTTCACATACATATTTATTAAAGAAAAAATAGTAAAATACTATTCACAACATGAAAATCATAGTCTTGAAAAGATTTTCTATTTCAAAAAATATGTTCAGACTAATAATGCGTTATTTTACTGACCTCCTCAGGTCATTGAACAACTTTTGCCTTGGAAACTAAAGACAATAAAGTAAGGGAAAATTCTAAGAATGCATTTTTCGCTCAAGGTGTCATCACTTTTTAGGAAAAAAGTTTGGGTATTTCCAAAATAAACTTTGAGACTTGCGACTTTTCTACTTTTCATATAAGCTTTACAAGTGTCCTTCGAAGTTTGTGTACCCAATCATTTTTTCTGACTTTTACAGCTATGATTTTCCAGCGACCGAATCTAAGCGACCGTTTTTAGAATCTAGCGAAATTTGGTTTTGTCCTTTAGTTAAAAAAAGTCAAAGATACAAAAATATTTTTTTATACATATAGTTCTTTCCCGAGGTTGAGCGACTTAAGCGTAAAAACATAAGCGACTATTTTCTGTACATTAACAGTTCAAAAGTAGTTTTACTACTTTTTTTTAAAATTTTTACCCTGTTTTCAAATTTTTAACCCAAATACAAACACACACAAGCAACACTGCTACCAGAAAAAACACAATTGAAAATTGTGAAATCCTAAATCAATCCCTAATTATTCAGTAAATTAAACTCGAAAATGGCTGACATTCCCCAATATTTTGATGCTAAGGTAACTGT
>BPTQ01000001.1:40696429-40744926 GCA_019973895.1 Chrysanthemum seticuspe
TACACGTAGATAATGCCACGTAAACGCCACCTCATTGCCCAGTAATTCAATTTAATGCCACATAATCATAAGTTGTCCACCTAAGCACTAATTTTTTAATATAGAGATATATATAATATAGATATATATATATATATATATATATATATATATATATATATATATATTTGTGAGGTTCAAAGGTGCACGACGGTATCAGAAACACGATACCAGCGAGATGGCTCCACGATACCTAATGTTCAATAACTTTAAGGGGCTGATATACGCATAATATATATTTTTTTTATTCATATGCACTATGTCCATTTATTTTTTTATTTTTTATTTTTATTTTTATTTTTTTTACCTTATACTACATAATATATATACATCTTACTTTGTCTCATTATACAATGATATATGTCAACCAAGAAAGATATTTATGCAAATCAACTTCGGATAAGGTGTAAAGATACGTACACTTTTTCTTATTAATAACCCTTTTATTTGGACCCTCCCTTAGAGAGGGTTTTTAATTATTGCACACATCGTCGGTTTGTACGGTATGCATTGCGGGTTGTACAGTTTGACCAAACCTCCTGATGTGACAACATAGAAAGGGCCCCTATAACACATCATCCCTTCTTTAAATTGACACCCTAAAAATCAACCCAAGAATATTAAATTGACACCCGTCTTTTCTTTAAAATACTCGTCCGAATTTTTGCATTAATCCTAATATACCATCCTTCCAATTTATAAATGGCAAGTCTAGAAGACATTGGTGTATCAGCTCTAATCACTACTACTTATACTGCACAAACGACTCTCTCTCCTATTTAAATTTAAGACTTTTTAGACTTGAAAGTAATAAAGCATAATGTACAACACATTAAAGCACAAAATTTCAGACTTACAACCACATATGCATAATATACAACACATTGATACACATATTAAATATAAAAACCACATTAATGCATACAATTAATACACCCCATCACCAATTAATACAAAATGTAAAGCACAATGTACAAACCTATATACTACATCCTACTTATAAAGCATGTTGAAATATCCGAACCTTTAAAAAAAGAACAAAACTAAATAAATTTCATTCTATCTTTCGTTCGTATAAGACCCAATAAAAAATATAATGCCGTCATTTTGCCGCAAGCATAACTTTTATTAGCTACTCAAATCAAGTTACCAAATGCTATATTTAAATATATAAATACACATTAACTTGGAACATCATTAGCTATTGACTTGAAATATTTTTCACTACCTTTACTTGGTGCAAAAATACAAACCCACGTCAAGATTTCAACGGGCTGACAAAAAACTTTCTTTCATCTACACGAAAGAATATCTTCACATATCATTTTCGAAGCTAAAGCTTCCTTTATATTCGAAAAAGAAAGAAAAGATTCATAACAATTATGTTATAATCTCTCTTTGGTTCGTTCAAAAATAACAACAAAAATGAAAACAACACAAGATGAACCTACCCAAGACCCTCCAAAGGATCTTGAAGCCATTAATATGCTTTCTTGATTCGAATTGAACCCAAATGAAGAAAAGTTCATGGATCGGTTGTGCTTATGTTTGTGTCGTTAAAATTGTTGGATTTGTGATTTGGTTATAATTCATGATGGTGAAGACGATTTGAAGAGGATGAAATCATGAGATGAGATGAGTTTTTGATGGGGCTTGTGAAAAGTTTAGGTGAAAGAGAGGAGGTGGGGGCAATGATATCCAGAAGTGTGTGTAGGGTTAAAGAGTAAAAATGTTTAGGTTTTATCTAATATTGGGTTTGGGATTGATACAAATGTTTAGGTATTATTTTGGGCCCGGGTCTTTCAATTCATATGACGGGCTCAACATCTACATTAAAAGAGACTGGACTGGGCTTTCATTAAATATCCAAAAATGGTTGTTATTGGGCTATTGTTATAATAGTTTAAGTTTGTTTCCGGTTGTTGGGTTAAATGCTATCCGTATTTTTACTACTTGAGCTGAAAAAGTTTGCTTCGCTGCAGTGGTGTCGGTCGCTGAGGGTCGAGACGCAACTCCGCCTCCTTTTCACCGCAACAACACGTTGACAATCACATAACCTTTTAACTACTTGCAATTATACTATTGTCTTATATAATTTTATTGTTATTTGTAAATTAATTGTTAAAAAGATATGTCCGCATAACATCACACTGCAAGAAAATATAGTCACAGAGTACCCGCCGCCGTATCGCGCGGGTACCCTGCTAGTAAACATAATAAGTGCATTTGCATTCTTGTTAGCATTTGCATTACTAAGAATCCAACCCATTAATGACAGAGTCTATTTTCCAAAATGGTATATTAATGGAGCTAGAGCTAGTCCTAGACATCACAGAGGAAATAATAACTTTGTAGGGAAATTTGTGAATTTGGAGTTTAGTACTTATTTTAGGTTTCTAAATTTGGATGCCACAAGCTTTAAAAATGAAGGAGAATGATTGATCATGCTGGGCTTGATTGTTTTTTCTCAGGATTTATATACTTGGGTAAGTATGATTCTTTGTTTTTTTTCATATTGGTTTTGTTTATGTTTGCAAGATTTTGTTATAATTCTGAAAGTTATAAAGCTTGAATTTTTACTGTCTATTTGAGAATTCAGTCTTAGGTAGTTTTTTCATAGGGTTTTGATTTTAAACAAGGGTGAAAGCTAAAGACACGCAACGTGATTTTTCAGAACTACCGATGTACGCAACGAATTTTGAAAATTACCATTGTACGCAATATATTTTCAAATTTAGAACAATGTACGCAATATGACCGGTAACTAACAAGTTACCTGGTCACAAACTTTCAAAAATGACAGAAATGGTCCCTGTGACTTGCGTTGACTTTCACAGGTCATCCCTTGACTTTATTTTCGGTTAAAAAAGTTTCAGTAATGGTCCTTATGGTCATTAACTTTCAGATTTAGTCCGTTTTTTCCGTTTTTGTCAGTTTTTCTTACGTTTTGTCCGTTTTTCTTACGTTTTTATCGGTTTTCATCCGTTTTTGGCCCTTTTTCTTACATTTTTGTCTGTTTTTATCCGTTTTTCTTACGTTTTGTCTGTTTTCTTTCGTTTTTGCCTGTTTTCATATGTTGTTTTTACGTTTTGTTCGTTTTTCGTACGTTTTAATCGATTTTAATTCGTTTTTGTCCGTTTTTCTTACATTTTGTCCGTTTTTATTACGTTTTTGTACTATTTCAACATGTTGAAAATTTTTTCCAAAAAGAAAAAAAATTTGGAAAAAAATTTTCCAAAAAAAAATTGGAATTTTTTCGCAATTTTGAAAAAATAAATAGGAAAAAAAAAATTTCCGAAAAAAAATTTGAAAAAAAGTTAAAAATTTGAAAAAAAATTAAAAATTTGAATAAAAAATTTCAAAAAAAAATTTTTGAATAAAAAAAATATTTAAAAAAAAATATTTTTCAAATATATTATTTTTTTAAAAAATCTTTAAAAAAAAATTATTTGAAAATTTTGAAAATAAAAAATTTCAAAATTTAAAAAAAAAAATATATATTTGAAAAATATTTTTTTTAAAAAAATATTTGAAAAATATTTTTTTTATTCAAATTTTTTTTGAAAATTTTTATTCAAATTTTTTAATTTTTTTTCAAATTTTTTTCCGGAAATTTTTTTTTTCCTATTTATTTTTTCAAAATTGCGAAAAAATTCCAATTTTTTTTTTTTGGAAATTTTTTTTCCAAATTTTTTTCTTTTTGGAAAAAATTTTCAACATGTTGAAATAGTACAAAAATGTAAGAAAAACGGACAAAAACGAATTAAAACCGATAAAAACGTACGAAAAACGAAAAAAACGTAAAAACAACAGATGAAAACAGGCATAAACGAAAGAAAACAGACAAAACGTAAGAAAAACGGATAAAAACGGACAAAAATGTAAGAAAAATGGCCAAAAACGGATGAAAACCGATAAAAACGTAAGAAAAACGGACAAAACGTAAGAAAAACTGACAAAAACGGATGAAAACGGAAAAAACTGACTAAATCTGAAATTTAATGACCATAAGGACCATTACTGAAACTTTTTTAACCGAAAATAAAGTCAAGGGATGACCTGTGAAAGTCAACGCAAGTCACAGGGACCATTTCTGTCATTTTTGAAAGTTTGTGACCTGGTAACTTGTTAGTTACCGGTCATATTGCGTACATTGTTCTAAATTTGAAAATATATTGCGTACAATGGTAATTTTCAAAATTCGTTGCGTACATCGGTAGTTCTGAAAAATCACGTTGCGTGTGTTTAGCTTTCACCCTTTAAACAATGATTATCGGTCTTTAATTTGAGTGCATACTTTGAAAGGCCAATTTTTTTTTTTTTTTTTTTTTTTTTTTTTTTTTTCATCGGAATCTTTCGCTTTTATGGCTTATTAGGGAATAATCATGTATAACCATTGGTTTTGTCAACATAACTATACAATGATCATAACAATTAGCACATCTTTTTCTCAAAATAAACAGATGACACAGATGTTTTAGAAAAAGTCTTTGCAAAACCTTGACTTATGTGTTTCTCAAAATAGATTGATAACTATACAATGATCATAACAATTAGCACATCTTTTTCTCAAAATAAACAGATGACACAGATGTTTTAGAAAAAGTCTTTGCAAAACCTTGACTTACATGTTTCTCAAAATAGATTGATGACAAAGATGTTTAAAAAAAAAAAAAAAAAGTCCTTGCAAAACCTTGACTTACATTTTTCTTAAAATAAAGAGATGACAAAGACGTAGCTGGAGCACATGTTTTACAAATCATCCCAAGGTTTGTGTTGAGTCCTGCTAAAAAGTCAGGCTCAAGGGATTCTTCTTAATAATTCATTTGAAAAAGTGCAAGAGCATATTCATGAATAAAAAGGGAACTACCTATGTGAATGTGAAGTTTTTCCGCTTCAGGGAGCTTTCAGCTTTTGGCTCTTGAAACATTTATGAAATGGATATAGACACATGGCTTATTTAGTGTTAGGAGCATTTAAGTGTTTGAAAACTTTGTGTGTATGTTATCTTCAGTTACTCAAATGGGTTGAAAGGTTTAATTCTTAGAACACACTGATTCTCGAATATTTGAACGTGTAATGTACTAAGATGGAAATTCAATCTTCAAGTTATTTTCATTTATGCACTAGTTTTGTTTTATGTTTAATTTGCATGAAGAAGGACTCTACTAAATTGAGGAGGGTTGTTGGAAATTTAGTGCAATTGAGCGATTCAGGTCACACCTAGTAATGGGTTTGGAGATATGGAGTGTACACCCATCAGGAACCACCCTGACTTTGATAGTGGTAAAGTGTGATTCAGGTCGATGATGAAGTTCAGGGAGTCTACTATTTAGTGAGTATAAACTCTTCGAGTAGTAAGCTAAAGGACGTCATCAGGTAGTGGTCTCTTCAGAGGGTTCATCTCTTCAACGAGTGAACTTCTGAGTGAGCAAACTCATGAACTGAACAGCTCTTTAGGGAGCATGTTTATCAGCAAGTAAACCTATTCAAGGGTGGTTATAACTGTAACTTAATGATTACGTTTAACGGTCATGTAACCACTATATTCTATAATGGAGGAACATGTAATTATGGGCCGGTTAATTATCATAATTCAATTATTGGGATTTGAGTTTTTCTTATAAATTGAAACATATACTTGCATGGAAAATACACAGAAAAACCAAAGCACTTAGAAGCGAAATGGTTCTTGCTTTGTGCCTAAAACCACTTAGTCTTATACCAAGGAGATATTCGTTTAACCCAGACATTAGGATCGAATAGTTTCTTTTAAAAAGTGATACCACGATTTTAAGCGATGTCCGGTATATTGATTATTTTAACGCGACTGGCAACAAACCACCAACACTGACTATGTCAACCCCAAGGTTTAGATGAAGTATACTTAATATTTACAAATAAAATAAAATTTAAGTGTAACCCGGCCTGAATCTTAGCTCTTATCTTTCTTATTTATTCCGACTGCTAACACTTTATAAACCCGGCCTGGATAATTAAAGCTTAACGTCAGGGTAGTACACCTGGAACAAGAAGGTTCGTCGTACAATGTCAGCGATTCACCACTGAAATGAAGCATAAACATTCACAAATTTTTATGAGCTTTATCTTCGGGTTCTTATTTGTTTTCTTGCATGGTAAATAAGTGTTATTTGTAGTCTGTCACACGAACACACAATCACGCGTTAAGATTTTGTTCTGAATGCAATCTTCTTCCACTTTTGCAGGAGCTTCGGGGAGTAGTATTACTGTGGTTAACAACTGTGGATTCACTGTTTGGCCTGGAATCTCAGGCAAACCTGTTCTCAATATCACTGGATTCGAACTCACAGAGGGTAAATCACAATCCTTACACACACCGGAGATGTGGTCGGGTCACATCTGGGGTAGGACTGGTTGCATGATCGATGGATCGGGTCATTGGTCATGTGCTACTGGTGACTGCGGCACAGGTGAAATGGAGTGCAATGGACAATCATATAAACCACCAGTTACGATTGCGGAGATCAATACAAGCATTTACCGGGACTCCTATTATGTCAGCATCATGAATGGTTTTAACTTACCAATGACCATACAGCTCACAAGCAGGCAGTTTTTATACAAAAAGATGGGTTGCGTTAATGACTTGAATCGAGAGTGCCCACCAGACCTGCTGCAGTTGGAGGGTGGAGGAGGGTGTAATAGTGCTTGCAAGGTGTTTCCCTCCTCACCGGACTACTGTTGCCATAACGAAGTACGTACGTGTACTCCAACGTCATACGGTCAATTGTTCCACTCTGTATGCCCAAAGTCTGTTACCTACGAGTATGATAGATCGGATAGCATGGTTGACACCTACGGTGGTGATGATTACACTATCATATTTTGTGACACATTTTCAACGATTAAAATTGGCGGCCAACTCCCCTTTAGGGACCAACTTGTTTCCGTTGGTGGAAATTTCACGTTAGGGTTCTTTGATGAAGATGGTAGTTACTTGGGAATTTGGTACACCAGCGATGCTAAATCCAGGAAAGTATGGGTAGCCAATCGTAACAAAATCGAATCTACCTCAGGTCATGCCCTCTCCATCGACCCAAATACAGGAAACTTGATCATCATTGACGGAAGCAGAACCCTGATGACTATTACTAACATTTACGCTGGTCCAAACCCAAATGTGACTGCAACCCTTGAAGACAATGGTAACTTCAGGCTGATTAACGAAAATGACAAGAAGGTTTTGTGGCAGAGTTTTGATTATCCAACTAATGTACTTTTACCGGGAATGAAACTTGGGTATGACATTAACACGGGGCAGAACTGGACCCTGACTTCTTGGCTGACTAATGAAATCCCTCGCACAGGAGCTTTTACTTTGAGCTGGGAACCCATTAATGAAGCATCTCATAAGATATTGATTCGACTACGAGGCCAGCCTTACTGGACTAGTGAAAATCTAGATAACCAAACATTTCAAAATATGTTTTCATCGAATGGTTATAACCTCACTACTGTGTACAACAGCAACAAACGATACATTAGCTACAAGAAAGGTCAAGACTCTAGCTTTACGAATACTGATGCTTCTTTCCCTATGTGGATTTTAACACCAGAAGGGCAAATTGATGGTGGTGCTACTGGTCTATGGGTCCCTAAGTTCTGTTATGGGGTCAATTCTGGCATGGGTTGCAGGGAAGTGTTAAGTTTGCCTCTGTGCAGGACTCAGAATGACATATTTAGTTATCGAAATGGCGAATTTGCTTCGTATCAGACAAGCAATACTATTGATAGTAACTTGAGTCTGAGCATTAGTGACTGTTTAGTCAAGTGCTGGAATGATTGCAGCTGTGTGGGGTTTAATAGCAGTAACGACAATGGAACTGGGTGTATTCTCTGGAGAGGAAGCAATAGCTTTTCGGACAATTCTAGTGTGATGTCTGCATGGAAATATGTGATTCATCCCCAAAAGCAAAGTATAGGTAATAATGTTAGTTTTCTATGATCTTTGTTACCATTTTAGCCTTTTAGAAACTAAATAGGCTGGTTGGTCATTGTGTAGGAATAAAAACTAAAAGTAAAACAAAATTGATATTGATACTCATTGGTATCATCATTCCTTTGATATTCCTCCGTTTGGGGCTTTTGTGGTTCCTGGAGAAGAGAGAGCATCAAAAAGAAGGTATGGGACTTGATACTGAACATTAAATCTTGCTTCCGTTTTGTATGTTATAGTTGCTTATTTTATGTTATAGTTGCTTATTTTATTAAGTCAAAGATGTTGATTGTAGAAGATGAGAAACGAAAGAGAGATGAATATTTCCTTGAGTTAACAGCTAGCGATGGCTTCAAGGATGTGCATCATCTTGAAAGCAATGGTGGGAAAGGAAATGATTTGTTAATATTCAGCTTTGCTTCTATCATGGCCGCCACAAACAATTTCTCCGTTGAAAATAAGCTTGGACAGGGTGGTTTTGGACCAGTTTACAAGGTGATTATGTTTCATGTTGAACATTTATGTTAGAATTCTTTTGTTTTACATATATGCATCTAAAGTAACAACAACAGATACATGAAATCGCAAATGCAGGGACAACTTAAAGATGGACAAGAAATCGCAATCAAAAGGCTTTCAAGAACATCAGCGCAAGGGCTAGTTGAATTCAAAAATGAACTGATACTCATAGCCAAACTCCAACATACAAATCTTGTCCGGGTTCTTGGTTGTTGCATTCACAAGGAAGAAAAGATGTTAATTTACGAATATATGCCCAACAAAAGTTTGGATTTCTTCCTCTTTGGTATGCAATGGTTGTAACATACGCGCATACAATATGCATTTTCTTCTTTGATTTATCACAAGTTCATACTAATAGACTGATATATTGCATGTATTGTAGATGAGAAAAGAAAGGTAGAGCTAGATTGGCCTAAGCGATTTAACATCATCGAAGGAATTGCTCAGGGGTTGCTATACCTGCATAAGTACTCAAGAATGCGTGTTATTCACAGGGATCTAAAAGCTAATAACATTCTTTTAGATGAGAGTATGAACCCCAAGATAGCTGATTTTGGCATGGCAAGAATGTTCAAGCAGAATGAAACCGAGGCAATAACAAACAGAGTTGTGGGAACATTGTGAGTTTGCTCTTTTCGTTTCCCCTATTAAAAAACTGGTTAATAATATGTTCTCATAATAAGATTATTATCATCAAGAACTTAGATTTACTATAACCAAACATGTTAAGAAAATAGGATTACAAAGTTTAACTCGGGTGTCTTATAGATGAATGTCTTATGTACTTTATCTTTCTGATAATGTTACATTGGAATGTTCAGTGGTTATATGTCTCCGGAGTACATAATCAAAGGGACTTTCTCCATCAAGTCCGATATCTTCAGCTTTGGAGTCTTGATCCTAGAAATCGTGACCGGAAGAAAAAATAGCTCTTTCGTTCATCTTGACAGGACATTCAATCTTATTGGATATGTAAGCAATCACATTCAAACATCTTTTATTTAAAATGTCTTCAATAAAGACAAGGGGATATAGATAGGTACAATAAAAACACATTTGTTTGCTGCATACACGATGATAATGAACATATGACTAGTAATATTTTTTTTTTAACGATTTAGGCATGGGAACTTTGGCAACAAGGAAATGCACTGGAGTTGGTAGACCTGACACTTACAAATACTTGTTTCGTACAACAATTCGTGAGAACCGTTCATGTGGCACTTCTTTGTGTACAAGAAAATGCAGCAGATAGACCAACAACTTCATATATGATCACTATGCTTCTCAATGACACTATACCATTACCCGCTCCAAACAAACCAGCATTCTTCATCAACAGATTCGAGTCAATGTCAACTCCAGAAGAAAGCAAGTCGAAACGTTACTCTGCAAACGATATGACCATCACTGCTATGGAAGGTCGATAGGTTCGAAATAAGTCATAAGTCATTTATATATAAATTAGCCTCATCATTTCAGTGCGAAATATTGTATGTTACATAATCTTATGAATGTGGTCTCGTAACAATCGACTTAATTCGATTTGAACTTCAATCACTTTCAAATCTAAAGTTAAATAATATAGTTGGGATCATTTATATATGTATTGTTAATCATTCAAGATAGTTTCTTTTTCTGGAAAAAAAAATAATAGGAATGTAAAGACTTGCAAAAGTCCAAAATATAAACTTTTTTCTCGTGACTATTTGAAGTGGACCAATAGTGGTGCTAATCATTGTGGATTCCACTCTTTTCTCACTTGTGGGTCTTTCACTAAAAAAGATTTCTATTGTTTATGGTTACTTTTTAGTAGAGGTATATGATCATGGGTGGATTGAAGCATGCATGTTGAATAATAGGTTGAAAATAATTAAGGTTGTCAAAAGTTTTTTTTGTATGGGTTGATCATTTATCATATTTCCTGAAGTTATTATAGAATTGATGTACTACTTATGATTCTGAGATATATGTTGTCAAACTGCTTGCACCGGGTACATACCCCCGTTTCAAAAACAATATATGAAAGTTAATGTTCAAAATGACACGGTACAAAGGCCTGCTCAAGAAAATGCACGCCCTATCAGACGAACTAAAAGATTTTCTTGCAGAGCTTTCATATTTGAAGAATGTGAGTATTTTGAAATAGAAGTTACAACAAGTGTAGTGACTAAATATAAAAGCTAACTATTATTAGATATCCTTGCGACATAAAGCTCTATTTATAAGTAATTAATTAATATATTAAAAACGTATGATTGACAAGAAACATCTTTATCTTACAAAAAATTAGAGGTATGAAAAGTTTCATCACTTTCGGTCTGATTGAATATACCAATGATTTTGCTTATAATTTATGTGAAAAATGTCATCTTGTGTTAGAGATAATTTTTATATAATATTTCAAGGAACAAAGTTGCATAATGCAAAGGTGGTTAATAAGGCCCATGTGAGTCCATGATTAATTTGGTACCACAAGACAAACCTTTACAAGTATAGTGCCAAATTTGAGATGTCAACAATAGGTAAAGTATAAAATTGATTAATTTCATGTTTCTCCTTGTTTCAATTGTTTGATGTTCGGAAAAAAATATATATATTTACTATTTATATATATCACTAGATTGATCTGTATCTTTACAAATTGATAAAGCTTTCGCCTCAATTCATACTTAGCCGCGAGCAATCTACGTTTGTGATCTCGTATATTTTGCTTCTCCGACATCTTACTAACTTTTCCCCTCATCTTTTTGTAAAAAGCCGCTCCACGGTGCTAGAGTCTAATCTTGTGTGTTGACCGAAGTTACAATAGTGACATTGAACCCTCGAATTTGTTCGAAGATCTCAAAATGATCTTCCCAATTGGGGAGAATTCGCAAAACTCCATTTCCATCAAGAATTGAATGGACTTTTCCCGTATTTCGACTGAAAAATTTAACAGACATTACTGCGGAAATTCTTACCAATACAATTAGCATATTCTAATAACTTTAAGGAGGTGATTGTACATATTATATATTGATTCATACGGATCATCTTGTTCTTCAAATAGTTGTACTATATATAAATTTTCTTTTATGTGACTGTACACCCTGGTATGTGTCAATAAAAAAAAGTTTATATAAGCAAATCAACTTCCCGATTGTAAATATGATGTTACACATCTTTTATTCATTTCTTTAAAAAGTAATCTATACTAACATATAATTTATAAATGAAGTCTCAAGTACCTCAAAATTATATTTGTATTTACGTACAAATGTCAAAATTACATTTGTATTTACGTACAAATGTTATTTGAGAGACTTGAGACACGTTTATGTATTCGCATAAAATTTTCATTTGACCTTAAACATGATATTAGTAAGATCATGGTTATACACGTTATAACAAAGTACAAACTAACTATACTTAGTTGCTTACCTTTATTTTGGTGTTTACCAAAGTACAAATTCTTACCATCCATCTAGTTTATATTAATAGTAGGGATTAACCTAAGATTTATTAGATAAACCTAAGTTCATGTTTTTTTCTTATCTTTTTGTCTTTCTTTTTTATTCATTATTTTTCCTGCTAATTCACTTTTTTTTTTTTTTTCCATACGTTTTCGTCCGTTTTCATACGTTTTCGTCCGTTTTCTTACGTTTTCGTTCATTATTCATACGTTTTCGTCTATTTTCGTACGTTTTCGTCCGTTTTCATACTTATTTTTACGCTTTCATACGTTTTCATACATATTCGTCAATTTTCTTACGTTTTCGTCTGTTTTCATACGTTTTCACCCTTTTCTTACGTTTTCGTTCATTATTCATACGTTTTCGTCCGTTTTCATACTTTTTTTTTTACGCTTTCATACATTTTCGTATGTTTTCATACATATTCGTCTATTTTCTTACGTTTTCGTCCGTTTTCATGCGTTTTCGCCCGTTTTCTTACTTTTCATTCATTATTCATACGTTTTTGTCCGTTTTCATACGTTTTCGTCCGTTCTCATACTTGTTTTTACGCTTTCATACGTTTTCGTCCATTTTCATACATATCCGTCCATTTTCTTACGTTTTCATCCGTTTTCATACGTTTTTAAATGTTTTCGGCTGTTTTTAGACGTTTTCATATGTTTCTGAATATCACAAATGATATTCTGTGATATTCTGTGATATTCAGATGATCACAAGTGATATTCTGTGATATTCAAGATATAACTTGTGATATTCTAAATTTCACAAGTGATTTTCTACTAATACTTTGTAACATGAAAATCACAATTGATATTCAAATATCACAAAGTGATATCCAGAAAATCACAAGTGATATTCATTCTATCACAAAGTAATATCACAAAGTGATATTCAGAATATCACAAATTGATATTCAGAAAATCACAAGTGATATTCAGAATATCATAAATATATAACTTGAATAGCATTTACATAGTTTGTGGGTATTTGTTTAACCTTATTTTATTTTCTTATGAGCTTGTGCGATTTCGGTTTATGTTTCACAAACTTAATTTGCTTATTTTGAAACTTATAAAATATGTAAGTTTATATTTACCACGTATAAAGAGAAAATGTTCAAATTTTGGTTTAGAATTATTATATATTCGTCCGTTTTCATACGTTTTCGCCCGTTTTTAAATGTTTTCGGCCGTTTTCATATGTTTATGAATATCACAAATGATATTCTTAATATCACAAGTGATATTCTGTGATATTCAGATAATCACAAGTGATATTCTGTGATATTCAGATGATCACAAGTGATATTATGTGATTTTCTGAATATTACAAGTGGTTTTCAACTAATATTTTGTAAAATGAAAATCACAAGTGATATTCAGAATACCACAAAGTGATATCCAGAAAATCACAAGTGATATCCAGAATATCACAAAGTGATATCCAGAATATCACAAAGTGATATCCAGAATATCACAAAGTGATATTCTGAATATTACAAAGTGATTTATGAATATCACTTTGTGATATTCAGAAAATCACAAGTGATATTTTGAATATCACAAAAAATCACTTGTGATAATCAGAAATGTATGAAAATATAAGAAAACAGACGAAAACGTAAGAAAATAGACGAATACATATGAAAACGGACGAAAAACTATGAAAGCGTAAAAACACGTTTGAAAGGATGAAAACGTATGAAAAATAGACGAAAACGAAAGAAAACTGATGAAACCGGACGAAAACGTATGAAAACAAACGAAAATGTAAGAAAACAGAAGAAAACGGATGAAAACGTAAGAAAACAGAAGAAAACGTAAGAAAACATACGACAGCGTCAGAAACAGACGACAACGTAAGAAAACGAACGAAAACGTAATAAAAGAGACAAAAATGTATGAAAACGGACGAAAATGTAGAAAACAGACGAAAACGTATGAAAATGGACGAAAACGTATGAAAACATAAGAAAACGGACGAAAACGTATGTAAACGGACGAAAACGTATGAAAACAGACAAAAACGTAAGAAAAACGGACGAAAACGTAAGAAAACAGACAAAAACGTAACAAGACTGACGAAAACGTATGAAAACGGACGAAAACGTAACAAAACAGACGAAAACGTATGAAAACGAACGAAAACGTAAGTAAACGCACGAAAATTGGCGAAAACGTAAGAAAACAGACGAAAACGGACAAAACGGACGAAAATGTATGTAAACAGACGAAAACGTATAAAAAGCGGAAAAAACAGACAAAAATGTAAGAAAACATATGAAAACTGACGAAAACGAAAAAATAAAAAAAAAAAAGAAAAGAAAAGAAAAACGTCAAATTAAAGAAAGGAGTTAAAAAGACAAAAAAAATGAGAAAATAAATAAGAAAGATTAAAAGAAAAGAAAAAGACAAGAAAAGAAAAACATGGCTTTAGGTTTAGACATGTTAAATCTTAGGTTAATCTCCATCACCAGATCAAACTAGATGGAAAGTAGGGATTTATCCGTTACTATACAATGATTTTTGAGTAAGCAAAATAAAATGACTCACTATACTTAACCATATAACTATGCATATTAATTTGAGTAGAGTTATTTTACATACTAAAATTTTCTTACATACCAAGGGACTCATCTCCAATATCCATCTAAAAAGAAATCAATGGCTGAGATTAAAAGCATTTTATTATTTCACCTATTTTTTATAATTTAAATATCTCTTAAACCGTTAATCGTTAAGCAAAAATAATTACACCATCGCGACTGTCACAATTCTCAATTTCCGGTCATTTCTCAAATTTATTATTCATCTCGGGAATTTACTATTCACTGGTTACTATTCATCGTTTTTGAAGTCGATCTAATATTCTGAGAACGTATTTCAAAATTTTACTATTCATGAAACACTATTCATTCCCGGAGAAAATCACTATTCATGCTTCAATTCACTATTCATCATTTCTCGTAAACTAGGTTTACGAGTATCAAGTTCGCGTAACCTTAGGGGTTTACCTGCGAATTCATGAACAATCACTGAGGACATTTCATATAGACTAGATTTAGTCTACATATCATTAGTAATATCATCATCATATTAGTTCATGCATGGTTTTGCATATTTCATTAAACGTATATTTTCCTATTAAATAAACGCTATCGCATAATCATTTATTTTGAATATTTGATCCGACACTTCCAAAAATTTTCCTGATATATTTTATACTCATTTTAGGACTATAAAAATTATATTATTAGTTTACCCGATGTTTTCAATTTATTTTGTATATAAATTGTTATGTATATATAATTACGACGGTTTTCGTAAATTCAACTCGATAATTATTTATCCACTCAATTCTTACGAGAAATGTATTTTTATAATTTTTATGACTTTGATATATTCTATTTTGTTCCGTTAAAATCGATTTCTAGTCAACGCTACACTAAATAATTACTTTAACTTATCAAATACATACTATACTTAATCTATTATACTTTAATACCACAAAATTGCACCACATTTTTTTTTTACTCTTGTCGACAAAAAAAAAGATGACACAACAATTTTTATAAAAATCTTGCAAGGACATTGTACACATATACATAAAAGTGACTAGGCTTGTATTATTATTAGCTTTTTACAAACAAAAACACATTCAAGCACAAAGTAAAATGTGAAACATCACAAACTCTCTTCTTCTTCTTCTTGAGGGTCGGCCAAGATAAAAACCAAGGAAGAATTCTTAGATTTTTCAAGAACAAGTGCATACATAATCCCTAGTATACTTCTTTATTAGGTTTTGCAATAAAAACCTAGGAGTATTTAGGAAACCTAGTTCCATAAACCTCATCAATTAACTAGTAAGCATTTCATGATCATTTTTACTCTTTCATAATATTCATGAGTTATTTTTATCATTCTAGTAGAAATCATGCAAGTTTCATGTGTATCTCTATACCACTTTTAATGTTTTTAGTACTTATAATTAGTATATATCATCCTATAATTAATCCCTTAAAACATATCATTTTTGATGATGTTTAGGAACCCATGACACCCTAAGAAGGTGTATGGTAGGTTTAGAATATATTTGGTGTTGATTTGAAGTGTTTAGAATAAGTATTACGCAAGAAAAATCACTTTCGACAACTATAAAATAGGGTCTCATCATTTTTGCAAAGTATGGAAATTTTGACAGTTTATAAAATATTTTGGGCTAGATATTTAGAAAATATACTTTAAAACGAAACCGTGGTCGCTTGAACGGGTTAAAACGGATTTATAACGAAGAAGTAATGCTATTTTCAAGTTTAACGACGAAAACTATATTTTCCGGAAAAACAGCATGCTGTCTAGATTTTTAAGGGTAAAAAATGAGTCTTAAGCGTTATCTAAATGAGTCGATTTATCAAAAATATATTAGTATACTTTAACACGAAGCTAAAGACATATAAAACGTAGAAAACGGACTAATAACGACTAAATTACACGCGTTTAAATAAGGTTGTCGTAACTACTTTCATAAGTATAACACATATATATTTTCTAATAGCCAAACTAGTTGTCGCTAGTGACCATGTTGATAGTCGTTTTTCACATCAATAGAATACTTTTTAGAAAACGATGTCTTCTAGTAAAAGTAAGTTCACTTAGCATATTTTCCAAAATGTTCAACCGTTCGTCAAACGGAGTTGTAACGAATAAAATGCGGTCAAACTTTGCCGAAAACTACCTTTAAACAATATTTTTGGTACAAGTACCCTACTTCACCTATGTTTTTCTCCATGATCGAGTCCTCTATTATAAAAATTTAAAAGCTAAGACTTTGAAATAATGCTACAAGCTTTCCAAAGCCGTTGAGTTTGTTTCCTAACACTCGATATTCACTATTTTACGACTAGCTTTTCGAGGCCATTTAGTCACTTTCATGAATTGTCAAATTATATTGTTTTGCGACGAAAAACTATAATTTCTTAATAAATCACTAAATGACTATCATAGGATATCATTTCAGTGTAAGTACTTACAAAGTAATTTATAACTTGTCAAGACGTTATAAACTTATTTTCGACGATAAACTTTATTTTCAAAATTGCACAAGTGGTATGGATATCATATGAGTTTGCATGCACGACATTGTTTCATGACTTATATCATTCATAATAGGTCGCGGTTAGAGAGTTGCGTCTCATTTCTGTGCATCCACTTTGTCATCATAACTATTGCAACAGGTGAGTATTCACGACCCCTTTTTTACCGTTTTTACTATATTTTGGGGTGAAATGCATGAACCATACTTGAACTAAATTGATTCCTAATTTTATGAACTCTTTTGACTTGAACTTTTGAACTTGACTTAGACTCTTGGACTTAATTATGAACTTATGACTTGTTTGAACTTATTGAACCGTACGTGCTATGACCCTGACTTAAAGTCTCCCCTGTTCGGAGCAGTGCAAATTCTCCCATGTTCGAAGTGTTCTTAATTGTATATTAATAGTTGTATGATGTGCCGTACGTACATTCGCATTGTTAGTCGCCTATTAGTAGGTAGTATGGATAGCGCTATTAAAGGTCGGCCAACCTCTCGTTCACTATGTTACGGGACGCATATTATTTATTCTACGGGCTTTGCCTGGCATACATTATTATATACGTGGTGCTATATTGTGAACTATTATGACAACGTATACTTGACTACTAGACATACTACTTTTGGCAGTGGGTTGTGAACACACAGGTTGCAAGTTTTGTATGGGCGGAACTAGAACTGAGTGGATTTACAATGTCTTTGCTTTGCGGACTAGTCTAGATGACCGAAACCTTTGACTCTCTTTTGCGAGTTTTCTTATTATACGAAACGTGTATACTCACCAACTATTTTCATAGTTGACCCATTTTCTCTCATGCATTTCAGGTGATCGTTAGTAAGCTTTTCTACAAGGTCTTTGCATAATGAAGTTTTCACATGTCACTACAAATCATTATGTATTAAATCGAAGTCTTTTGGGATCTAAACTTTGTACTTCAATTGCCGATGTCGGCTAAACTAGTATTGTAATAATGTATCTTTTCCTTTTAATCTTAAACGTTGGTATGTTCTATTATCTTTTGCTTGTGTTCCTTTCCGTTACACCTCGTGTTTCCGCCTCCGGCGAGGGTGTGACAGCGACGAGCATTTAATTATCTTTCTATAGACGGGCACTTTGATATACTTTCGAAAAAAGAAAAAAAATATTTTTTTTTCACTTTTTTTCATCTTTTTTTTTTCGTTTTTCTTCGAAACTAGAATTTGCATGAAACATCATATATAATTTAACACTAATTTGAAGATCACATGTGATATTAGTGTTAAATCACATATGATATGTAATATCATATGTGATACTAATGTTAAATCATATATGATTTAACACTAATATCACATGTGGTATTCAAATTAGTGTTAAATCATATATGATATTTTTTATGCAAATTTCAGTAACGTAAAAAAACGAAAAAAACATTAAAAAAAAAAGTGAAAAAACACGATTTTTTTTTTATTTTTTTTTTTTTGTCAAAAGTATATCAAAGTGCCTATCTATAGAAAGATAATTAAAAGATCGTCGTAATGGTATATTTTTTTCGCTTGACGATTAACGGTTTGAAAGATATTTATATTTGGAAAAAATGATGAAAGTGTGTTTTTTTAATTGTTGTGATTAATCTCATCTATTAGATCTAATAAAAATAAAGGGTGAAGATTAATCCATTAGTATGTAAAAAAATTTTTATCCTCAAAATCTTAACTCTATTAATTTTACAATGTTTTAGATAGATAAGAAGTGTGGTCCATGAAGCCAAAATCATGGCGACAAGCTAGCAAAATCATCACATGGAACCATGATTCCCCAATTCACCACCCAATTTTTATCTTTTTCTAAAATATCATGTAAAGTTCAGTAAATACCTAGAAAGTTAAATAACTTTCTCACTAAAGGCCAACCAAACCCACCAAATAAAAATAAAAATGAACAATGAACAATAGTTTATAAAAAATTATAGTTATATGGCGAAATATAAAATGTTTTTTGGCGATAAAATATAACAAATCCCACCGCATTTTGCACTATCAAGATTGTTCATTTGTCAACTTAATAGTTCCAAAAACCTAAGCAATATAAAACCATATAATATGTCCAATAATCACTTTCTTGAAACTATTCCCCATGATATAATGCACGGATCATGTAACTATACTAAACAATGAAAAAGAAGCAATAAATAATTCCCATAGGTCATACTATATAAACTCTCTTAGGATGTCAAATTACGGAGGGTTTTGTACTTTTATTCTTTTTGTCTCTCCTGTTTTTTAGTACAATACAGTTTTTTGTCAGTTTCTACTCTGTATTTCTGATAGTTTTAAACGATTGACTTATTAAACTTTATATTTTTTGTTTCATAGTTTCAGGTTTATAGTTTTTTGATATAAACAAAATTATAAAAATAAAATAAAAAATTTAAAAAAGGCAAGGAGGTACCCTTTATAAAAAAGGAGGATTTGTATAACTTGTCCCACTTCCCGTATCCATAAATATCATTCTGTCCCACATCTCATATTCAATATGTCATCAAAACATTAGGAAGCCGCACAAAAAGATTTCTGCCTTTAAGCTTGTTGTATTTTTATAGAGTACTTACTAGATATTGTTACAATTAGTATGTAGTTGAAAAAAACTTAAATATAAATTGCTATCGTACTTGTACCATGGAGCATACTATGAACTTATTTACATGACTCTATCTTGTTTTAATAAAGAAAAAAAATAAAAATAAAAATAAAAAATTTACATCAAAATCTACAAAACATTACCCTTGTCTCCCAAGCCTAAGAAATGTAAACATACTCCTTTTCTTACAACACCGCTCAATATATTCAATCGAAGTTCGATTATGCCAAAGCTTGGTCACGGGAGTGCTCCAGTGACAAAGCTACCGGTTTATCTTGTTCTTAACAGTTAGCCAGGAACTACACTTTTTAAAACAAGATATATTTGTAGAGAAACAATGTTTGTACATATGGAGAAGATTCAAGTTCACTCCGAAAAGCCAAAAAAACTTGTCTTCGGTCATCCTAAAATATTTAACCTAAAATGTCTTATACTTTTCTTCGGTCATCCTATAATATTTAACCAACGAAGTCTGAACTAAATTATTTCTTACAACTACGAGGTCACGGTACCATTACATAAAAGTTATAGATTGCTGAAAACATTTTTCATTCTTTTTATTTTTATTTTTCTTCTTAGCGGATCAATTCCATGCAATTTAATGCGAACAAAATATATTTTATTTCCATGTCACACCCACTTTCCATACAACTCCAAACCAACTAAAACACAACACAACACAACACAACACATTAAACTATTCTATTTTTTCACACCAATAAAAACTCTTCATCTTCTTCACATCTATCTTCAATGGCAAGTCTAGAAGACATTGGAGTTTCAGCTCTAATAAACATAATAAGTGCATTTGCATTCTTATTAGCATTTGCATTACTAAGGATCCAACCCATAAATGACAGAGTTTATTTTCCAAAATGGTATATTAATGGAGCTAGAGCTAGTCCTAGACATAGAGGAAATAATAACTTTGTGGGGAAATTTGTGAACTTGAATTTCAGTACTTATTTTAGTTTTTTGAATTGGATGCCACAAGCTTTGAAAATGAAGGAGAATGAGATTGTGGAACATGCTGGTCTTGATTCTGCTGTTTTCTTGAGGATTTATATACTTGGGTGAGTATGATTCTTTGTTTTTTACTGTGTTTTTGTTTAACTTTCAAGATTTTAGCATAATTCTAAAGTTATGAATGTTTGGTTTTTACTGTGCTTTTGTGAATTTACAGTCTTGGGTAGGTATGGTTTCTTTTGTTTGATTTTTTTTTTTTTTTTTTTTTTTTTTCAAGATTTAATCCGAATTCTGAAAGTCATAAAATTATGGATTTTTATTGTATCTTTGTAAAGTTACAGTCTTGGGTAATTAAAATTCTAGTTTTTTCATTTGGGTTTTGTTTGTTTTGCAAGATTTTAGCATAATTCTGAAAGTTATAAAAGTTTGGATTTTTACTTTCCTCTTGAGATTTTACATTTATAGGTACTTATGGATTTATTACTTTACAAGATTTTAATAACTTTTCTAAAAATTATGATCTTTTATGTCAATTTCTTATGAGCTTGCATTTTTTTTTTTTTTTAAATTTTAGATTTGTTCACTATTTGAACTTAGCTGGAAGATGCTCTTGTTTAAATATGAAGTTGACAATTCTTGTAGAAAAGCTTGTGAATTTGGGATTTTTTATTGTTATTTTCTTGAGAATTTTCATTATTGAATAGTTTTAAATCTTCTTTTCTACCTAAGGCTTTTATTTATTTATTTATTTATTTATTTATTTATTTTTATTTATTTTTATTTTTATTTTGTAAAATCCCTCATAAATTGAGCTTAATTAGTTTAATACTCTTTAATTATAATTTATCGAGAATTTTACTGTTTTCTTGTCACAGCATACTTTACCAGTACCGATATTAAAGCTAAGCATTTTAGTAGTCAAAAGAACTACTTTGAGCCTGGTTAAAGATTGCAATAGCATATTTATAATCCGGTTATAATTTGCAGGTTAAAGATTTTTGGACCAGTCACTATTGCTGCACTATTATTGCTTGTTCCGGTCAACGTCTCAGGTGGGACTTTATTTTTTCTCAGCAAAGAATTGGTGGTCAGTGACATTGACAAGCTTTCAATATCCAATGTTCAACCCAAATCTCTAAAGTGAGTTTATGTTCTTGGTGATTTATATGTCAATTAGTACATAAAAAATGTTAATGCAAATGATGGAGTTGAAATTTGACTGTCAAATGACTCGCCTTTTGATTTTGCACAAATTTAGTGTATACTAAATTATTAATGGATTGCAGGTTTTATGTTCAATTTTCAGGTTTTTTGCACATATTTCAATGATGTATACGTTCACATTTTGGATCTGCTACATGCTTTACAAGGAGTATGATACTGTATCATCAATGAGACTGAACTTTATGGCTTCAAAACGTAGGCGAGCAGAGCAATTTACGGTAAGTGATACTCAGTTTGGTCCAGTATAATACCATTTTATTAAAAAATGTCACTGGTAAAACCGCCCTTGTTGCAAATTGCAACCAAGTGACCATGAAGGTCACGGATTCAAGTACTGCTGACAATTTTGACCCATTTACTTTGTCAGTTTTGGTTTTGTTTTATATCTTACGGGTCAAACACGTTGATATATAAAAATCTGAAAAAAATCAAAATATCAAACGGGTCTAAATCATTGTATTTAGAAAGTTAGATTACTACAAAATTATATAAGGTTGGGTATCATAGTTGATACACATTGCTTTTGAGTAAATCCGACAGACCTATTTGGATGTGTACACGTTTTATTAAAACATCACCTGTTTTGACCTTTACCCAATCTGATCTACCCTCCCATTTTGCCACTTCTTAGATCAAGACACGGAAACAAATTTTACTTTGCGAATTGTGTAAATGTTGTGTGGCTTTGCATAATGCTTAGTTATCTTTTTTGAAGGTTCTAGCTCGGAACGTGCCTCATGGTTCAAGCCATTCTGTATCAGATAATGTAGACAAATTCTTCAAAAAGAACCACCCGGGTCACTACCTATGTCACCAGGTAATATAGTCTCCCACTCTCCCACATTATTATCTATAGCAAGTTTACAAATTTTTTTAATTGCTACGTAACCATCATCCAAATCTATCACAATTTAGGTTGTCTATAATGCAAACAAGTTTGGTAGACTCGTTGGGAGAAGACACCGGCTGCAAAATTGGTTAGACTACAACCAGCTTAAGTATGAGAGAAACCCAGAAAAACGACCAACCTTAAAGGTAGCTCATGTGCCCTACACACTTGTATACATACATCTTCAAGCTATAATACTAACTCGTATAACCTTTTCAACCCTCAGACAGGCTTCCTTGGACTGTGGGGTAAAAAGGTGGATTCCATCGAATACTACAAACAACAGATTAGAGAGTTTGACCTTAGAGTGAGTTGCCTTTTTTTTCTCTTATGAAATCTACTCCATCTGTTTGAGAGTCTAGAAATGCAGTTTGACGTTTATGGTCAAACAAGTAGAGGTCAAACAGTTTCGGAAACGGGTCTATTGTAGTAGGGATTGGGTTGGGTTGCCCTACAAATAATTTCTGTCCGTTTTTGCACTTAATTATTTTATAATAATAAATAGTATTTAACTTGTGGTTACAGAAACAATGTCATTACAATAAAAACTTAAATATAAATAAAAATAACTTAGCAAGTTGGATGCATTAAAATAGTAGAATTTCAACAACTTTTTACCCCTTTCCCTTTTCACAAGTTCCTTTTTGAAAAATTTACCTAGTCTGACCCGTTTGAAATAAAACATAACCCAAATTGACGCATTCAAATGTAAAGGTGTCAAACCTGCTACATTTTCTTTTCTAGACTTAGCTTTCCATCTTTCAATTTTTGTTTTACTTCTTTATGTTCTCGAAATGATAGTTGACGATGGAGCGGCAGAAAGTACTTAAAGATCCGAAATGTATAATGCCAGCTGCATTTGTTTCATTTAACTCTCGATGGGGAGCTGCGGTTTGTGCACAAACTCAACAGAGCAAAAATCCTACACTATGGTTAACAAACTGGGCTCCAGAACCTAGAGACGTTTACTGGAAAAATCTAGCTATACCCTTTGTTTCTTTGAGCATCCGTAAACTAGTTATATCATTATTAGTCTTTGCTCTAGTATTCTTTTACATGATACCCATTGCATTCGTTCAATCACTCGCAAATCTGGAAGGTCTTGAAAGAGTAGCTCCTTTTCTCAGACCCGTAATTGAGTTGTAAGTAAAGTTTAAATCCTTTTTTTTTCACCACATTTATGAATTTTTTTTGGGTTATGATCCGTTCAAATATTTTGGATTTATTTCATTGTTTGCAGGGAATTTATCAAGTCGTTCCTTCAAGGGTTTCTTCCTGGTCTTGCTTTAAAGATTTTTCTATATATTCTTCCCACTGTTCTTATGGTTATGTCCAAGATTGAAGGGCATGTGGCGTTTTCTGTTTTGGAAAGGAGGACGGCTGCGAAATACTACTATTTCATGCTGGTAAATGTCTTTTTAGGGAGTATTGTAACCGGAACAGCGATTGAACAGCTTCATTCTTTCCTTCACCAATCGCCTACAGAGTAATGTCCTAAACACTGACCATACTTTTTTTAATAAGATGAAAGTTTAGGCGTTTGACCCATACTCAAACATAGAGCTGACAAGATGGATGGGTTTGTTACATGTCAAAACGTTTTGGTTTTGAAACGGGTCAATTTAGTACAACATATACTGGTCTTAAACAGGTCACTTTAAGTACAAGTCAACTCAAATCTTCATTTGTTTTAACACAGGATCCCGAGGACCATTGGTGTATCCATTCCAATGAAGGCTACTTTTTTCATCACATATATAATGGTTGACGGGTGGGCAGGAATTGCTGCTGAGATTCTTAGGTTAAAGCCTTTGGTTATTTATCACCTCAAGAATATGTTCATTGTAAAAACCGAACGCGATAGAGAAAAGGCAATGGACCCAGGGAGTGTAGATTTTCCCGAAACTATCCCTTCACTCCAATTATACTTTCTAATGGGCATTGTGTATGCTGTTGTTACTCCAATCCTTCTTCCTTTCATTCTCGTCTTTTTTGCTTTTGCATACTTCGTTTACCGCCACCAGGTACATTTATCATCCCTTTTACTTGATTTTACCATAAACTGTTTGTATAAAACGTGGTTAACATTGCTACCTCTGACTGATACTTGATATTGATGCAGATAATTAATGTGTACAACCAACAATACGAGAGTGCTGCTGCATTCTGGCCACATGTTCATAGCCGCATAATAGCAAGCTTATTGATTTCTCAATTTCTTTTGTTGGGACTGCTTAGCACAAAAAAGGCTGCAAATTCAACTCCATTGCTTGTCGCATTACCTATATTGACCCTGACGTTTCACAAATACTGTAAGAGTCGATTTGAACCTGCTTTCCGAGAATACCCTCTAGAGGTAAGCCATTAAAACTTTCTACCATTATGGTAGCAATTTTGACCTTTTTACTTCTGAATGGGTTGATTTGGGTTGTATTTATCTCAAACGGGTCAAATAGATATATAAAAAAAATATAAGCTAAAAAAGGGAAGTGGTAAAAAGGGTCAAACGAGTTGAACCCACATTAGAAGATTTTTGTGGGTAGCATCCTCTTTTGATCCGTACTAAAAGATGACCCGTTTTGACACATCTTTTGCCCTTGAATTTCCTATCAATGCATTATTTCGTGTGTTTTTACAGGAAGCGATAGAAAAGGATACACAGGACAAAGCTTCAGAACCCGAAATCAACCTCAAAGCCTTCTTAGCCGATGCTTACTTACACCCGATTTTTCGTTCTTTTGAAGAAGTTGAGCTGACAGAAGTCAAAGTTGAAAAGAACCCAGATCCCATCCCGAGTCAACCCGAAACCGAGCCCGTTTCCCCTTCACATTCCCATTCCCCTTCCCCTTCTCATCACTCACATGAGCAAGAGCTAGAACAAGAACACGAACACGAAGAAACTACTACGGTCCAATACTATGAAGTGGGACCTCCAGCTAATGTTTATCAATACGGATACGCGTATCACGAGAACATATTTCATTACAATGTGAATAGCTATCAAGAGACACAACACGATTCGCAACATGACTATATTGTTGAGTCACCACACAGTTACTATCATTACTGAGCTCGAGCTTGAGCAGCTTGGTATGTTTACATGTGAATACTGATTGTTGATAGATGCAATGGACATATGTGTTTGTTCATATGACCTTTAATTGTTTTTTAATTTATTCATCTTTCCCTATCTTTTTGTTGGGATCTGATGGCTAAACGCGAAACCAAAACAATGATAGCCAAATAATGTATTAGAACAAAGTGGAATGAATGAACTTAAACAGACACAAATGAACTGATGATCACATCCCAAATGTACTTAACGAGTAAGAAAATGGCGGCGCTTTGCTGCGGGCTTGAGTACACTACTCCTTTAATGCATAAATGAAATTGAATTTTAGTTCAACAATAAGAAAAATACATAAGTTGATGAACCACTGTAGGAATACTAAAACCATGTACTTATCACCAATATCACTCAAAATCTCATCATAGCTAAGAACATGAAGAAACCATCTTATCTTATCTGAAATGCTAAAAAAAATATCAAATTTGTAACTACTAATTCTTTAACTACTGATAAGTCAGTCCTAGTATAGGATACAAAAAGCCGACCGAGTTGATGTTGAGTGCATAAGCACAGGACTATAAACTCTAGTAACTTATAATGAGATCCCAAAAATGGATGAATTGAAAAGTAAAGTCATTACCCAAAAGCTAAGTAGTAAAAATGGAAGCTCGATTTTTACTCTTTAATAAATTTACCTAGCAGCTAGCTTAGTCTTTTGCATGCATAAACTCCATTGTTTTCAATTCTTGGTGGCTTGCTAAACTGCTTAAAAAACTTGGATTAATTTAATGTCACTACTTGGTTATGGCATCATTTTTCCGTATTCGTTAGATATAACTAAGAATAGTATCAAGTTTTGTCATCATTACCTACTCCATCATTTTTCCATTATACCTTCAAACAAAATTATAGGTAGGCATAAACCACACCATACCAGTGGATTATTACTTCCAAGAAGCCAGACAATATATGTTGGGTTTTACTAATCATAACAATTACAGTAAACATGTAAACATCATCAAAACATGCAGCGGAAGTAATAGGAATAATACTAGTAAATTAATTAACCGAATTAAAAGTATATGCGTACCTTTTGCGAATCAATGCAATTAGGGTTTATGAAAGCCCCAAATTAAGATCAAGTACCAAGAAACCTTAAACCTTAATAAATTAGGGTTTAATACATTCGACTACACTAAAAGTCGAACACCCAAGTTACCAACACAAGTGCATTGGCCCTTCGTTCTTGTACGCACGTATTAGTAGCGAATCAATGAGAAAAGCTAGGTTCTTGATCACGAAACAAATCTATCACTTATGTTATGTTTTAGAAATCGACACCCAAGGTGTTTGGAGTGTGGAAATCGATTGAACACAAGAGAGGGAAAGATGAAGAGAAGATAGATTAGTTAGGGTTACAAGAGATGGAAAAATAAATCACAAACTATTTGTATTTATAGCCTAATAAACTTGGAGGACAAGTTTGAGTGGAATAGGGTTTAGACACCCAACACACGACCGGTTATGAACCCAAGAGGGATTCTAGAACCTTTCCGACTTCTATTTTCATCTCTAGTCCTTTAACTTAATATTTAACGACCGTTAACCAAACTCCGTTAAATACCAACTCTCGTTAAGTGTTTTATTCGTGATCAAATAATTAAATATAACATTTTATATATATTAATTATTTATACATTGATTCTCATACGTAATGTGTGCAATCCCGAAGTCTCGAGTTCGAATCCGGACATACGCATATTAAAATATATACATAACCTTTCAGCTCACACTTGGATATATCTTAATATAGTAATGACATTGGTTTAGTCTAGCCTAACACGCCAATGCCCCCAGATTTGAATCGAGTGTGATTTCCCTAGAAAAACCATTTTTAATGATTCATCATTAATACTTATCCTTTTACTTCTAATACTTCATTAACTGTGAATATGGATCGAGTCATTTCACAAGTTAATATTTTGTTTCTCGTTATATCTGATTGAACAAGATTACCAAATCATCTGAACGTATTCCAGATAGATCTTGGGTAAGGCCTTACAAACATCTTGCCAATCCTACGAGGGGCCCAAACAGTATTATGCTTTGAAACAAATTCAAATGAGCAAATTCTCTTGACTACAAGACATAACTCATGAACTTTGCAACACTTCTGAAAATAGCCCTTATAACCACCTTTTACGAATAGCGTTAAACTATTTTACACAAGTGTACTACATTCATAACAGTTATCTGGTATCTCAAGTCTGAGGATAAATATACATGATTTACTTAATGACAAAGATCCATAAAGTACAATCATGTTAAGTTGGGATCTGTCCTATATTCAATTCATTGAATATCATGTGAATTTGGCATGTCCCACGCATCAATATACTTAAAGTATATTCTACCAAAACTCAAATTTTTCTTAATTCAATGACATTCCCACATCATTGATCGACAACGGACTTTACAATAACATAAGTTATTCACGGATTAAACATGCAAATATAGGATATAATATTAAGAAAATGAAAAATAAACATAACCACTATTTTATTTTATTTAAATAATATTTGTTCAAAACATCCCTTATCCAAATACTAAATAGATTAACGCATGATAATACTGGTTAATGAATTATGTCTCAAGTAATGACAATCATACTTGTTGACAAGGCATAATTTCAACTAACTTTGATCTATTGGAATTTTGAGAATACTTATTTCAAGAATTCAACTAGTGAAGTTCTTGTATGTGTGCATTCAAAATATCTTGATATTGCCACATAATATTTCATAAAATGTGTGACATCCTCAACTACCAATTTATGACAATCAAACTTTCAAACATTTTAAAGTTTTAAAGTATTCTTATTCTTTATTGTATAATGCAACTATGCTCTTAATTGAGCACAACTAGTTCACATGGCCATTTACAAGGATGAAATCCTACCATGACTAGTATTGAGTGTCATCTCAATTATACCAGCATCATTGTATTCAAAACAACAATATGCTCTTTAAAATCTCCGTAAACTTCAATATCTACAGTGTAATGTTTGATGCCTTCAAAACTTTCAAGTTTTGTTGGCTATGACAATTACGCAACAATTGTTGTATTGCTCATCTATAGAATTTTGAGAGCAATTCCAGGCTGAGGAATGTAATTCTATATTTAAACATATTCTATTAGAATATTCATTACACCAGTTATCTAATAACTTTATTAGATATCAATGTTGTCAAATCATCTTGCATTCAAACATGATACAACAATAACATGATGCACATGAAAAATGTTAGGAATTAGAAAATTCCATAGTGAAGAGTCGGTCACCCCAACTATTATCTAGCACAAGGTAGCTCGTAGATTTGTCGTTAGTTTTGTTATTTAGGAGTTTATTAGTTAGTTTGCAGCTTAGTTTAGTTTAGTGCAACACCGTGGAGGAAGGACGGGTCTTTACCCACTGTATCCCTGATCCACAGGCCGTCAGGAGGTCGTTTAGTTTGTAACCTATAAATACCCTCTACCTTGCAAGGTAGAGGGTTGGATGTTCTTTTGGTAATCTAATATTCTACAAGTTTCTCTTACTAGAATATCCCACTTTCTCTCTCTCTAAAACCATCTATATGCTCATTGTGTTAATGTTATGATATGTAAGTGAAATCCAATATTATACAATTGGTATCAAGAGCCATGGTTAGATCATATCTTGCACATCTTTGGATTTCTAGTGGTTTTTAGGTGATTTTTGAGTTTGAAAAAGTTTAATGGTTTGTGCATCATTTGGTTGATTTCGTGTGTTAAAGTTTGGATTTTGTTAGTACTTTTATGTTCAGAATCATCACAAGTGTTTAGGGTTTCATTTGGTAAGCTTGAATCATCTTGGTTGGGTTGTTTTTGGATTGAAAAGTGATGTTTATGTGGTTTTTCTTGCTAGCGACTTGACATACGGATTTCATTCTTCGTAGCGACTTGCTTTGCAATTTTGTAGCGAGTTACAGTTTTGGAGCTAGCGACTTAGACCTAGCGACTAACAGTACAAGTAGTGGACTTTCCACTACGGGTAGCGACTTGGTGATAGCGACTTGGTCTGTAGCGAGTTGCTCTTTAGCGACTTGAATCTTTAGCGACTTGATTAGCGAATTGCTGCCAAAATTTTGCTAGCGACTTAAGGCTTAGCGAGTTACTACTTAGCGACTTGCAATTGTTTAGCGACTTGGTGGTATAGCGAATTAGGTGTTGGCGACTTGGTGTTAGCGACTAGAGGATTAGCGACTTGTACTTAGCGACTTGGATGTTGATTTAGCGACTTGGGATTATTGCTATTTAGTTGCTAGCGAGTTGGTTCAAAATCTCTAGCGACTTGGGGGGTTCGTAATTTGATACTAACATCTTGTATACTTGGTATTTTGCTACTGGGATTTCCAATAACTTGGGGAGTAATTCAAAATAACACAATGTCAGTCATCACAGATCCTTTAATCACCAAAGTACTTGCTCTCTATGACACAGCACAGAATAGTGAAACAGAATGCTTACCTGAATGCCATACATTTAATGATTCAACATCGATTAATCAGAACAACTCAAATAAGTCACTCTTAATGTTTGCAAATGATGCTAAGAATATGGAATGCACCAGTGAGCCCTTTCAACATCTCAGTCAGCTTCTCAAACTACTCTTATCTACAACCATGGATCGAACAAGTTGTGCCATCCTTCGTCAGGATTTTCCCACTTTGACAAGAACTGTTTTACTTAACTTAGAACGACTGAGGATTCAAATTACCAATGAAAAGTTCTCAACTGATGAGTCTCATGCCGCTTTTCAAACTATCTTCAATCAATTTCAGCCACTTATCCGGGAAGAATACTCCTCAGATTTTGATGATATCATGACTGGAATATCTTTCAAGAAACACACGGGAATGGAAATTCATGAGTTCAGAAACTCATTTATTCAACTTATGAGTAATATGGAAACATACATCAAGGAAGCTGCAAAAGAGAATAACAAGCTGAATGAATTGAATGAGTGCCAAGAGACACCATGGAGCAATTGTGACATGTCATGCAACATTCCAGTCGAACCAGCGAATGACACTGATTGCAGAATCTCAGTCGTAATGAAAAAGGATGAAGAGAACAGCACTGATCTCAAACTCTCAGAGTCAGAAAAGGTATCAATCGATAAGGTACACTTAACTGATCGCATAAATTCTCATGAAAAGGTACCTGACTCTTACTCTTAACATAACATCGTGGAATCAATCTTTGTTTTACCTGAATCTAATGCAAATAACATGATTGAAAAAAGGGTATATGATGAGCTTTCAAACAAGTTTTCAATTCTTGAAAAACATTGTATCTCATTGCAAATTGAAATACAACAAAAGGATGAAATGTTTTATGCAAAAAAACCATGTACCAATCAGGAACTTCCAGAATTTCGAGAATTTTTTGAAATTAATCAGTTAAAATCCCAGATTCAGGACAAAGATTTGACCATTGGCAATCTAAAATTACTTCTTTCAGAAGTCCAGAAATATGACTGTCATGAGATGAGTGATACACTAGAATCTAGAAATTCAGAACTTGCTCGTTGTGTGTCCAACCTACTAAAAGAAAATGAGCATTTAAGAATGAACCTTGAGGAAACAAATTCTAAGTTAGTCAATCAATCTAACCTCTTGATGAAAGACATTGATGACCTCAAAGCCCAAATTCAGGATAAGAGCTTCAATATTGTTGCCCTAAAAAATGAGCTTAGGAAGTCTATTGGAAATAGGATGAACACTAAGTTTGCAAAACCTTCAACTTTAGGAAAGTCAACTGTTCAGAACCACTCGAAATGAACAGTTATTAAACAACCTAATGCCTTTAGGTCTGAAAGAGTTAAACCATCGAAATCTAAGCTTTCCTCCCAAGTTGATAATATATCTATTTTGTCAAAACCAGTCACTTCATTGCCTAGTTCCGATATGATGAATCCCAAACCTCAGACTTTTGTTCAATACTCTCAGATCAGAAATGCAATAAGTACAACTAGCTCTCATACAAAACAGCATTTAACTGATCAATCCCCTAAGAAATACTCTAATCACAAAAGAACAAATAGTCAAAACAAGGCTGTGCACTCATTTAGTTCAACTAACAGTGGTTTCAAATGGATTCCCACTGGCAGAGTTTTTAAGTTTACAGGACTTAAACGAACTTACATTCCTAGATCATGCCTCAAGTGGATTCCCACAGGAAAACTCTTCAAGAATGTAGAACATAATAGGATCCCCATTAATGATACGTCTGTGTTATACTGCGATGAATCCAAATGTGAGATTAAACAGGTCACTAACCCATCTATGTGTAATTCTACATGTGCTTCCAGTACAATGTGCTCTCAGTCTTTTTCAGGTACAATGCTCAACTCAATCAGGAACTTCATGACTTGGTTCCCTTCAGAAATGAACATAGCTCATTCAGGAGCTATAGCTTGCCAGAGTTGATGTACTTCTTACTTTGACTCCTATTCATCTTGAATCAGGACTCGCTCTTTTATATCTGTGTATAAATCAAGTTTTTTTTATAAAAAAAAATTCAATTTTATATATGTCATTCTTTTAAATTCACAATTTTATCATTTTCCTCAATCTAATAAAGAATACATTCCTTGTTATCGATAACATCTACGGTCCTAGAAATGTCATTCAATAATGGCACGTGATCATAGATGAAGTTCGAACAAATGATATATTCGTGTACCCATGTATTGAGTGCCTTGCATTAAATGCTTATTTGATTAAATGTTTATTTGATTCATGGTTATCATTGTCATTATCTATGCTAGAGTCTTAGTCTAAAATCCTTGTTTGCAACTTACCACTCTTGCCTCTAAACCACAGGGATCGAATGTGTCAAATAGCCAAAATAGTTTTACACTAGCGACTTACCACACTTCATTTTAAAACCACAGGGACCGAATGTGTCAAATTGCCAAAGATCCTTCCTATACCCCTAGCGACTTACTATATTTTCTCAAATAAATTTTTTTTTCTCTCGTTTTTTTCTTTTCTCGTCAAGTTAATTTGTTCATTCTAGCGACTTAAAGTGGTACGTCTTGAATTTCTCCTTATTTGTTCTCTCTTATGCGTTTGTGTCTAGTTTCTAACTTGTCTTTTTAACCAGATCCCTTCGAGCTTGTGATTTGTGACTGTTTGATTCCCACCTAGGTTCGATTTATCATGAAATCGTGTGTTGTTGTTATTATGATGTTGAAAGTGTACAAATTGTTTGGTATATCTTATCTTGATTGCTCGTTAATTTGTTTTCATGAAGTGGTGGTGAATGATTAGTGGTTTGGGTCGTCTGTTTTTTTAGTAGTGTTCTTGATGGCGACTTAACGTTGTTCTTGGTAGCGACTTAGCTTGAATGTTCATCGTGGCGAGTTAGCTCTCAACTTAGCGACTAAGTGGCTGTGGCGAATTAGATTATTATATTTTGGCGACTTGGGTAGCGACTTAGTTGTCAGCGACTTGTCTTTACAAGTTAGCGAATTAGTAACATTAGCGACTTAGTTAACAAATTTGTAGCGACTTGGTTTTGTTACTGTTCATGGCGACTTGTCTTTACAAGTTAGCGAATTAGTAACATTAGCGACTTAGTTAACAGATTTGTAGCGACTTGGTTTTGTTACTGTTCATGGCGACTTGTCTTCACAAGTTAGCGAATTAGCATATATAGCGACTTAAAGAGCTAAACTATTAGCGACTTGTCTGTGGTACTAGTGATGGCGACTTGTCTTTACAAGTTAGCGACATTGTTCACTTTCATGTTGCGAATTAGTCCTGTTTAACGTCTTGTCTATCTATAACTTTAGATATGTTTGGTGGATTCTTTAGGGTCTAGGGCTATTAAAATGTTTAAAGGTTTATTGCTAAAGTTGATCTCATTCTCACAATACTTAGGATCTCCTGATTCAACTTGTTGAGTCAACATACTCTATGTAATCTGCTATGACATTTCTGTTTAGGCAAACGGTACTTGGTTTCTCTCACGACAACCAGATGTTACTGTTTGCCTCATGCATATTTGTTATATCACTTCTACACTTGTATCTTGGCTTATGACATGATCCCTTTGCAATGCACTCTTTAACCTTTTAATCCCTTATCAACTCCTTCTGAGTTACTATTTCTATGTGTCTATGTCATAAGGGTGCTCTCAGTGTTGTCTCACTTATCATTTATTATCTAACTCGTTCCCAATCATTACTGTTGATTGTATGTTTACTCAGATCATCAATGGCAAGTTCAAACCCTGAAAAGAGCGTTACCCCTTCGGCATCATCTAAAGTTCTCTCAGACGAAGAAATCCTTCCCAGGAGTCAATGGGCTGATATTGGAAAAAGTAACTGTTATGTGGACCTACAAAAGCTACAACAAAATCCGATACTCAAAGTGTCTATTGACATCCTCAAGAACACAAACTTCTTCGGTGCTATTACCAAGCAATGCTCAATTCCCACCATTTACATTCAACAATTCTGGAACACCATTCAATGGGACAAAATCGCAGCTCAATACTCTTGCAAACTGGATGACAGGGAGTTCATGATTGATTCTGCTATTCTGAGCAAGGCTCTTGGAATCACCCCATGTAACCCTAACCTTCGTTCTGAATCTCCACCTAGTGCTGACGATCTGATTGTCTTTCTAATTGGGTTGGGTTATCAGAACAGCATTTTAAGAGCATCCGACATCATCACTGGACACATGTATCAACCCTGGAGAGCTATTACAACTATTCTCAACTTGTTCTTATCTGGCAAAACATCAGGATTCGATAAAGTGAGAATTCCCATCTTGCAAATTCTATGGGGCATTGTCAATAGGGTTGATGTGAATGTCTCAGATCGTATTTGGGAAGAATTTTCCTTATCAATGAACACATTCATATCTGATAGAACAAATTTTCAGAACAAAGCTCAAGGCCGAAAGAAACAGAACAAGCTTGTGATTCCCAGCATCCGATTTTCAAAGCTTGTTATCCAGTTCTTGCAACAAAATCACAACTTCAATCCTAGGACTGAATCAACCATACACAAAGCATAAGATGAATTTGTTTTAGGAAACCTGAAATATGTTCCTAGAGGTATGGATAAAGAAATATTTGGACTGCCAATTCCTGATATTCTACTCACGGATGATATCAAGAAAAAGGACTACTTCAAACAGTACATGAAAATTGCTGCAAGATCATCTGTTAATGTCACACCCACTCCCTCACAACCCAATGCTCCCAGGACCATCTCTGGCTCTAAAGCATCTTATGCCTCTCTTCCTAAAAAGAGACGCGAAAGATCTCAACAGTCAGACTCCTCATCCAAAAAGCATAAAGAAAAGAAGAAGAAGGTGGAAAAAGAAATTGGTGACAATGCTGAGGGAGCAAGGGATAGCTCCAAGGTAGCTGATGAAGATGATGCTGCTCTGCAAATGGGGATCCAGCAAAGCCTAGAGAGTCAAAATATAAAAGCCCCAGTTGGAGGAATCGTGTTAAGATAACCTGATCAAGTGCCTCGACAATCCACCTCAACCATAAAAGACAAAGGAAAATGGGTTGCTAGTGTTGAAACAGAACAAGCAGCTCACATGCTTCTAACAATCTCATCATCTCCATCAAGCACCACCAATCAATATGAGCTGAAGAGAAGAACAGAATCATCTCCTGCTAAAGAACAATCTGGAGTGGACAAAGTGCTTGAAACGCTTAAAGAAAACCTTACACTTACTGAGACTCAATCTGGCCAGAAGGTTGACGCTCTGTTGCAAAAAGGCTCGCAGGAGAATCTTGAGACAAGATCTGATGAGACCTTGCAGATGGATGAACCAAATCTGTCTACCAACTCTTTATCTTCACTCAAGGACTTCGATACATACTTCGGAGATCAATACATAAATGACAAACCCTTAGATACTGCACAATCCATGGTTACGGTCAACATTCAGCAAGATACATCAACAATTCCTCCGATGTCAGCATCTTCACTCACAACTGAACTTCCACCTCCCAAACATGCTCAATCAACTGTACGAACACCACCTACATCGTCACCAACCCCTGAACCTGTCATTACAGTTGCTGATGTGGATGCTCCACCAGCTTCACCACCTCAGATCCTTACCTCAGATCAACTACTGGACAAAGCTGTAAAAAGGATAGAAGCCCTTGAAAGGCAACTTCCTAAATCTGTTGATTCCCTTGTGGATCGTGTCTATAGATTGGAGCACCTCAACTTCAATGAAGGGGTTGCTGCCGCCATTGAAGGGGAAGTCAAGGATGCTGTGGAATGGGCAATGGAGGCCCCACTTCTTAGACGATTCAAGGACCTACCTATCACCGATATGAGAGCAGCTCTGTGTGAAAAGATGTATGAAGCTGAAGAGGACAAGCATGAGGTTCACAAGAAACTCTATGAGGCACTTGAAGAATCCATTAAGTTCGACAATTATGAGCAGTATATGATTGACATCAAGGAAAAGGAAGCTAAAAGGAAAAGGAGAGCTATTGTGTTGGAAACATTGAAGAAAGACCGTAAAGATCCTCCTCCACCTCCACCACCAACGGGGGGCGCTGGAACTTCTGGAGCTGGTGAACCTTCTATGACAACCAACACACCTCCACCACAACCACCATCATCACCGCCAAAACCTTCCAATCAATCAAGTCCTACAAGTAAACAAGGCACTCATAAGAAATTTGCTGCTTGGACGACGGTTGATTCAAGGTTCACATCCACACCCACCTCCTTTCCTGATGCTCAAATGGTTCACGAAGAGTCGCATGTCATGACAGAGTCAGAATCTGATGAAGATGATGCATCAACTAAGCATATTCCTAAGCCATCAGAAGAAGATTGGTTTGATGATTACCTGGCAGGTAAACGCCCCAGCACATCCAGAGTTGCACCATCAAGGGACACAATTCAAAGTTGTATCGTTGAAGATAGACCTCCTTCTCCAGAACCTACATGGTCCATCCCTGTGTCCGACTCAATGATACCCGACAACAATTGGGTATCTACTATCACCAGCAATTATGAAGAACCTGCTGAAGACTCTCTTCTTCACTTTACTGGTGATATGGGAAGCTTCATTAAATGGTTTTGTAAACAGAAGAGTATCTCATCCTTAACTCCAAGAGATCTTGAAGGACCTGCTTATGAAATTGTTAAGGTCTTCCATTCAGATGCCAATCAACTTCAATACCAAATGGAAGAATGCCATAAGATGCTCAATGACCAAGTCAGTGAGCAAATTAGCCGCTTCAATGTTCACAGATCTCTTCCTCTTGGTGGTGAACCTGGTCAGATGACCATTCAGGCTGAATTCTTCTTCAACCATGACTTGGACTATCTTTGTGGTCACTCTGCTGAAAGAAGACCTGCACTATCAATATCCAAGATGAAAGCTGCTACCTACTCTGATCAGGGGCTTGAACAGATGGTTCCTGATCGTTTCTGGGTCAATGAAGAACTTAAATATGACATTGCCGCATCATATGGTATTTCACACTGGTGGTACAAAAAGAAGAACTTCTATATTGAAAGACATAGTGCTGACAAAATACGCAAGAATGTTAGATCCAAGCTCCGTATCTTAAGTGTGGTTCGTGTAGAGATCTTCCCGATATATGGATATGAGTATTTGATGAAGATTGTCCTTAAGAGATCAGATTTGAAAGAATATACTATTGAAGAAAACGACTTCAAACATCTTCAGCCGAATGATTTCGAAGATCTCTACCTTCTGAATATTCAAGGACACCTTGAGCATTTGCCTGTCCGTGAGAAAAGGCCCTATCTGCTGCTGTTACTCTTTGGATTCGAGTCTTAGTCATTCGAAAACGAGTTGGGGACTTCCAACTCGGCATGGAAAGCTACCAAACCAGGATAAACCTTACATGTCCTCAATGAAGTGCCACAGGGCATGAATTTCATCATGAATACAAAGTCCTCGACACCCCGAGAGCCGTCATCTTTACTGACAGATATGGGACTCGCATGCTTATGAGACTATGTGAGCTCTACAAGTTTAGTGACGGTACGCTCAAATTGGTCGAAGAAGAACTTGACACTAGAGTGAAAGAAGTCAAAATTGATATGAAATCTTGGGTTAAGACTACTTTTTGGACTGATGATGACTTGAAGAGGTGTGAACATTTCATTGCTGCAATCAGACGAAGACTCAAGACATGAAGGATCTTCCGCAGCCTTGAAAGTTTTGTTGGTGGAAGGCTTCGGGATGGTCACTACAAACTTCTTCAGAGAACGGAATAAAGACATCTTTGGGACTCCATCTCTTATGTATTAAATCTGTGTATTATGTGGTGCACTAACTTTGAACTACTGTAATGCATGTAATAGCGATAGGTTTTGTACTGTGGATTCCTCTTATTTCAAAAAGGAGAACTTCAGTGGTGTCTTCTTTTTTTATATAACCGGACACATTTTTCTCCAACAAATGTTTTTGTCTCATACATATTTAAATCACTTGAGATCCAAAATCTCAAAGGATTTGAAATTTTTGATCGGGGGAGAAAATGTGATATAAATATGAAAGATGATTAAAAGATGACCAGTTTTGTGCATACCGCTCTCTAATATGTGCTAAACAATTTTCGAATCTCGAAGCATATATTAAGGGGGAGCATTTTTCTTTTAACAAATTCAAGACTTCAGGGTACACAATTTTCCAGTTTTCTAAGGTACCTTGATTGTATGTTAAATGGCTTCTAATCGCTTGGTGATCATGCCTGCACTTCAATACAAAGGGTTCCCTCTAGTATGTGCAAAACTCTTTTCAAACCTAGAAGCACATATTGAGGGGGAGCAAAATCATGAAAACCTCATCCTTCCCCTAAAATGCTCTATCTACCTGATTCGATTTGGGAAGTGATGTTGATATCTTTTAGAAAATGGTAATCAAAGAAGTTAATTCTTTCTCTTGCCTCCGTGTGCAAAACATTTTCTAATACTTGATGCACATGTTGAGGGGGAGTTCTCGTTCTAAAAATATCAAAAACAATTTCAGGTACAAAATGCTTTGATAATATATCATAAGTATCTGAATTGATTTTCAAATGGTTTTCAATTGGTTCCATATGGCAGATGAACAATACCAAAAAGACCTACCAACTTTACTTTATGTATGGTGATATAAGGATGATAAGGTTAGGTTTTTGTTCCCATGATCCGCCAGAACCGGAGGGATCTACCCAGGGACTATCCACTAGTTAGTGTAGAGTTCTTAGGTATGATGATAAAAGGAGAAAAATGAGATATGGGAAGAGTGCGGACTGAGACTGAGCTAGTATTGGAACAAACCCAACAAGGTTCTAGCTATGAAGTCTCGGTAAGCACTGAAGGGGTTGAAGAATTAAAAAGAATTGAATGAAAAAGGGGTGAAAACAAATAGCCCTCCATTTATTCAACCTTAGGGCAGAAACCGGGTTCAATTCATATGCTACTGATGGTAACATCAGTATTGAAGACAAGACGTCATGGACCCAGTGACGCAATGCACTTCAACTTTCCAAACCACTCAAGTTCCTCTTAAAAGGACTTGTTTCATTCTCACGGGGAACCAACATTATCTATCGACTTTCTCTTAGAGATTCTTGATATTGAAGAAGGAGACCCTCTCCCTAGTCTCCGGCACAGGATCCAAATATGCACAAAATTGAGTCTAGAGCCACGAGATCATCAATAAATCTCATTAGGACACTTTCAATGAAGACTCTCTGTTTCACACAATGTGGAAAGAGAGATTATATCTTGAGTCCTACGCATTATCCTTGTGGTATTGCCAGAACATCTGAGTGATGTGTTTACATATTCACAATGAAGATGGAAAGCCTTCTGGAGCCAACATCAAACAAGCTCCTGGTAGGTGGCATGTGAGATCTATTATATAGATCAACCATGTGACAACTGAACAGAAACAATGGGGCGATTCAATCTCTTGAATCAATCCTGGTTCAGGTTATGGATTGACGGATACCTTTGAAAAACCGGTCTTTGTGCTTAACAACTCTTTTCTTTAGCACATCGACCGTGTACTCATTTTTCAAACCAAAAGGTGTTTTTATGATTGATAATTGATTTTTAATAAAACCTTCGTTGTATTGCAAAAACAATTTCTATTGAGCAATACACGATTGTTTTTCAAATCTCTTTTCATCAATCAGTGGACTTAAAATTTGCTGGTTCACTCACTCCGTGTTGTCTTCTTTGAGATGTTCCGGTTTGAGAACAGCTAGAGCAGTTGCGAAACCCTGTCAAGGAAATTCTTCGGAATTATACCTGATCACAGGCAGTACATGTACTGATCAACGGGGAACCGTGGGCCGTGTACCTCAATTCAACGAAAGTGATCAAAGACACTTTCGTGCGATTTATTGTTAACTGTTGTATGCAGGTACACCCGACGTTTGCAGTTGATCAGAATGTAGCGGTCAATCCATAGCCGCATGCTCACTTATCACATTCATCTCAAAAGAAATCATGATTAGTGCATCAATGACTCTGATATTTTCACTCCATGCTTCTGCTACGCTGCTGCCAATATCATGAATCAACTAAAGCTTCCGCTACTCTGATGAGAAGATATCATGATCCAAAAAAGTGAGCATGTCGGTCCGAATGTCACAACATCACAGCAAACCAACACCACAATGGATGTCTCAGAGAATTTTTTCATAGCTGATGATCTCAAAAGATGGCTCATAATTATTATCTCATGGATCATTAAAGACCTCCACTTTAAAGTACAAATCTATGCAAACTTTGAAGTTGCACTACTTATGCACAAAGATTGCGAAGTTGAAGTATTAAAGTTTACGAGCTCAAGAACAAAGTCAAGAATAGAATGCTAGGATTTGAAGTGTAAAACATGGGGTGACCTCCCTTAGGGGGAGATTGTTAGGAATTAGAAAATTCCATAGTGAAGAGTCGGTCACCCCAACTATTATCTAGCACAAGGTAGCTCGTAGATTTGTCGTTAGTTTCGTTATTTACGAGTTTATTAGTTAGTTTGCAGCTTAGTTTAGTTTAGTGCAACACCGTGGAGGAAGGACGGGTCTTTACCCACTGTATCCCTGATCCACAGGCCGTCAGGAGGTCGTTTAGTTTGTAACCTATAAATACCCTCTACCTTGCAAGGTAGAGGGTTGGATGTTCTTTTGGTAATCTAATATTCTACAAGTTTCTCTTACTAGAATATCCCACTTTCTCTCTCTCTAAAATCATCTATATGCTCATTGTGTTAATGTTATGATATGTAAGTGAAATCCAATATTATAAAAAAAATCATTGTGTCAAACTAAGATTTCATTCATGTTCTACATATCTATTTTCCAAATGATATATCATGTTCTATTAGACTCATTTATTTTACCGCACATGTTTACTAACAATAAACATATACTCCAAGGTTGTATGTCTTATTTTCTAAATCTTTCAAGTGAAGTTCCATTCCAAACGAAAACTTAACATTTAGCTTAGATGGAATGCTACTACCCATAACATATAAGATTTAAAGAAAATAAACATAATACTCCCACTAGCTTTCATAAATATTTAGAAATTATCTTATTTTAATTTTTAAACCAAAACATGGATTTAATAGTTAAACATAAGAATCATCTCCTAGATGCATGCATATATCCATTCATGGATTCTTGCCGTTTGTACATTTCCAAAGATTATGTGAATTCATAAAACTCCTTTCGATTGCTTATCGTCCTCGCAAAGGCAATCACACAAGAAATAGTTTTAATATTCCATTGTCATTTTTCATATCAATGAAATTAAGTATGACAATCATAATCATTATATATCTAATGTGTCAAGGAAAGAATATTCGATCACAGTTAATCGCTTAAGTGTGATTAATAATCTTGCCATAAGTCATGCATTAAACACATGTACAATTTTGTCCATATGATTTCTACACAAAGATTTAAACCACTAGGGTTTTCCTTCCTTTGAAGAAACTCATCTTTATCAAGATAAACCAAGTTTCCAAAGTTGATTATCTTTTTGGACAGCATCTTAACATTCATAGTATGAATAATTTACCACAATTCAATATTAGGTAATATATCTTTATGATTAACAGGTTTACCATGATCCTGTAATTCATATTTCTCATCACATCAAATATCTGAGATATCCTTGTGGATCTATGAATGAGAATTCCATCATCTTGAGGTCTATCAGATTTGACCTCATCATGATATTCACTAGTATGTTTTAAAAGATTATGTGTTTTGTAATTGTAATTTAATCTCTTCAAGATCTAAACAAAACTTCCACTTGCTTTTGTAATTTAAAGACTATCTATAAATATTTTAGCAATTAGAACAACACTAAATTGTTTTCTTTTTGGATATTACAAAACACATTGACAGTTCGTAAATCTTGTTCGCTAATAACCTACTCCATAAGTAGTTTTAACAAATCAGAACTTCAATATAAGACTCAATGTGATTCATCACATTCCATACATGGTGTCTTAATAATCTTCTAGGTTTGAGTTTTATTAAGTATATCCAATCAATACTCAATTTTCTAACCTTGATAACTTTTGGAAGAAAAGAAGATATAGTTATCTTGAATCAAACAATATAACAAATGTTTGATTCTTTTAACTGAACATTTCATATACATACAGTATTTCATTAGAATTAATATTGTAAGACAATCTAACAATATGTAAGATAAACATATTCCTTTTGCTTACCTATTTACCAATTAAATCATCTTAATGGTAAAATAAAATTCCAAGCCAATTGCATGTTTTATAACACAAGTATTCTTTGACCAAGTCAAAAGACATAACAGTTATAATATCTTACTTATATTATAAGTCTTTAAAAGACTTCATGTTTGTGAGTTTATACAGAAACACATAACCATGTATAATTTAAAGTTATTATGAACACTACGCCATGGTTTCAATTAATTAATTTTCAAGTTAATAAACTATTTATTTCATTCCAAGAATACACAAATACTTAAAGTAGCATTAGATTACTTTATTTTAATTATGTCATCCAATGAAGTGTCCAACTTAAGAAACTGCAAAAGCATCCAAGCTTGATCCCACGACAAGTGGAGATTTACCTTGAGATTACAATCTAGCCAAGATCTCACTTAACCTAAAATGTAACTTCAAGTGTTTCTATAATTTGAATGACATAAGACATAAAAGTAGTATATGCTATAATCTTGACACATGTTCTTTAAGCAAGACAATATTATTAGAACGTTAATCTCTTACCTTACGATCAAGAGAATCCAATAATCATATTTGTATGTGTTGTTTCTTTGCACACAATAAATACTTCTCCCACTTGTGCATAGAACAACATCATATATAGTATATAAACACCATGACATTCGTTTGTTTATGTGAGCAATATGATAGTGTCATAGATATATAAGCATTACAAGTAGATGTAGGAGCACTTATTTATCAAGGAAACGTTCATGACTATCCTTGAGAATATGAATGTCTACATTTTTGAACGTAATGTATTATTTCAAGAAAATCTAGAAATAATCTGAGTTACTACCAAGATAATAAATCTTGTAACTCCCACTGAATTAGACAACGTTACAATAATGTCTTATTCAGTAATACACCATACTCCCACTGGATTTGACAACATTGTAAGTGTTTCATTAACCAGTGAAAATAGCGTGCTATTACGTTGTACCCCTTTGTAAAACCATTCGTAACAATTACTTAGGTACTAAAAGAGTGTATTCTACTCTGTAGATGATGGATCATCCATCAATGCTATTAACTTGAAAAATTGAGCTTGCAATTTCTTCCTCAATGGGTCTACCATCGCCATAATGATGTATAGCACCTTCAATTAGTCAAAACAAAACAACTAGATAAAATATACTAGTTTGTCTTTTACCAATTTTGTGGTAATTAGTCTAGCTTCTAATTTAATAACTCATAAAATGTCAAACATGTTTTCTAGTTGACCAAAATGTCATATAAGAATTCAATCACCAACAGAGGGTAATGAAATCTCTTAAGGAAAACATGGTGTGCAATTTTCTTAACTATTAAAGTTGCTATGAGTTATATATTAGAATTTAGACAATTCTAATGTTCCTAACATACCTTTCTCAATCATGAAAAGGAATAGGATTGAGTCTCACTCTTCTTCCAAGGAAAAGAGTTTATGTTTGTCTTTTAGTAAAATTTTCTTGATCAAACATTTGTTTGAAAACAGAACTATATCAATTTACCAAAGCCCAAACCACGTTTACGGTTTAATGTTGCATTAACACAATAAAAAAAATTAACAAAATTCAATTTTAGTATTTTCGATCATTAAATCTTTCAAGAAAATAAAATACCCTTGGTCAATATTCATATTAACCATAGAATTTTCTTTGAATCTAGGACCCTCATTATCATAGTTTCACCACATCAGTTGATATGCTAGTGATGAAAGTATAGAATAGGTAATTGTCGAAGAACAATAATTGACAAACAAGTTTTCAATTCCTAGAAAATATGGGATTTACAATTTTGCCAAACAATTATGCAAAACGTAAGCATGTTTTATCCCATCTTATGCCTTAAGTTATAGGTCTCACTAACTAACTTAATTAAGTTGTTTAATTTAGAAACTGCAAATTATTTAAGTTGAGGTCTCACACAACATAAAAATTCACCTTGTTATTGTAATCTAGCTCAAAGTCTCACATAACTAAATTACAACTTCAAGTGTTTCATATCATTAGATGGCATAAACTTAAATTTTAAAGGGTACAAATTTTTGATGTGTAATCAAAACTTATGTATGAAGAAGCATGCATACATCTTCATAACATAAAATTTTTCAAAACCTTACTCATAGTTTTAAATTGCTAAGATTAAATTCTACAAAGTTTTAATCGATGCGTTGAGAAACTTACAACTTTGCACTAAGATGCTTCGTACATAGAATAGTTATACTAGGTAGCTCCAATCGAACGCACAGGGAGGCAGAGGACCAGGTAAGCGCTGAAGCATAACCTTAGACATCCTTTCAGTGTGACTGTGCGCACTTCTTTGAATCCCCTTTTGAGTTTGTTCTAGTGGGTGAGCCGTTCTAACCATTTAGTACAGTCGCATCAATCGAATAAAAGTTCAAGATTTAATACTTAGAAAACAAATCAAATTTTCGCCATTATTTAGTCCATTTAATTTTCTATTCTCAAAAAACCCTTTTTGCTTACTAACATGTCATACAATATAAACAAAAGGCATTTTAATAAAATTAAAAGGAACTCAAATAATATACATATAACTTAACAATTAACATATGTAAAAACAATTAGCCACATGCATAATTATTTCGATAAAACCTGATAAACAATTCTAGGCGTAAAAAATGCATACATCAACTAGGGCTTTCAACTACAAGGTAGATGAGCCACATGCATCGACAAGTCGATTGCGTAAGCCAAAGTCAATAGTACACCAAATAGCACATAACGAATTTTTATTTGTATAATTGAGGTCTTCCCCAATTCAATAATTATCAAATAAATAAACATGTGTATATCACTAAACAAGTTATCAAAATAATAATCCATGGCAAAACATGCATGTTCCACTATGGATTCCTCATAACAATTATAATCCCAAGATACGCATAATACATGGCACATAACAATTATTCATTAAAACCACATAAAATATACATGCAATCCTAGGGTTTCTACAAGTTTTACAAAAAATAAAACCTAATTAAAAAATAAAAGGGTATTCGACCCATATATTAAAAATTAGGGTTTCAATTTTCAAAACCTTAGAAACCATAAAAGCATGTAATAATCACAAAGATTCAATTTTATGTGTTTCGGTAATTAATTACAACATATTAACGGCTCGTGATGCCACTGTTGGGTTTTACTAATCATAACAATTACAGTAAACATGTAAACATCATCAAAGCATGCAGCGGAAGTAAGAGGAATAATACTTGTAAATTAATTAACCGAATTAAAAGTATATGCGTACCTTTTGCGAATCAATGCAATTAGGGTTTATGAAAGCCCCAAATTAAGATCAAGTACCAAGAAACCTTAAACCTTAATAAATTAGGGTTTAATACATTCGACTACACTAAAATTCGAACACCCAAGTTACCAACACAAGTGCATTGGCCCTTCGTTCTTGTACACACGTATTAGTAGCGAATCATTGAGAAAAGCTAGGTTCTTGATCACGAAGCAAATCTATCATTTATGTTATGTTTTAGAAATCGACACCCAAGGTGTTTGGAGTGTGGAAATCGATTGAACACAAGAGAGGGAAAGATGAAGAGAAGATAGATTAGTTAGGGTTACAAGAGATGGAAAAATAAATAACAAACTATTTGTATTTATAGCCTAATAAACTTGGAGGACCAGTTTGAGTGGAATAGGGTTTAGAAACCCAACCCACGACCGGTTATGAACCCAAGAGGGATTCTAGAACCTTTCCGACTTCTATTTTCATCTCTAGTACTTTAACTTAATATTTAACGACCGTTAACCAAACTCCGTTAAATACCAACTCTCGTTAAGTGTTTTATTCGTGATCAAATAATTAAATATAACATTTTATATATTAAATATTTATACATTGATTCTCATACGTAATGTGTGCAATCCCGAAGTCTCGAGTTCGAATCCGGACATACGCATATTAAAATATATACATAACCTTTGAATATATATAATCTGAAAAAGAAAATCAAGTTTTAAGTGAATGGAAAACCACAACCACCACGAAGCAGTTGCCAGGATTTCCAGAAACAAAATGAATCAAAAGAACTTAACGCGAACGTGATCGGACATTCATGCCAATGAAACCCGTGGATCCACTTTCATCTGTCGAAATTTTTTTAAGAAACAGTGAAATAGCCAATCTGAAACCACAAAAGAAATAGTGTAGTTCTCTCGCTGCAGGCATAAACAGGCTACACATTGTTCAACAAAAAAAAAATAGTGTAGTTCTGTTGTTGTTCGTATACAAAATTTTCGGGTTAAAAATTAATGGTTGTTGAGTGACCCCAAAAAAATGGAATTGGGTGTCGGAATATTTTGTAATTTTTGTTGGCGACGTGTTTTTGGTGTTTTGGTTTTGGGACATTGTTTTTACTTTTTAGATGAGATGGTTAGAGTGTATAAAAAAATAATGTGTTTAAAAGTGTGAATAAAAATAAAAGTATTTTTAAAATGGGTTTTTCTAACATGTGCCCCGGGGGCACATGTTAAGCACACCAAAAGGACGGCGGGATCCACGAAAAAGGACGTCCGGACCCACATTTTTTATTTGAAAAGTATATTTTTTGTGGGTCCGGACGTCCTTTTTCGTGGGTCCCGCCGTCCTTTTGGTGTGCTTAACATGTGCCCCCGGGGCACATGTTAGAAAAACCTTTTTAAAATTTAAAGTTTTTTTTTAATGCCAAACGGTCAAAGAATGAACCGTTGGCTTTGTTTTTTATGCACCCAAGATGCTTCCCAACTCGGTCATGGCAAGACCGAGATGCGTGATGGGGGTGTAATAACTAAGACGTGCCTGTAAGTTTGTGTATATTGATTGAATAATAATGAGAAGTATATCAAGATTATATAAGCTACATAATGGGCCTAATATATACTGGCCCAAATACTAATCCTAATACTAATAGTCTAACACTCCCCTGCAGTTTGAGCGGGAGGAGACCGAACACTCAAGCTGTCACGAAAATCAGTAAATAAGGCAGATGGTAACCCCTTGGTAAAAATATCGGCATATTGAAACCTTGAAGGAACATGTAGAACTCGAATTTGACAAGTAGCAAACAAATCACGAACAAAATGAATATCAATCTCAATATGCTTGGTACGCTGATGCTGAACAGGGTTTGAAGACAAGTACACGACACTCACATTGTAGGATATAACTTTTCACATACACATCAAACCATAACACAAAGTAGCATATAGATGGAATTCTAGAGAGAGAAAGTTAGAGGTTTAGGGAACTTAGTGAGAGAAAGTGAAAGATATTATTATGAGCTCCAACTCTCTACCTTGGGAGGTAGAGAGTATTTATAGTCTTACATAAATCGCCACACATCGGGCTGTGGATCAGGCATACAGTGGGTAAAGACTCGTCCGTCCTCCACGGTGTTACTTATCTAAATACTACTTAACTTAAGAATTACTACGACTACGAGCTTTCTAACGATTACATATACTTGTGGTGACCGATTCTTTAATACCGGGAATTTCTAATTCCTAACAATCTCCCCCTAAGGGAGGTCACCTCAATCATGTACCAAAAACACATTGAATACAACCAGATAATACATTAACAATTGATCTTGCATTCTTGATGTAGTCCTTTGCTCCTAAGCTCGTAGTCATTGATTCTTCACATTGCATGATTGGATATTCAAAGTGGAGGTCTTTTACTGATCCACGTGATAATAATTTTGAGCCACCTTTTGAGATCATCAGCTATCAAAAATCTCTAAGACATCCTTTGTGGTGTTGTGACTTTAGGACCGACATGCTCACATTCTGG
>BPTQ01000001.1:40745020-40764875 GCA_019973895.1 Chrysanthemum seticuspe
CAGTTCCATTGTCTGTTCTGATAATTCTGACAGTTTTGTTTAGTCGAACCTGCAGCTGTTTGATGAGTTTGATGATGATATCAGGAGTTTCATCCTTTGTCCTTAAGAACTTGACCCAGGTGAATCTAGAGTAATCATCAACCACAACTAACACATATTTCTTCCCAAAGATATTCTGCACCCTCATAGGTCCACATAAATCCATATGAACCATATGAAGAACTTCTGTGACAGAGTTAGTAGGTTTGGGTTTATGGGCATACTTCTTGCTTTTTCCCAATTGACATGCTGAACAAAGATGGTCCTTTTCATACTTTAGTCTAGGTAAACCTACAACTAAGTCTTTTCTGGAAAGATTGTTGATGGTGCCGAAGTTCAAGTGATTGAGACGACGATGCCATAACCATGACTTTGTTTTAGAAGCCTTTGATAACAAGCAGATTGGAGAGGCCCTCATCATGTCATCGATAGAGATGGTGTAAAGGTTTGAGCCACGAGTTCCTTTTAACAGTTCCTTACCATTAAGATCTCTAACAAAGCAGGTATGTTTTCTGAAGGCTACTTCTAGATCAGACTCACAGAATTGACCAACAGAGAACAGATTATGACCTAAACCTTCCACATAATACACTCTAGAGATGACACTATCACCAACAACATAATCTCCATAACCCATAATAGCACCGAAATGATCATTACCAAATCTAACAGTCCCGATGAATTTGCTCATGAAGTTCATGAGCCGCGACCGGTCTCCAGTCATATGCTTGGAACAGCCTGAGTCCAGGTACCACAGAACGATTTGAACGATCTGCAGTTGAACACAGACAAGAATGGATAACTGGATAATTGGGATCCCCATGCAAGAATGGGTTCCATTTGGTTAGTAACAATGTTTGGAACACCCACATCAGAAATAGAAGCATTCATATCAGAAAGTGAGGCAATGGAATCGTTGTGAATAGATGCAGTACTAGTGTCAGTATTAGCCCTGTTCACAGTGTGATCACTTCTTAAGGGAATAGTTCTACCAGTAGGCATCCATTTTCTAGCGGGCATTATCTGATTAGTCTTAAGACCAACAGGTGTCCAATAAAAGCCTATTTTACTGAATGTTCTTCCTGTGGGTTTCCACTGTTTGCTAACTTTCTTACGTTTTTGCCTTTTAGCCTTCTTAGCATGAACTTTAGCATTAACAATATTAACTGGACAATTAACATCATTAGGCAGAACATTAACACCACATTCATGATTAGAAACAGAATTCAAGCAGACATCAGTACAAGGTTTGCAAATAGTATCAGAATTCGAATTAATTACAGTACGCCTATGGCTAATACTAGAATCAACACGATTCGTTTTATTCGATTCAAACTTAAAGTTCCTAGATTGTTCTTCTACTCTTTTCCAGTGCACATTCTTAGCTTGCGAGGTCCTATCATTCCTTGTATTGTCTTGAGACTTTGACCTGCTCCCTTTAATGTCACTGATTACTCCTGTAGAGGGAATGGGAACATTAGTTTGTTTTACTACTCTTTGCACCACCTGTTTAGATGTGCTGGGATCTGAACTACATGTAGGTGCACTAAGTTTCACATTCTTAACACTAGAGGTACTGAGATTTGTACTCCTAGAAGGCACACTTGAGTTCTCTTTCTTAGCATTGACAAATCTAGAATTTGAACCCCTTAAAGGCACACTACAGTTCACATTCAAAACATTGGGAATCGAGTGCCTATCATACTTGGCATTAGGCATCGAGCATGGAATCAAAGGATTAACTCTCTCACCTAATGTCTTTGGGCATATTGTGATCAAGCATTCTAAGATTTCTTGAGATCGTTTGGCATATAAGCATGCATGTCCAATAGCATTATCATGAGGTTTCTCTAGCTTATCCTCTTCAACAATCTCACGCAGACATTCTAGGCAATCCTTAAGGGATGAGAAGTATGTTTGAATGGCAAGTTTGTTGTTCCTTAGATGAGGAGGGACATATGTCACAGATAAAGCATATTTATTACAAGAGTGAACCTTTGATACAACATTCTCCCCATTGGTCATTGGCATTTTCCCTTTTACCTGACCCTTCAGATTCTCAATTTCCTTTTGCAATGAAGTTATTTGTTCGTTGTTTTTGTTACGAGTGACTTTAATTGATTCAAACAACTCATTGAAGTGACGTTTAACCTTTTCATTTTCTTCTAGAAAACTTTCGTTTTCCTTTTGTAAAGCATTTACTAGGTTTTGAAGATGAAACGTTTGAGAATTCTGAGAATCTAAAGAAGGAGGCATTTGGGAGCCTGTCATATTGTTTGTTTGACCTTTTAATTGAGAGATTTGGGCTTTCAACTTTCTGATCGTGTTGCACTGAGCTTGAATCTGCTCATCACGTTTGTTAATTTGAAAAACTGCATCAAACTCTGGAGCATCTGAAGATGTCTTGACATTTGAAGTTTTGACATTTTCTTTAAGATGTTGATATTTTAGTTGTAAATTAAAATGCTCAACTTCTAGTTTAGAAAAATGTTTAACGAAATTGTCGTGATCATCCAGTTCAATTTTCTCATTTAGTTTAGAATTAGTTTTTTCAAGCTCAATGACACGATCATGGGAGACTTTCAGGGCCACAGATAATTCATGAAATTTGGAAGCATTAATAGAGCAATTTGAAGCAGTGAAAAACACATCTTGAGCAACACATTCATTAATAAGATTCTCATTTAATGTATGCAGGTTCTTTCTCTCAATCTCATTATATTTCAGTGCACGCTCATAGTCACTAACTTCAACAACCATTGCATCAAATTCCTTTTCCATTCCCTTAATATCAGTTTCTATCCCCTTTTTAAGACTCTCAAAGTGGTCTTTTAGAAGTTTAAAGAAGGGCATGACCTCAGTTAAATAACATTCTTTCATTTGTTCAAAACCCCTTTCTCCTTCAGTTATACCTGTGGGTGTGATCCTTTTCTTGCAAGTTTTCTCAAAATCAACAAATAGTTGAAATATAACGTATTGGCTAATTAATGTCTTGCTTTTAGTGGCAATTGTTCTAGGTACAAGATGCATTGGTGTATTAGGAGGATACACAGTTGCTCTAGGCATTTTCCTAAGGGGAGGATTTGTTTCAACAATATTTTCCGCTTTCTGCTTATCTAAATCTTTTTTCCAGAAGACTTGTTCGGGAGTCAACAAAGTCTGAGGCTTAAACTTGTTCAAGGAAATCCAGTTTTCCTTCTTGTAATCATGAGGAGTGATGATTATGTTTTTCTCTTTGCATTTGGGATCATTTTGTTTCTTATTCATCTTTTCCCTAGTGATTTCATTTGATTTCTTATCTTCCTCAGTGCACTCAATGCAACTAGGTTTCTGCCTAGGCTTAAGGATTTCATCACCATCATAAAGCACCTTATGAGCATTTCTAGCCTTTTTAATTACCTCTGGATTCGGTTCCTCAACAAGGGGAATGTTATGCTTATCGCTTAAGACACGATGTTTGGTGACCATGTGAGCAGTCTGAATGGTGTTTCCTTGTATGTACAACTTGTTTTCAAGTTTGTTTTTCAAAGTTTTCAGATTAGAAAAATCTCTCAAGAGTTTTGATTCCTTTGCATTAAATTCTTGCTTAAGCATTTTCACATTTTCTTGAAGTTCTTGTTTTTGTTTAGCTGTTTTAGAAAGTTTTTCTTGCAAGGAATTTAATTCTTGTTTCAATACTTCTTCTCTAAACTTACTTTTTCTAATTACTGTACTCACTTGGACATCCATTTCCTGTTCACGAGTGGTCAACTCAAATTTTGCACGTTGTTCATAAATAGCAACACGTTCCTTATAGGCATTTAGTTCAGAAATTATGGAATCATCAGGAGCACATGCAGTGTATTCATCAAAGACATAGTCATTGTTGACTGCAGAAGATGCATCACTTGGTACAACTTCACTTTCACTTTGTTTCACGTATTGATCGTATGGGACAATATTGTTATTACCCATATTTTCAACATTTGATTCAATAGTTTCAGTTGATTGTACTTTGTCATGCATCTGTTGCACATCAGCTTCATCGTATAGTTTTAATACCTCTGAGATGAGTTTGTCCTTGGATAGGCCAGCTTGTGGTGAAGAAGAGACCTTGGGAGAAACCATTGGAGAAATGCTAGCCATGAAAATTGTGTGTGCAGTAGGTCCATCATCTACATCAGAGTCGTATGCATCACAGTCAGCGACTTGAAAGGCATTCTGATGATTGTGACCTATCTCCTGAATAGGCTGCTCATCCACATCTGCATCATAGGTCTTGGCATTCCCCTCAGCAAGAAACAGCAATTCCTCTTCATCCAATGCAGCACCATTGTCCTGAGCTTGTGCCAACAACATCTTATCTCTGAAGTAGTCAGCATTCTGTGGACGCTTTGGAGATGTGCAGTTCCTTGCAATGTGTCCTTCACCACCACAGTTATAGCATTTGATTGGCTTAGCTTGACCTTGGTTACCATTTCTTCCTCGATTCTGGTTGCCAACATAACCTCTCCCAGCTCCACCTCTTCCCTGATCATACTGTCTTTCCTGAACTGGTTGCACCACGATCCTTCCATCTTTAACAGTGGCTTGATTATGTGGGTTAGATGCAGTTCTGAGGTTGTTGTTGGTTTGTGGGAGAGAATTCATGTTTTGACTAATGAGAAGAGCAAGTTGATTAATGATGTTACCCACGTGTGCATCAGCATCAGCTTGTTTGAACATAGGATCAGGGATGAGTTTGTGATTACCATTACCCAAGGGTATGACTTGTGATGCTTTGGTTGTGATTCCTATGTTTGAGTAGAAAGCTGTTGAGTCATTAGACAAGCTTGTCTCTCCCTGGTTGGTTTTGAACTGATTGAGAATCAATTTTTCAAACATAGCATGTCTCTCATTCTGAAGGAGGAAGGCATAGAGTTGCTCATAGTTTGTATTCTTCAATCCTTTAGTGAGTTTCACAGCTGTGACAAACTTGTGCCATTCGGGATTCATGTTGTTCACAAACTTTGAGTTCAGCTGAATGTTAGGCATAGTCATTCTGATGTTCCTCATGTCATTCACTAACTTATGAAATCTCACATAGTACTCATAGACACTCTCATCTGGTTTCATCTTGAAGTGCTCAAATTCGTCATAGAGTTGGGATTCTCTGTCTTCCATAGTTAATTCTGAACCTGAGAGAAGCATCTTAACGTTATCCCAAACTGCCTTTGCATCAGTGTTATGATTGATCAGCTTGTAGATGTCTTTAGGAAGACCTTGAAGAACAATGTTTGAAGCCCTGATATCTGCATCGAATCTCTTTTTCTCCTTATCATCAAGCTCATCATACATCTTAGGTCTGTCCATTCCGTAAACAGGAGTACCATCTTCATTAGTATCAAGTATGTCTCTAGTCGTCTCAACTCGATATGGTCCTTCATCAATGGATTTGAGAATATTGACACCATTTTCCTTTCCAAGGCAATACAATCTGATTCGTTGAGCCCAAGAATCGTAGTCAGTTCTGTCAAGCATGGGTGGACGAGTATCTGAGCCAGCTGCTTGTACATCCTCGGCAACAGTGGAGATGACAGTAGGGACGTTGGTAGACATGTTAACAGATTATACGGGATTTTATAACTCTATGATTAAACCGGGAAATAGATTCTTTCACGGGATTTTACTAAATCAAGAGAAAACCGTAAACAATCACTCAAGTCGCTAGAAGATAATACACTAAGTCGCTAGAAATTAATGCACTAAGTCGCCAAGAATTAATGCACTAAGTCGTTAACACTTAATTCGCTAGCCAACTAAGTCGCTAGAGTCCCAAGTCGCTAGACACAAAGCAAGTCGCTAAGTAGTAACTCGCTACCCCTCAAGTCGCTAGCAAAATTTTGGCAGTAATTCGCTACCCAAGTCGCTAGAAATACAAGTCGCTAAAGAGCAACTCGCTACAGACCAAGTCGCTACCACCAAGTCGCTACTCGTAGTGGAGAGTCCACTACTTGTACTTTAACTCGCTAGATCTAACTCGCTAGGTTTAAAACTGTAACTCGCTACAATTTTGTGAAGCAAGTCGCTATGAAGAAAGTTATCCGTGAACTAAGTCGCTAGCATGAAAAACCTTATAAACATCACTTTTTAATCCAAAAACAACCCAACCAAGATGATTCAAGCTATCCAAATGAAAACCTAAACACTTGTGATGATTCTAAACAAGAAAGTACTAACAAAATTCAAACTTTAACACAAGAAATCAACCAAATGATGCAAAAACCACTAAACTTTTTCAAACTCAAAAACCACCTAAAAACCACTAGAAATCCAAAGATGTGCAAGATGTGATCTAACCATGGCTCTTGATACCAATTGTAGGATATAACTTTTCACATACACATCAAACCATAACACAAAGTAGCATATAGATGGAATTCTAGAGAGAGAAAGTTAGAGGTTTAGGGAACTTAGTGAGAGAAAGTGAAAGATATTATTATGAGCTCCAACTCTCTACCTTGGGAGGTAGAGAGTATTTATAGTCTTACATAAATCGCCACACATCGGGCTGTGGATCAGGCATACATTGGGTAAAGACCCGTCCGTCCTCCACGGTGTTACTTATCTAAATACTACTTAACTTAAGAATTACTACGACTACGAGCTTTCTAACGATTACATATACTTGAGGTGACCGATTCTTTAATACCGGGAATTTCTAATTCCTAACACACATTATCACAATAAACAATAGTAGCAGATGAAAATGGTGTATGAAGCTCACGTAGTAAATTCCGAAGCCAACATGTCTCAGAAACAACATTGGCAACACCCCGATACTCAGCCTCAGCACTGGAATGAGAAATCGTCGGCTGACGTTTAGAGGACCATGAAAGTAAGTTGTTGCCAAGAAAAACACAATAACCTGATGTAGACCGACGAGTGGTAGGGCAACCAGCCCAATCAGCATCCGAATAAGCAACCAAGGACTCAGTAGTAGAAGAAAATAACTGTAAACCAAAAGCCAAAGTCCCCTGAACATACCGTAATATTCGCTTGAGAGCAGTGAAATGAGGCTCACGAGGATCATGCATATATAAACAAACCTGCTGCACAGCATAAGTGATATCAGGTCTAGTGAAAGTGAGATACTGAAGAGAACCTGCAAGACTCCGATATAACGTAGGATCATAAATCAGATCACCGTCAGCACCCAACTTAGACTCAGCGTCAATTGGAGTCCGAGAAAGATTACAACCAACCATATGTGCACGCTCCAAAATCTCCATAGCATACTTACGCTGTGACAAAAACATCCCAGAAGAGTCACGCGTAACTGACACACCCAAAAAATAATTAATAGCACCCAAATCTGTCATAGAGAACTCCTTATGCAAAGAAGCAATAATCCGTTGTAATAAACTATCAGAGGAAGCAGTAAGCACAATATCATCCACATATAGTAGCAGAAAAGCAGTATCATTACCCTGTCGGTAAATAAATAAAGAAGAATCACACCGACTCGAAGTAAACCCAACAGTAAGAATATAAGCAGCAAACCGCTGAAACCATGCCCGAGTGCAATAATTATCACGAACAAACTGACGCACATAAATAAGATTTTTTACGATATGAGGGGTAATTAAAACATTATTTAAACGAAGAGGACGATAAATGCCCTCATTATTAAAACAGTTGGTAACGGGAATGAAACGCCCATCACCAACCGCGACAGACGGATAAATGCCCTCATTAAGAATATCACTAAGACAATGCACATAATCATTAAGATGAGAGCTCGCACCTGTATCCATATTCCAATTTCCAGCAGACGGGTCCTGAAGAGTGTTAGTAGCAAAAGCATGCGGCAAAGTGGTAGCTTGACCCGAACCTTGTGAACCGGATGCCAAAAGTTGACTTGGATGAAAAATTCCTTGCTGTTGAACCGGCATCTGCTGTGGAACCCCTGGCACGAACTGCCCTGTTTGAACCGAGCCATGTGAACCTGCTGCTAAACCGGCATCTGTTTGAACCGGCATCTGTTGTGGAGCTTGCTGTTGAACCGGACCAGGCGTAATCCCATATTGAACCCCAGGCGTGTATGACCCACTGATGTGACCGGGTGCATAAGTGAACCCTGGCGGTATAATCTGAACCCCCTATTGTGGAACCGCCCACGGTGACAGTCCTGAAGAGTTGGACCCCCAAGGGTAAAGGTCGGATGGTGACAGGTCGTGGACCGGCTGATGTGCCTGTTGCAATTGGGTCGTGGGATGCATTTGGGTCGAGGCATAGAACGCAACAGGAGCAGGAGCATTGTTAGTATTACGGGAAGTGGTAAAACCCAATTTAGCCAACAATTGTTGCAAAGTATCCATATCCACATAACTGGAATCACGAGGAAGTAGTGTAGATTTGCCATGGACACCATTATGAAGATACCGACACGCCTCACCAAAACGACAATGTCCTTTAGCAACCAAAAAACATGGTTTGTTCACTTTTTCCAATGGATTAGACGGACGACGAGTGTTGCTATTTGCCAATAAAACCGTAGGAGAAGCGGATGTAGCATCCACAACCGGGTCTTGAACTTTAGACTTCATGCACATCTCTTGCGTGGTCAACAAAGAACGAACCGTCTTGAGATCGGGAAAGGGTTCCCAACTATCAATAACAGTTGAAATCACATCATACGTGTTGGGTAATCCTTCAAGTGCAAACGTAACAATATCATCATTACTAAGAGGAGAACCAAGACCATTCAAAACCAATGCAATTGATTCAATTTTCTGAAAGTACGCATCAATTGATAAATCCCCAAGCTTTAGATTACGCAACTCCGCCTTCAAAGCCATAGCTCGAGGACGTTTATTGTCTTGAAAAATCCCCTCAAGACACACCCATGTGTCTAGCAGATTTAGGGTTAAGAACAACCAACCGTTTTTGAAGATTCGAGGCAAGTGTAGAGAAGATCCAAGACCTAATGATGAAGTCAACCTTGAGCCATTCCGCATCCTTAGTCGGGGGTGGAGGAGGTGTAGTAGATGAGGACGCGGGTGGATCAACGAGGTGATCCAAGATGCCATATCCATCACAAAGGTGAGAAAAATAATATACCCATGATGAGTAATTCATCTCATCAACATCAAGCTTAATCGGAACAAAAATAGTCAAGTGATTCATTGCCATAAGTTTATCCGATAACGTGAGGACAAGTGGAGGGGGAGTGGTATCCGTAGTCATGGTAGTAATTGATCGGGTTTAGCAAACAGTGGGGTTTAACAATCGGTGGGAATAAATATGTCGAGAGGTTAATAAATAAGTTGACAATAAAAACTGGTGAGTGGTATCCCACGTGGATCGCAGATTACAATATTGTCCCACTTGGAGAACAAACACGTGATAATGTTTTAATTACTCAACAAACTTGATCAAAGGAAATCTAAAAAAAAACGAATAGTAACAGGTTAGTCGAATGGTTTAATGGTTTAATAATCGAATTTTTTTTTAAGGTGCAGGAAATCGTGAAACAAGGAAGGTCGACAACACACTTGGTCGACAAACAATCAAACACACATCGACAACACACAAGGTCGAGAAACAATAATACTAAACGAAAAAATTGCGGAAGCAGAGAGTGAATCGGTTAGGGTTGACACCATGTAAGTTTGTGTATATTGATTGAATAATAATGAGAAGTACATCAAGATTATATAAGCTACATAATGGGCCAAATACTAATCCTAATACTAATAGTCTAACAGTGCCCTCCAGTGTCTTCGACGCGTCTGCAAACCCTTATTACGAGTAGTTTTATGTGATTGTAGCAAACCTCTAATATTACATAAGAAAATTCATGTACCGCCACTAAAATTAATTATATTACAAATTAAGTTGCATAAGAAAATTTATGTGATGGTAACTAAAAAGAAAATATTACATAAGAAAATTTATGTGATGGTAACTAAATAAATTCTATTTCAAATTAAGTTGCATGCATCTTGTGTAACAATTTTAATTCTTAGGTTGCTATTTAGATGCTTTGTTAACAATAGATGCTTTGGTTGATAGAGATCAAAGACAAGAAAATATTATTTTCTTTTTAGTGTCAGATTCTGATAAAGAACGATAAAAATTACACCATTGGTTGTAAACTTGTAATGCAACTGAATTATTTTCTTAACATAAGAGTATAACCATTATTATTGCTACAAACTTGGTATGATTTTGTGTTGATCTTAGACAGCGCCATTTATCATGCCTTCGTTGCTTGGCAGTGGTGACAATGTACCTAGTTTTGCATCTACACATTCGCAAAGGTCAAAAAAGCAAATTGGAACAGCAAACTTTGTACCACAATCGCAATCTTCACAGTCTTTTTTACTTTTACAAGTGCTTTTGCAAGCGTAAGAGAATTGTGGAAAGTTCATCATGCCTGTAAAAAAAGAACCATTAATCAACATCACAAGAAAATTATGTGTTTGTACTTGTATAATAGCATATATGTGTGTGTGTTATGTAAACGAATATAAACTAACTCGACGTGAAAATTAGAAGCACGACGAAAAAAGCCATTCGTGTGGGAATTCTCTCCATTCTTAGTAGCAAAAATATGTTTCTTATTATATGATTAACTTGAATACTGAAAAGAATATTGAACACTGATAAGAATTATGACTATATATATGAATTCTTTGTGTTTTCGGTTATTAATTTTCACCTATACATAAATGTCAGCATTAAACTAAGTGTTACAGGATTACTTCTCAAATAGTGTTTTAGAAACGCGTTTTTAAATATATTAATTTGTACCTACGTTTTCATTTGTACTATGAAACATACTTTTTTAACAGCATAAACGAATGCCTATTGCATTTTCTTTGTATGCTGTGTTTACTAAATCATGCATGTCGAAAATGGCAAAAGGTTGTTAGCAAGCGTTCATAAAATTTAATAACCAAAAAACAAACATTTTTAGTTGTGATGATGATCATGTTAGAAAATTTATTAGTATTAGTTGTGAATTAGTATTTTTATTAGATTAGAATTTGTATAAACAAAAGTGATAGGCAATAAATATTGAGTTATATGTATTATCTCATTATTCAGTTAGTTAATCAATATTATTCGTCTTACATGGTATGAGAGCTTTAGGTAAAACTCGCCAAAAAAAAATGGTTTCTTATCCTTCGGTCATCGGCTACTAGCCGATGATTCGGAGGGATCCGGTTTATTTATTTTGCTTTATTTATTGGTTTAACTCTAGTCTTTTATTCTCTTTTCTTTTTGAATTTACAAAAAGATTTTAAGTTTCACTCACCACAAAATAGTTATCTTTCGATCATCGGCTACTAGGCGATGATTCGAAGAAATCCTGATTTATTTAGTCGCGAGAAAGAAAAAGAGAGGTTCATTTGAAATTTTTGGGATTTTAGTTGTTGTTCGATTGGATTCTAATGTTGTTTTGGTTTGGCAATCAGCTTCTGCTCGTATCAGTATGCCATAATTTTGATTACATCATTTTTGGTCTTGGTATGTTGGATCAAATCTTTTCAGTTGGGTTATTTTTTTTTAGAATTGGGCCTATATCTCTATATAGGAATTTTGGATACAACTTGTTGCGAGTCTGGTAGATTTTGTTCTTTGGGCATTCGTTATTGTGGTTTTCGTATTTGTTTGTTCTAAATTTGTTTTTTTCATCGCTTGGTATTAAAAAAATTAGACGGCATTTGAATGATATGTTGGTTAGTTTTTATAAGAGTATAATTTATTTTATTTTATTTATTTATTTTCTTTATACCTAAAGTCGACTAACGTTCGGCCATTCCTCATTTCTCTAAAAATCGATGTGGACAAAGGATGCCGCCTAGTTTTACTTCTTCAAGAATCAGTGTGAAATTTTTGATGTCCTAATGCACATTATTGGTTAATCTAGACGTTTTTATACTAAGGGTCTTCCTTCTGCTTTGTTTGTTGAGTTTCAAGACAGTTTGAGTGTTTATTCCCCGCTCGCTCCAACTGCAGGAGGCAATTAGAGGATTTATTAGCATTAAGATTAATGAATTAGTATTTATATTAGAATAGGATATGTATAAACAAAAGTGTTAGGCTATAAATGTTGAGTCATATGTATTCTTTCATTATTCAATTAATCAATCGGTATTATTCATCTTCCAAATCAGAGGCACATATGCCTATGCTAGGCGGTGCCCGGGAACTACCATATTGAACTATAAAATCCTATAGAAGCGATATATCAGGAGAATTAAGGACCTACCTTAGAAATATGTAAAGGAACACCTTTGATTTAAGTGAAGGAAGAAAGAAAGAAGAAAGAATGGAAGAAAATATGAAAAAGAAAACTAGTTAAGAGGTTGAGATGTCTTTGATTTTTGTTTGCATCGGCTTTGGTTTTGTAAAATTTGAACATTTATATCTCTTACCGATTTTTATGTTCTCTCAAAAGTTTTCACGCCTAAACAAGTTTGAAGTTTTGACCATACGTCATACGATATTCAGGATCTTTCAGATAGTGCATTATCGAACATCCATTGGTCATTTAACCTATTTTGGTTCTTCCTTTTTACATTATCGTAAATCACGGAAATTTGACCAACTTTAAGACGAATTGGAGATTTTCATTTGCAATTGAGGGTGTCGTATCCTCTTCTCGATTCCCTCATTTCCCTCTCAAAGTATGCTAGTACCCCCGTCCAAAACCCAGGACTCTTTGAGATTCCCTTTGGCACTACTTTTTGACGTGTTGATCCAAGCTTTAGACAACGCTAACTCTTCTGTTGGGGTTCATGGAACTCTATTGTCATTTTTGTATTCGTATAGCCTTTTGACGTCTTTTTGACACCTTATTTATTATGATCGTTACTTCTTCGATGGGAAAGTTGTCTTGAACGGGTTCGGATGGACCACCCAAAGCTCGAACCAAAAAATGATGTTAACTACCAAAAAAGATCTAAATCTTCTACGTTATCAATGTTAAAAGGGTGAACCTGAGAATAATGTTGAGAATTTTGAGATTGGTACATTGGTGGCAACAATGAGTCGCGGGACATTTGTGGACGGTAAAATTTGTTGATATTGTTGTTGTTGGTACATTTGTTGGAAAAACGGAGGTACGAATGGACTGTATGGGTACATAGGTTGTTGTTTTTATGGTTTGTATACAAAACTTACACGTAGAAAATTATGGTTGGTTTGTTGGCAACATGTTTTTGGTGCTTTGGTTTTGAGAGTTTTTGAGAAAGTGTATTTAGATGAGTAGATTAAAGTATATAAAAAAAGAATGTGTTTGGAAGTGTGAATAAAAATGAACCGTCGGCTTTTTTTTTTTTTTGCACCCAAAACGCTCCTTAACTTGGTCGTAGGTAAAATCGAGTTTTGCAATTTCATGCTCGAGACGCGGGCTAGGGGTGTAATAACGAAGACGCGTCCTCCAAGATTCTTCGACGCGTCTTCATACCTTTATTACGGATAAGCTTTTGTGATTGTAGCAAACCTCTAATATTAATGTTCGCTAAAATTAATGTTGGTAACTATATAAGCTCTATTGCAAATTAAGTTGCATGTATCTTGTATCACAATTTTGATTCGCATGTTGCTATTTAGATGCTTTGTTTACAAGTTGTGACTGTGTAATTTAGGTAAAGGTTTCATGTTTACAATACGATTATATTCGGTGGTGTCTCAAGCTTTGGTTGATAGAGATTGAAGACAAGAAAATATTATTTATTTTAGTGTCACATTCTGATAAAGAACGATAAAAATAACAACATTGGTTGTAAACTTGTAATGCAACTGAATTATTTTCTTAACATAAGAGTATAACCATTATTATTGCTACAAACTTGGTATGATTTTGTGTTGATCTTAGACAGCGCCATTTATCATGCCTTCGTTGCTTGGCAGTGGTGACAATGTACCTAGTTTTGCATCTACACATTCGCAAAGGTCAAAAAAGCAAATTGGAACGGCAAATTTTGTACCACAATCGCAATCTTCACAGTCTCTTTTACTTTTACAAGTGCTTTTACAAGCGTCAGAGAATTGTGGAAAGTTCATCATGCCTGTAAAAAAAGAACCATTAATCAACATCACAAGAAGATTATGTGTTTGTACTTGTATAATAGCATATATGTGTGTGTTATATAAACGAATATAAACTAACTCGACGTGAAAATTAGAAGCACGACGAAAAAAGCCATTCGTGAGGGAATTCTCTCCATTCTTAGTAGCAAAAATATGTTTCTTATTATATGATTAACTTGAATACTCAAAAGAATATTGAACACTGATAAGAATTATGGCTATATATATGAATTCTTTGTGTTTCAGTCATAATTGTCAGCATTAAACTAAGTGTTATTACTTCTCAATTAGTGTTTGTAGAAACGCTTTTTTTATTGAATTTGTAGCTACGTTTTCATTTGTACTACGGAAACAACTTTTATATATCAAAATAAACAAACTTATTACATTTTCTTTGTACGGCTGTATTTACTATATTATGTCGAAAATTGCAAATTGCTGTAACAAGCATTCATAAAATTTAATAAACAAAAAAATAAAAAATAAATAAATAAAATTTAAGTTGTGATCATAATCATGTTTGAGGACTTATTAGTACTACAGTAAAACCTCTATAAATTAATACTCGATAAATTAATAACCTCGATAAACTTAATAATTTGTTCAGTCTCAACTTGGGACAAGTACAAATTTGGACTCCAATCGATAAAATAATAAAATAATAAATTTTTTGATACCACAGTATATATATATATATATATTAGTCCCAACGAAACTATAAATTAATAATCACTAAAAACTCCATATATACGTATATGTGTGTGTGTGTGATAGAGAGAGAGAGAGATACACTTCTAAATCCTAAGATTGTTTAGTAAAAATGAATCCATAGTCACTTGTTTTTTTGTTGAACTTCAAATCTATATTGAGTTTATCATAAAATCTCCTTATTACACTAAACTCTCTTTTCTTTGTCAAATTCCGTCTTACCAAACAAGACTGACTTCTTACCAACCCGCGAAGGTTGTGAGGCTGGACCAGAGGTACGAAGAATGAATCTATATCTGTGCACGGAAGGGCCGGCGGCCGCTCAACTGTTCGAGCGCAATGCAGTGGTATTGGTTCCGATCGACAAAGGTAGAATGCTTGTTGTCTTCTCGTATTGCAACAAAAATTGTTAATTTTATTATCATAAAGTGTGAATATGTATTTATTAAATGTTAATTGAAACTTGTTTTTCAAATTTATTTTTCGTCTCTAATGAGTATAAATTGTAACTAGCTGGTATATTAGACTTGAAAACTTAAAGTCATACATAAAACCTCTTTAAATTAATAAATTATTAATTTATCGATATAATAATATCTCGCTAAACTAATAAAATATCCCGATCCCATCACTATTAATCGGGCGGTTGACCACCGCCTAGCGCCTAGGCCGCCTAGGCGGGGCCTAGGCACCGCCTAGGCGGATTGAACTTTTCTATATAAAAAATGTAAAATTATATGTATTTGATATAAAATATGCATAATTTATATATTTTAAATAATTATATTAATTTTTATAATTATATATCTTTTGTATATGTTGCAAAATTTACATTATGTGTTGTTTTGATTAAGTTTTGGTATACTTTTATTAAAGCCCAATGAGTTATTTGTTGTGCTTATTGTATAAACTTTTTAATGGGGCAAAAAACACTTATTATTAGGGTTACACAACATTAATAACCTAGCCTTCACTTCTTCTTCTCTCTTCAACCTCCCCTCCACCAATTAAAACAAAATTAAGAAAATCAAAACCCCAATTGAAGTCAACTAGGGTTTCAATTTCGGATCCATAACTCCAAATCAACTAGGGTTTCAAAAATAAAAAACCCGAATCAGAAAAACCCCAATTGAAATTTAAAACCCCTTTTTTTTTTTAAATGTTGACTTTTGGTTGACTTTCGTTGACCGCCTAGGCCGCCTAGACCACTAGCTCCGCCTAGGCGGATGTTTGACCGATTTTTGACTTTTCCGCCTAGCTTGGCCGATTTGCCCTAAGTCGGGGCGGTGTATGCCTGCCTAGCGCCTAGGCGGCCGCCTAGCCCGCTTTTTACAACACTGCTAGTGTTTACATATTGGGCAAATATATACATACATAGTATGTATTATAATGGGTAAAAACTACAACCCATGGAACATATCCATAACTCATGGTATTGACCCATACCCATTTGACTAGATGCATTGCACCCATTAGGTATATTGTATCTAAAGAAAAACCCATGGATCAACCCATAATCCATGACCCATGACCCACAACCAAAATACCCATGGGCAAAGAGGAGCGTTCCACGGATCCCTAGCATTACACTAGACGGATCCCTTGAGGGTAGGATCCGTGGGATCCGTGGAACAGTAGACATTTTCTCTCTATAAATAATGAGCCATTTCTTCATTGTTTCTCACCCCTTTCTCACATACTTTCTCTTTGAGCTAAAAACTCTCTAACCCCAGATCCAAGTGATCTATGTATGTAGTTTTGTTTTTGTGTGATTCTCTAGGTTCCTCTTAAAGGCGAGATCACCACCTTTGAAGTCAAGCAAGCTCAAGTCCATGAGTTGCCATGCTTCCTCATCATCAAGACCACTGAAGTTCTCTTGTTGATAGTTCTTTTCTTTCTCCTAAGAAGTGTAGTGTAGAAGACATTTGTGAAAGATGTCTCAAGTGTCAAGACGAAGACATTAGTAAAGGGTGTCGATCCTCTGTATTATAAGCACTTGTGAAGGGTGCTTAGAAGTCAAGACTAGAGGCATTAGTGAAGGGTGCCTAGAAATAAAGACACGAGACATTAATGAAGGGTGTCTTAAAGATCGAGTCAAAGGCATTAGTGAAAGGTGCCTAAGGTGTACATTCGATATGGTGTGATTCGATGTACAAGATAGATTAGTATTGGGTCAAAGGATATTGTTATCCTTGTTATTATTGTTATAAGGAGTAGATCTCCTTTGGGGTTAGGTGATTGGTGTAGTGTTTGGTAGTAGTTCCTCCATTGTAATGGAACTCGGTAGCTAGCCTAGTACCGGATAAAGAGTACTATTATGTTATGTTATTCTCTCACCACAATGCTCAAAAGTCAGCTAGCATACTATTATGATCTAACAGACCCATGGCAACAGCGTGTAAAATTCATTCCAATCCAAAAGAGAAATATAATGCGCATGTGGTTTCACTTGTGAAAAGTAATATATAGCCACCACCTATCCCTTTATGCTATGTTATGTCATACATGTCTAATAGGTAAAATATAAGGTATGGCTAAAAAGAACGGGTCAAGCTCAATAAAAGTCTTTCAAAGTTTATTTATAGTATATCCAACCTTGTGAACACTATAAGCCATTATATAAAGGGTCGGTTCGGGGTAAAACTGAGGTCCAGTATGCCACAAGCCAGCGAAAGTGTATCTTTATAGCCGAAATGGGTCAAACTGGTTGAAAACATTGTTATGAGTCAGAGGGGGTAAGATTGGACCCATTTACTTGTGATTAGGTCAATTTTAGTTATGTTTTATCTAAATAGAAGAATAAACTAAAAAAAATCTAATAAAATGGGTCAAAAACTTTGTAATAACTACTATCATTATACTAATTGAAAATGAAAATGGTGTACAACAATGCCTAATAGCATAAAATTTCATGATAATTGACTATCAAAAATCCTTGAACAAAGTATAACCAGCCATTTTCAATGATTGAAGCCATTGTGGCATGAAAGATATATCTTTTTGAGGCAGCTGGTCTTTTCTTCTATTGATCTTTCGCCTCTTTTTCTGATTAAAGCTCTTTTTTCTCCTCAAATAATTGGTTTTGCGCATTTGATTTGAAATTCCTCTTCATCTGATATGCTTCTATTCAGTTCGTTGAAGCAATTATCTTTTGGCAAAGTTTTACTGCTAACAGGACTCTCCTTATCGAAAGTTCATGAAAGTAGTTGTACCATTAGCAAAACAACCAAAAGCAGAAATATGTTTTCCATTTGAAAATTAATCGGTGCATATCCTCCTAATAAACTTCCACAAATTCCCCCAAGAGCCATTACTATCCATGATACTGACTGGCAAATTTAGCCCTGATCACAAGTATTTAAAAAAAATCAAAACTTTGAAATAACAACCAAATATCACTTGTATTAACAATTACATATATCTAATAACTATAAATTAATATGGATTTTGAAATATGATTGGGGTTTAGACATATTTGTGTACACATATGTAGAGGTTGCTTTCTATGGCTTTTAATCTACTATTTGTGTATATGAATTCTTTAGGTTGCTTTTTGTATGCTTTCGAGTTTCAGCTAGTGTTTGGTTGTTAAAGTTTTAGGTACTATGGTATGGGTATGAGTGAAGGAATGACTTTTATCCCCAACTTAGGTGTTTGGTTAGCATGTTTGGCTTGAAAAATCGATATTAAACTCACAAATCCAGATTATAGTACATGTTGATGCAGGAGAACAATCCTCCTTCGAGTGATCAATCCAGCTTTAACTCAAAAGCTCTTCATCACCATTTCCAACCATACACATACTGTGGTAGGAGCTATGCTTCATAAATAAAACCATTCACTGCTAAAATAGTCACGCTTGGACCGGGTCAAACAACTGATGTGCTCATTAAAACCAACCAATCACCGGCCAGGTAGATACTACATTGCTACACAAGGTGATATCTTAGAGTTCAACACCAACAAAAGTTCCACTTCAATGCCCGTTATGCCACCTATCCAAGCATATAACACTGCAACCAATAAAATGAGAGAATGACTAAAACTCAAGATTATATACTCTAAATATTTGATGTAACACCCCCAAAATCACAAAGTGACAGCGGAAGACTATTTGGGGTATTACTTAGAGGATCATAGTCACAAGTTATAGAAAACGACTCTAAAGAGGCGTTTTAAAATAAGAAGTAGTTACCATTTCATAAAATTCAGTGTTTTGGGAACACAAAGTAAAATACCACATGTTTGAAATTACATAAAAGATAGTTTTTACGAAATGATAACTTTTAATTGAAATATAACACCACTTCAAGTGTCCCATGACGTCCGCTCCACGCCTTCATGAAAGTCTAATTTGTACCTGAGATGAGCATGCTTAAAAAGGTCAACAAAAATGTTGAGTGATATTCATAGGTTTAAATAATTAGTTGAACACAAGTAAAAGATGATAATTGCTTCGAATACAATCACCATGGAAAACATAGATTATTATTATGCGCTAAGCTCATGACACCAAACTAACTGCATACACCTAATTACTGGTGTAAGTAATAATATTGCCCTCAGAGATGGAATTGCCAATTCCATAGTTAACCAAATATAGTGCGCCCCGGTTATTTCCGATAACCGAGTCGGGGTCGTTAATCCCCATAGTACTATCCACAATATTCGCGCTCACTCGCAAGTGATTAATGGTTCATGATGTAAGGGACTTATGGCAGGCAACTTAGGCTATAATAATAATGATCAGGCAGCATACAGTTTAAGAAAGACTTGTGTTCTAGTTTATAGCATGCATCTCCCTCGCGGGGTTTGAAATAAATAAGTAAAGGCGAGGCTATGAACTCACCTTAGTAGAGCAGTATCCGAGTAGTGAACAAGATCAAGTAAATGATGTACCGAGTACCGTCACGCGACCTATAAATTGTGTACCAATACTTTAATTAATACCTTTGTATTTTGACTTGATAATATCCGAATGTATATCAAAGGTTTAAGTTATTTATGTGTATCGTTTATTATTGAGCATGATTAACTTTGG
>BPTQ01000001.1:40780458-41056714 GCA_019973895.1 Chrysanthemum seticuspe
AGGTGCTTTGAATATCATTGTAATTTGTTGATTCTTAAGTTAATAAAATTCATCATTTCAAAAAAAATGTATTACAATAAGCTAAAATATATAAACTATAGTCAATATCGTAAATAATTATAAAATGTTGGACAAGTACCTTTTTTTTCTTTATATGAAAAACAGAGAGGTAAACAAATAATAAAGAAGTAATAATAATAATAATTCAGATAACAATAAATTTGACTATTATACAATCAAGAGAAAATTCATGTCTTTGACGTTTGTAAAGAGATATAGACAATTCAACATATAATCTAATCATGCGATACACATAAAGACGGCATGTACTTCATATCTTAATTAAAATGGATTAATCATTAATGGGCAACAAGCTGCGCCGCTATCCTTTTTTGAATAGCAAAACTAATCTTTTTGAAAACTACATCTATGAATACTGGTTGTCAGAATATTACTATGCATAACCCGTTGAACTCTGTTGAGGAACAAAAATTAAAATATATGCGAACAAAGAGGTGGACGGCAAACGGAGTTTTGAAAACTTGAAAATTTTAAAGTAAACTTACTTGCAAGGAAATAAAAATTAAAATATCGAGCGTGGTGACAATGTGTTGTATAACAACGATCCTAGTAGCACAATAAGAACAATAAGCAAGAGAATGTAGGTGAATATGAAAGGGAAAGATAAAACTTGTTATTGGTGTGTCTCACATTACATTAGTTACCTCTATTTATAGGGGCCTCAACATTAATGGTATTAATTTACTATGGTTCGCTTATAGTTCATCCATTGAATGTGGATATTAACTGAAAGCTAATCACATAGTATAAACATTGACATTTTCTCAAGGAAGACTTGTTGACCCCAAAGCATACGGTAGGTGACAATAAGACTTTGATTCCATTCTATATATTAGATTTTAAAAAAAAATGAGAAGCTTGAAGGAAATGATTTTAATGGAGGAAGCAACCATACTTGTTCTTCTAGTTTTTTCACTCCAAATGCAAAATTTATACACAGCCGAAATTGACATCATCTCAGGCTCAAGCTTCTTGACAGAAAGAGACACGCTGGTATCTCCTGCTAGAACATTTGAATTGGGGTTCTTCAATCCAGGTAGCTCGTATAACACTTACGTTGGTATTTGGTATAAGAAAATTTCTGTTAAAACAGTGGTTTGGGTTGCCAACAGAGACTACCCCCTCACCAATGCATCAAGCATGTCGTTAAGGTTTGACAGTGTGGGAAATCTTGTTCTCAAGAACTATACCGATCATGTAGTGTGGTCATCCAACTCAACATCATCAGGAAATGCAACTGCACAGCTTTATGACTCTGGAAATCTAGTCATCACGGATGGAAACAGCATGAAGATTTTGTGGGAGAGTTTTGACTATCCAACGGATACTCATCTACCTGGCATGAAGCTTGGCAAAAATTACTTAACAGGCGCCGAATGGCATTTAACATCATGGAAGAGTATTCATGATCCAGCTATAGGGGAATTCACCTGGAGCGTTGACACACGTGGTTATCCTCACTTAGTACTAAGAGATGGTTTGGAGGTCAAGTATCGGGTCGGACCATGGAATGGTGAACGGTTTAGTGGGTCAATCTGGCCTTCCATCAACACATACTTTCCATACAATACGGTTATTAATGAAAAAGAGGCGGCTGTTTATTCTAATCTGTCAAACAATTCTGTCGTATCGAAGTCCACCTTGAATTCTTCTGGGAATCTTGAACGTTCAGTGTGGCAAGAAGATAAGAAAATATGGGAGGTTATTGTGACAATACCAACAGATATTTGTGACACGTACAAAATCTGTGGCCCTTATGGAAGCTGCAACACTGAAGACGCGCAGAAATGTTCGTGCTTAGATGAGGCAAAATTTGAGCCGATAAACAAAAGGGGTTGGGTAACAGGAGACTGGACAGGTGGTTGTGTGAGGAGAATACCATTGGATTGCAAAAATGGAACAGATGGGTTTATCAAGTATTCTAATGTAAAATTGCCAGATACACAGACTTCGTGGTTTAACAATACAATGTCTTTAACGGAATGTAAAGCAATATGCCTACAGAACTGCACTTGTATGGCATATACAAATACTGATATCAGAGGCGAAGGAAGTGGTTGCTTGCTTTGGTTCAACGACCTAGTAGATATCAGGGCATCCTCGAGGGGTGGTCAAGATATATTTGTGAGAATGGCTTCCTCTGAATTAGGTAACTACCTGAATACGTTATGCTTTGTTCATGTTTGTTTCAAACATGTAATCTTTCTGGTTACTTTCATGGTTGTTATGAGTCTGTTGATTAACGATGTTATTTTTGACTTTTTGTGTTAAGATCATGCACTTGCTCCATCGGTTTTCAAAAAGGACGGAGGAACAAACATCAAAATCATCTTGATTGGAGTCTTTTTGGCGGTTTTTGTGATAAGTTTGAGCACATGGTTTTGGTATGCTTGGAGAAAAAGACATCTTTCACCACAAACCGAGGAAGGTAAGATATTTGTAGAGTTTTAGCGATAAAGTGATCAGAGTCGATTTAAAAAATTAGAACTATAGTAATAAGTATGTTAAATGGTTCAGAATAGTCTGTATTCTGTGAGCAGGTTCAACCAGTTTGACGGGTTTTGTATTATTAACGCACAGTGGGGTCACTAAATGTAGGTGAAAGCGGGAGAGAAGCCATGGAGCTACCATTGTTTAGCTTCTCTAGAGTAGCTAAAGCTACTGCTATTTTTTCACTCGATAATAAACTTGGAGAGGGCGGATTTGGACCGGTCTATAAGGTAAATGAAGAATCTTATTTATTTGAATTCAGTTTGCTGAGTATAGCGTCACATTATGATTCGTCCATTTGACTATAATTGTTAGGAGCAACATTCTAATACATTATAGATAACAAAATTATGAAGCTAAAATGTTTAAGCGTGCCATTAATACAAAAAAATATGAATGATAGTTACCTTTGAATTTTGTACAGTTTTCACATAAAAATTGGTAATCTTCAGGGTATGCTAGAAGATGGGCAAGAAATTGCAGTTAAACGTCTCTCAAAGACTTCCAGTCAAGGAATTAATGAGTTCATGAATGAAGTTATATGCATTTCAAAACTTCAGCACCGGAATCTTGTCAAGCTCCTAGGATGTAGCATCAAGGGGGACGAGAAGTTGCTGATATATGAATACATGCCGAACAGAAGCTTAGACGAGTTTATATTTGGTCAGTATCATATAATTTCTATTAAATCGACAATAGTAACTTACTACGGTAAGATACTTTGAACAACTAAACCTACATGATGTGCAGATAAAAGGCAAAGCACACTCCTTGAGTGGACAAAGAGACTCAACATCATCAAAGGAATTGCGCGAGGACTTCTTTATCTTCATCAAGATTCACGATTAAGAATTATTCACAGAGATCTTAAAGCTAGCAATATTCTACTAGATGTGGATATGAAACCAAAAATATCAGACTTTGGGATAGCTAGAAGCTTTGGAGGAAATGAAACTGAAGCTAACACAGAGAGAGTTGTTGGTACCTAGTAAGATGCAACATTCTGGTTTATCTTCATCCGCTTTTTGTTAAGTTCGTTATTTAAGACTTGTAAACATTATTCTATGTAGCGGATACATGTCACCAGAGTATGCGCTAGATGGTCTTTTCTCAATAAAGTCAGATGTTTTCAGCTTTGGTGTATTAGTGCTGGAGATTGTGAGTGGGAAGAGAAACAGGGGATTTGTTCATTCTGAGCATAGCAATAGTCTTATTGGACATGTAAGTTGCTTAATTTTCAAATTTATCCTGCATAACTCTATTGCCTAATAATTAAATCCGCATTTATATTTAGGCATGGACGATGCATAGTGAAGGAAAGTCAATGGAACTCCTGGATTCAAGTATTGCTGAGGCAAGCAATCCATCAGAAGTTTTAAGATCGATAGAAGTTGGCTTATTATGCGTACAACAAAGTCCAGAAGACAGGCCAAACATGTCGTCGGTGGTTTTCATGTTAGGCAATGAAGGTGCATTGCCAAAACCTAAACAGCCAGCATTTTTCATAAATAGGAACGAACTTGGTACTGGTTTCTCTCCAACCTCTTATCCAACAAGCTCAAGCAATGGCTTAACTTTTACAGAGATAGCTGCCCGATAGAAAGCACTTATGATATGTCCGTTCTTGCATTCCTTTTCTTCTTAACTTCATGTACAAGCTTATATATATGTCCATTCCAAACTTTATTTATATATACATGCCCCAAGTGTATACTTCTAAGTTTCGAACAATCAAAACATTCTTCAAAAAAAAAAGATAAATAGTACAGTTGCTAGGATATGACTACAACAAGAATAGCAAATCCCGCCGGAGCTAGGTAACTTGTCTACAAAAGCCATGTATAGCGTTAAATGTTGAGTACATGGAATAAGGTCATATCGAAATAATGATTAAGAAAAAACAAAACTTTGACTTGCAAATTATAGCATAAACATGTTGTTTACAAACTTAAACTACCATCTTCTTATGCCATGTAGTTCAGACTATAATTCTGTGAAGCAAGTAAAACCGCAATACACGTCTAGCTCTGGACTCATCTGGCTCAGTTGTTTACCCTGATTTTTTTGGTTGATTATGCTCGGATAACTTGAGTAGACCTTCTTTCAGTAAAGGCTGCAATTCTTTCTTTGCTAACTTAAGCACCTTAGGATCCGTGGTTTCCAAATATGCGCATACTACCTTGGCACTGTAAAACAGTTTTGCACCAACCATCAGTACATATTATGGCTCTCCTTAGTGGTGACGACATGGTAGGTTTGGGTAATGGTTCAACAACTAGTGTGTGGGTCAGATTGAAATGAAACACTTGTTGGGATAAGTAAACATATTTTGTTTGAATAACAAACTTAAAACATGAAAACTTTTTCATTGACAACAAATCTTTTTGACTTTTTTTTTCAATTATAACCGGAATCACCCATTACGATACATCAGACAGAGAGAAAAAAATATAAAGGCTCTCAGAAAAACAGATATGGTTAAGTTACCTGTGACCTCGGGCCCATGTCTTACACTTCCCTTTGAAAGCTTTCTCCCATAAAGTAGATGCAAAGGAAGGTGATTCTAGTATCAATTTTCTTATTGTCCTGCTTGCATGGAAGTTCTCTAGAAGATGTTCCTCTTCTTCCTCTTCTGATTTAGGGGTTGCTACGACAGATGCTATAGCTTCATGCAAAGAAGCCAACTTTTCATCCAAATGTGGGCTAAGAATGTTGTCTGCGCCCCCTGAAGCAACCTACATTCAAACCACGTTAATAGAATCACATATGACGTGAAAGAAAAATTGCCAAGAGATAATATATGCAAATAAGCACATACATTTCTTTTTAATATATGTAGCTAGCCGTTGATATTATTAGTTTATTACCTCAAACAAGACCTCTCTTCCATGATTTGATCTAAGCAATTCCTCGGCACTCTCGGTACATGCATCAATGAGACTCTGTATAAATAATCAAATGTAAACATTGATTGTGTGAGTTGTTTGTTTCAAACTGTCAGAATTGGATAATAAAAAACATGACATTTATTTAAAAAAGATTTGTCTTTTTGAGAAATAGGAGTAGAAGTTTGTCAAATCAGATTTAATAAAGATGTAATAAATAACTTCAGTTTATCCATAAATAATCAGTTCAGTTGCAGCTTGTATGAAACTGCATATTGGACCCTAAAATAATTATTATCCAAACCTCAGCAAGTCCACTATCAACCAACAACTCTCGTCTTCGTAAAGCAGGATCCTTTTTCCCACCAGTTACAGACTTTACAGTTTCATCGGCATCATTCATGACCTCATCACCTTCAGCATCTGAAGACTTAGCTTCGGTTTCTGCTTCTGCGCCACCCTGATGCAAAAAGAATGTAATTCAGAGAATATTACATCATTTTGTTTTACAAAAAAGACCAAAAAGTCAAACATAAAAATTACCGCCGTTAATAAAGAAGGTACAGATGAATCCAACAAAGACAAATCATCTGGGCTAAGATAACGTGAGCAATTTGGATGAAGAAGCTGCAATAAAGGGCGTCTTCCATTCTGAAATTACATTAAAAATAACAATTAGTAACATTACTTTCAATAAAAAGATTAGACAGATATTACACAGTATTGAAGTTTGAATCATTTAAATTTATTAGAAAACAACCTTATCTAGAATCAAATCCTTTAGTACTGTTTGGAGTTCGCGAAGGATGGCCTTTTTTACTAACTGTGTGTCATCAACAACAGAAAGAATACATGCGAGCACCTATTAAACAAGAAAAAAAAGAATTTAGGCAAAAGACAACATTCCGATTATTTTATAACACTTGGATCAAATATATGGCCACAACATAGATGATAGATCTTAATGCAGAGTCAGAGTTCATCCTTACCATACTGCCAAATCTATCTAAAGCTATCTTACTGACGTGATCCTTCATTCCTTTAATAATTTTCTTTCTCTCCTGCAATAATTTAACACATAAATAAACAGCTCACGCTTATCAAGATAACAAAAAAGAGATGAATACATTTTAACAAACCTGGGCACTGCCATGCTTGATGCAAATAATCCCAACCTTGGATCCATCTTTTGTATGGATCATCCGCACAAGAAGTGCACTCGATACATGTTGAATAACGTCTGCTGCAGAGGTCTATCCATACACTTGGTTTTAGAAACATGACTAATGAAACAAAAGGAAATAACGAAAATCAAAAATTTAAATACCTTGTCAGCAATTGTAAAGTACTCCACAAGAACCTTGTGTAAGATGGAATGATCGACTATCCCTTTTTCTAAAATTGGTTGTAAAACAACGGACATATGCCTCACTACTGCTGATTTTTGCAAATTCAGCTTTGCAATAATATCAACCAATCTGTTAATACAAAAGACATATATGAGACACACGGGTATGTAGAACATAGTAACAACCATAATTGTAACAAAAAAGAGGTGCATTTACCTGCGCTCTTTCACTTGACCTAAATCCTTAAACAACTGAAGCTCAGTAGAATACAGTTCCATTAAAAGAGATTGCTTTTGAGTGGCATTTCCCAGTTGATAAGCATGTTCAACAACTACAAAAGAAAGAGACAAGATTAAATTCAACAATCTTGCCTTCAGAACAACATATGGATAAAGCAGAACAGTGGGATGTACGATACAAAGATAAATAAAGAATAGTAGGTTACTAATCTTTAATGAGGAACTAAGGAAAGGGTGTAAAGGATCAATAGATAAATGACAGAATACAAGACCATTGTCAAACAAATGTGAAGTGTCATACCAACTGAACCGACCATATGTCGTAGAAGAGAAGCAACATGCCCATGGAGAGAAGATATGAATTCCGCCACTTGTTCCTTTGAGGCTGCAAAGTGAGGGTATAGTACAATAAGCAACGGACCCTATTTCAACTAATAGAGATTTAAAACAGAATAATATAAAGTCAAATACAAACCATTATCCAACATCTTCGTAATGAGATGCACTGCGTAAGTGTTGCAAGCTAGGGTGAGAAAATGTGGCTTCAGCTCTAGATAAACAGCATTTCTTTCGTCTTGTGAACAATACTTAGCACAAGTCTAAAGCAGAAAAAAGTTTATATTAGTACATGTGTAGAAGAAAGACACGTCAAAAGGCTAAACATAATGAATCTTTATAATTAACCTGAAGCACACGGCAAGAAACATGGGAGCCGGCAATTTCATGAATTTTGCCCTTCATCTTTGTTAGAGCCTGACTCACCAACCTTAAAACATAATCAAAAACTTGTTAATAAATATTAAAACTTTAATTAAGAATTGTGACCCACATAAAACGTGCATCAATATACATACTTGGATCTATCTTCCTTTCCAATTCTGCGACGCCTCATCTTTTCCCATAGTAAAGCAAGCTCCTGAGTTGAATAATAATATTGATCTGAGTCATAAGGCAAGATGAACTGTACTACTATATAGAAATAATAAAATTTGGTAAAGTACACACTTGCTCAAGCGTGTAATGAGGCCTTCTCTTTTTCTTCCTAGCTTCAGCAAGTTCCTGCAATATCAATTAATATTCTCATTACAAATGAAAATTTCATTCTGCTGTTAGAATGCTGGCTCACCATAGGCAATAGCATACGAAGTCCAACACAATATGAGAAAATAGACAAACAGAACTACCCAATATGGCATCGTCTTAAACAGGCACATTTTGCGTTAAATAATCATCTACTCCGTATTAAGTAGTTGCAACAATATCAAGTCTGACTATCTGATTATATTTGAAAGTCGTTTCATATGTAAATCCTAAAATAATAAAAACCTTCAAACCTTGACAAGCACTTAAACAACTATTACCACAAGTTCAATTAGCAAAACCACAACCAAGCACCAACTTCTGCAGCCCCTTTTGTCACCATATCACATAACCACATTCAGGGGTGTTTGTTTCGGCTTATATAGTCAGTTTACGGTTTTTTGGGTTTTGGGCTTATGTTTTATAAGCTCGCTTTTTGTGGCTTATTTTGAAACTTTTCGGCTTATATAAGCTTTATATGACATACTCCGTAATAAACTTACATAAGCCTAAAGTTTCAAAATAAGCCACAAAAAGTGAGCTTGTGAAAACATAAGCCGAAAAATCAAATAAGCCATAAGCCGGCTATATAAGCCAAAACAAACACCGCTCAAAACACAAAAGAACCCTTAATGTCAGAATCTGTTGCATTTTCCAGAATGTCAAAGGTGAGTACATAACCTAAAAGGCATGTCTTTCTACGTCTAAAGTCGGAATGAAGCTCTTATAAATCGCAACATAAACTTCTAATAACAAGCTTCTCCTAAATAAACTTTCCGGCTTATATGAGCTTTGTATGACATACTCCGTAATAAACTTACATAAGCCGAAAAGTTTCAAAATAAGCCACGAAAAGTGAGCTTATGAAACATAAGCCGAAAAACCAAATAAGCCATAAGCCGAAACAAACACCCCTTGATGTCAGAATCTGTTACATTTTCCTGAATGCCATGAAATACATAACCTAAAAGGCACGCCTTTCTACGCCTAAAGTCGCAACATTGATTTCTAATAACAAACTTCTCCTAAATACATACATATTCATTTCAACAACATTTTCCCACAAAACCAACAAAATCCAAATCCAAATCCAAATAACAATACCAAATTAAACAATCATTTATTTATATAAGACTAACAAACTTCACCTTAGACTGTATACGAAGCTCTCGTTTAGTTTTGGGCCCATCGTTACCAGTATCAGGTTTGCTAAACTTGGGTTTACCATCAAAGGGTTTCTTATTAAACCCTTTGTTTGGTTGGTCGTTTGATGATTTAAGTTTCTTTTTTGGACCATCAAATTTGCCGTTGCCACCTCCTTCTCCACCGCCACCGCCGCCTTTTGAAAATGTCTTTCGTTTGTTGTTGTTGTCTGGTTTGTTCTTGAACGCCATTGATAAAGTAACTGGTTGGAATGTAGATAGAGATTTTAGGGTTTTGTTGGGGTTTTATGTATGGGTTTTGTGTCAAGGGAGGCGGGTTTGGATTTTGGGTTTTAGGGCAACTTAATTGACTTGGGAGATATTTCTTCTCTTTTGCTTTTTTATTTTCTTATATTTTTCTATTTTTTTATAACACTTTTACTTCACATAAGCTTAATAAAAAAAAATAACGGGTTCTCCATTATCATTTAAGGAAAAAAAAATGCAGCAAAATGGAAAATGATGTACTCTCAAGTATCACTTAAAAAGAAAAAAATAAAAAAAAATGCTTGATTTAATTGATTTTGAAGTAAGCTGTAAGTTGTAAACTGCAAAGCTGTTAACATTAGCTACAAGTTGTATTCTTTTTTCAATAAAAGTGTTTGGTAAATTAGCTGTTAAATATAATTATAAGATGTAAAATGACATAAAATGACAAATCTATAATTCTAAATAAATGTTTGGAGGGTATATCAGCAATTTAAAGTTTTAACAGCTCAAATACATTTAAAAAGCTTCATGAATCAGCTTTTCATTTTGGAGCTATTTGTTTGAAATGAAAGCTTGTAGCATCCAAAAGAAGCTACTTAATTTATAGAAGATTATTTTGTAACAAAAAGCTAACAGCTCCTCCAAAAAGCCCTTGCCAAACAGACCCAAAATATTTCTTTTTAAAACTGAATTGAAAATGTTTAGTTTCTATTGATTTACTTTTTCTTATTAAAAAATCTCGGGAACACATCATAACATAAGCTTAAAGTCTATGGTTAATTTACTCCCCTTTACCCAAAAAAATAAATAAATAAATAAAGTCTATGGTTAAAAAATGCATTTTATTACTTGTATTCCGATTTATTTAGACAAAATCAAGTGTTAATAATGTGTTCACCTTTTGCGGCATTGTCTTTATTTATTTAGATTAAACTGCAAAAAAATGTCTCTAAATTTTTCTATTTTTACGAGAAATATCCTTGAACTAATATTATGCATGTGTACCAAACATTTGTTTTTTTTGCGGGAAATGCCCCTATGATCGATTTTGGCTAACGCTCGTTACTAAATCCCGTTAGTTAGTCCTCACGTGCGTTCCACGTGAGGGTAGTTTCGTCAATTCATTGTTCCCGCCTTTAACACCCACCTGCTATCACCCTAGGCACGATAATCGACGAGGACATTTTTCGCAAGTAAACATGCCCGTGTATAACTCGATCAAATCATACACACATAACACATTCTATATTCTTTCAACCGATCAAATCACACACATAAAATACATACCATGGTAGTGGTTTCCCGACTTTGGCATATTCGAACTCCTGAGTTTCCGACCCATGAGCTTGGTTCTATTTACGGTAAGCTTAGATGTTTAAAGTTGTCATTTCTTTTTATTATTCGAACATGCATGTGTACGTTGTAGGTTATGTGATTTTCATAATTTTAAGTTGCTGTTTTTTTTCTAACCAGAATTTAATGGAACATTGTTCACTCTGAAAATCCACCACAATAGGCTATTCACAAATCCACGAAACCGAATATAGACATATAGCCTATGTTGACCTGATTGATGTTGACTATTTCTGCATTCAGCAGATTGTTGGGATGTTAGACGCGCTAGGATTAGGGGATGATAGTACTATGTTCACACATTTTAGGATCCCTAGGGATTCTTTGGATCATGGGTTAGTTCCATTTATGAGTGTGGAAAATGTCGTGACAATATTTAAGTACGTGTCTCGGTTTAAGGAAATAGAAGTTTACATTGAAGAGGGTTTTTCATCAGTCGAGCAACATTTGTTGGACATGAGGAATAGTCGTGGTAAGGGTGTTGTGATTAAAGATATAGATGATGGTGATGTCGTTAAGGAATTTGAGAAAGCTGGAGATTTGTGTTGGCTAGAGTGGCATGGTGCTACTGAAATAGGAAAGGATGGAAAATAGGGTGATACTTCAACTCATGCTTCATCTAGTAAGGTTGGATGTAGGGATGATGAGAATGGCTTTTCGTAGATTTGGATGATGAGCTTCTTATTCCAACACCATGGTCTGATGAAGGAAAGAATTAAAAAAAAAAAAAAAAAAGAAAAGGAAAAGGGTTTAGTGATGAGTACGAGCTCAGAAACATTATGCACGAGATTGACTTCTTACTAGATGATGGGTATGAGAGAATGAAGGAGAAGCTAAGCCAAGAAACTGAAGACAGTCAAGAAGAGGTTGTGGCATATATGAATCAAACACTTGAAAACATTATAGAGAAAGTTAGTCAAGAGGATGTTGGAAAGGGTATGGGTGAACCTGAACTTGAACAGGGTTTGGAAGGTGAGTTGGAGACAAGGAAAGATGATGATTTCTTCCATAAAGAAATTGAAGTTGATTGGCTAGATGATCAAGCATACGATGGAGTTTATCAACAGACAGAGATTGATATGTTGTATACTGAGTTAGAAGTAGTTATTTTAGAATGTGGCTTTCCTACACAATGAACTCAGATATGAAGTTGTAGTACTTGCTGATGAAGCTCTAACAGTATATGTTGAAGAAAGTCTAGAAAGGGCAGACATTTAAGCTCCAATTATAGATGGTTCATCTGCCAGTATGACCTTTGCCACAGAAAAGAAGAGAAGAAGGTTGGATCCAGTTGACAAGGATGAGAAGGCAATGAAAGCATAGGAGGAGGTTGATTCCAAGTGAGGAGAGAATGGTGAAGGTCATGAGAAGCCAATGATGAAGCTTGTAATAAGGCATTGGTGAAGCTTTTTTATTTTATTTTATTTTATGGCTTGGGATGGCATGTTTTGGAACAAGTTAGTTTATGTAGGTCAAATAACATTTTAGTGTTGTATCTAGTGGTAGTTTGTGAAGTATGTGTATGTTTTTGGACAAGTTGGTTTATGTATGCATCACATGTGTTTGGCACACAATATTTGGTGTTACCCATGTGTTACATATGTTTAGCACATTTTACATGTTAATTTGGTGTTTTACTTGTTGGTTGACTACTAAAGTCAATAAATGGTATGTAGGTTCACAAATGGTTATGTTTATGTTGAAACTCAAGTGGTTCACTACTAAAGCCAATCAATGATATGAGATGGTTAGTTTTAGATACACATGTGCAAGATTTGAAAACACATTGCAATTGACAAATGAGTTAGAACTTTTTTTTAAGTTTGAACAAATGGGTAAGATTTTGAAAACACATTGTAGTGGACAAATGGGCTAGGACTTCTTTTAGTTTGCCATTCCATGGGTAAGATTTAGAAACACATTGAACATACCCATTATAACTATCGAAATTCATATCCTACAAAATTATACAATAACACAATGAAGCTTTGGACAGACCCCAAAAGACCTCACCAAAATAAGTTTCACTGGTAACCAAAAGATACATAACAGTTAACCCTAAATAAGACTTGAGCTTCGTAGGGGCAGGCACATACCACTCTATCATGTTCTTGCTTGAGCAACCCACCCTTGCTCCAAGACAAAGTACAACATTTGTTATTCTTTTCAGACTTTTTGGTCTTTTAAGCTCACTTGCAGGAGCTATAAGAACAAGGGTGCTAATAGTTTTAGAAGTGGTAAACTTTCCTCCCTCCCCCCCCATTTACCTTAAATGTGGAAGCCTTTCCCTTCCTCCTTCCTCCCCCTCCCCCTTGAAGTTCAAGCCTAAGAAGTGGTAGCCTTTGGTGATATGTCCATTTCTTCATCATTATCACTGGATGATATGCCCATTTGTTCATCCTCATCACTGGATGATATGTCAATCACTTCTAAAACACATTGCATACCTTTATTTCTCATCCTCATCTTTTGCTGCTTTGCCTTACCACATCCGTTTACAATAAACTCTATCATTTTTCAAGATATTCTAGCTTTGCATTGACCCTTATCCCGTTTTCAACAAACTCTATCCTTTTTTCAAGAACTTCTAGTTTTGCATTGACCCTAGTCCCGTTTTTAGTATTTTCACAACCCTCATCAAGTTTTTCCTTTCCCTTATTCTTGTTTTCGAAATATTGACAAACCTCATCAAGTTTTCCTTTTCCCTTATCATCTGCAGATTGGCATCATCATATTAGGCAGGCCATTAGCATATTATGATAATGGACAAAGGGGCTAAATACAGAACAATGACCATTTATAGACCATTAACATGTTAAGTGTTGACCATGTATAAGAGCACTCCCAACGATTAACACTGGACCCGGCGTTATCCAGCGTTATCCGGCCTTAATCGTTACACATCTGGCGTTATCCGAGCATTATTTGGGTAGCGTTGGGCATACAACGGGCGTTAACATGCTTTTTTAAAAAAAATCAAATCACCCCCCCCCCCCTAACGGCTAGTTACCGTTGGGGTTTAAAAAAAATTACATTTTAGCCCCTAACGGCTAGTTTTATTATAAAAAAATCAAAACATTTTCTTACCACTATAAATACCCAACTAAAACAACATTTTTTCACACTTCCACTACTCAATCCTCTAAATCTTATACTTTCAATTACTGAAAAAAAATGTCGGGAGGCAACAACGATGATACATTCTTCAATCTTCTCGGTGGTGGGTGGAATACCTCAAACTTGGGTTCATCATCAAACCCGAACGCGGGTTCATCTTCAAACCCCAACGTCTCTTTTCCCAACCCACTAGACTTGTCGAGCCAAGAAATGTACCTACAACATCAACAATATCTGTATTGACAACAAAGTCAACAAAGCACCTTAAACACCAACTTTCAAAATCTACAATTCTCACAACACTCACAACATTCACAAACTGAAACACATGATGTTCCTGAAACACCCACGTCTCCTCCAAAAAAATCCAAAGGTCGTGTTAAACGAAAGTCCAAAAAATCCAAAGACCCCGAGCCCGAACCAATCGATGATGATGAAGAATAATTCGCTAATGGGCGTTGGCAACCAGCAGAGGAAGAATTACTTGCCATGTGTTATATAGCTGTTACGGAGGATCCGAGAGTCGGGCGTGCACAACCCAAAGATACGTTTTGGTATCGGGTCACAAATGAGTTCAATAGACTCAATTTTCAACGACGCAACAAGGATATGATGTCAAGCAAGTGGAAAACGTTGAACCATTGTTGCACAAAGTTCAACGGTTTTTACAAACATGCGCAACGGGAACAAAGAAGCGGGGAAAGTGAGATGGATGTCATGAAACGGGCGAAGCAATAGTATCGTGAGGAGCACAAAGCAGCATCGTTTGCTCTCGATGAAGCTTGGGAGGTTTTGCGTAAGCATAAGAAATGGGACACGCCGAATCCAGTTGATTTAACCGGCGATGTCCCAAGCCAAACAAATGAGGCTTTGTTTGGTCATGATGAACAACCACACCCCATGGGAAAAAAAACGTGCTTCCAAGAAAGCAAGATTTGAGAGCACGACAAGTACTGGGGGAGCGAGCACCGGAGGAACGAGCTCGTCAAGCCATTTCTCCGAAACTATGGCAAACGAGTATCGTATCAAACGTGAAACCGCCCAAGCGGCGTATCGGGCCCAACAAGTCAAAGATGAAACAATAACAAGGTTGGAAGAAATGAAGTTTTTGATGGTTGATACTGAAGGCAAAGATCCAAATGTCGTGGCTTGGATCAATGACGAAAAAGACCGAATCACCAAAAAATATAACTTGCAACCTCGTCAGTAGATTGTATTCTCGTCATTTCCTTTATGTTGTAACATTTAATTTTCAGTGTCTTTTTTTATTTCGTTGTAACTTTTTATTTTATTTTGTATTGTAATATGTTTTCAAATTAATGATATGTTTTTTAATAAATGAAGTGTTTGTTTTAGTTTAAGGGTTGAAGTTTAAAATATCAAATGTTAAAGTTTAACTTGGGATGTTATGATTGTGGGTGTTTTTTGGGTGAGTTAAGGTGAAATGTTAAAGCTGATGTGGCGCTGACGTGACAGATGTTAAAGTTTAACACAAGTTATTAATGGGAGTGCTCTAAAGGGCCCAAGTCACACCATTCCATGTACCACTAAATTTGTAATAGACACAAATCAGAACAAAGAAGAAGACACTTAACTTTCACGACCTTAGGGACTTTGTGCGCATATTCCCATAAGTCTTCAAGAATCTCATCAGAAATTTCATCCATTTTCTTCCAAGTGTCCCCATATTTAGCCTGAACAAATGCTATCATATCATCGGTTAACTCGAAATTGCTTCAGTCCTTATCTACCATTGTACGAAATCGTGTGAAAAATGATCGAGTTTTGGTTTGTAGTAGAGGAGTGTGTGAGGATTAGAGTGGGAAAACACATGTTATAGGGCTATTGGGAAGACAAAAGTGCAAAGTTTAGGGTTTTACTTAAGTTGCACACTTGCAACTTATGTCCCTTGACTTAAGTATTTGGTTTGACTAAAATGGGCCATATGTTAACTTCACGTGCCAAGATCAGTTATCTTAACTTTTAGTAGTCAATATAAATTGTCCTCTTGACACACGTTTTCTTCTTCCATAATTCACACACTCATCCAACCCCTACCTAATCCTTAAAATAACTCAGTTAATCGAAATGTCTTCATCATCATCTTCTATTCGAACTCGTCTCCCTCCACCACCTACCATTTGCGAACATGAAGAACCCGTTATTCAACAAATATCACAAACCATCTATCATCCTTTAAGACGTTTTCTAGGCTACATAAATTTTTTAATGTAAGTGATTTAACTTTGTTTATGATTCAGGTATATGCTAATTTGTCTAAACATGTAGGGTTCAAAATGTGATACCTTTTACTGGCTTGATAAGGAATTACCAAGTTACTACTACAAACAAGAAGTGTACAAGTTGATTCAAAAGGAAAAAGATTTGAAAAGAGACAAATGCAGTTTGAATGAAAAAAATAAGAAACTTGCAAAGGGATTTTGACTTTCAGAAGTCAACTTTGCACAACCAAGTGTTGCTTCTGCAAATGGAATTGAAAGAAAGCAAAACCAGTTTACTGTTTTATAGGAAATGTATCAACTGTAATGGCTATGATTGTATCTTTTATGTTGTTTATAATGTTATGATGTAGATATGGATTCATACGAATTTGTTTAGTTTAATTGTAATCCAGCAATCTGCATATGTGGTGTAGAAGTCATAATGTAATGTAGAAGTAGAAATGTGGAAGATGTTGACTTTTGATGTTTTACTTTTAGCTCTATGACTAGAGCTCTGTATTCGCATTTCCAGTTAATGAGAATCTAACAACCTTTCTTCCAATATGGATTAACTCTCATTCTCTATAACTCTCAATAAATTTCACTTTCAAAAGTTTTGACAAATGGAAAGAAAACAACCCGCACTAATCAACAGAACCTGCATGGGACAATTGTTTGACTTACAAAAGTCAAACAATTTTCTAAAGGTAATAGATCAATACAACCTGCTAGATAACAACCTGTTGAAAACCTAAAGTTATGCTGATAGATTGCATCAGCCACACAATCAAATAGACAACAATTTCAAAACATCATGCATCTTACAAACTGATTCATAAATATTCATAGCAAGTTACATATAGTCTATTCAAATAAGCTACTTACAAAACATTCATAGCCGACTACTATGGACAAACCCATATGGTCTATTTAAATAAGAATATACAAAAACTGATTCATAAAACATTGTGGAAAACTAGAAGGGGGGTTGAATAGTTTACCGATTAAAAACTTTGTTTTGAAACTTATTGAAAGATCAATTGATATTGATCTTAGATATGTTAGTGAATAATAAACAATATGCAAGCAATATATATAAAGAGTAAATAAGGAAAGAAACAATCAAACCACGACAAGTTGTTTATAGTGGTTCGGTCTACAAGAACTCTTTTTCCTTACCCTACTCCACTCCCCGAGTCTCACACTCGAGAGTTTTAACTTCATTAGTCAACAAGCTCCTTTCACCGACGGAGAAACCTTTGCACTTCGCTTACACACTATTTCCGACACTAAGCTAGATGTCGAGTTCTTTTTCAAGGGTACAACCACTCCCACACACAATGTATTTTAAGGACTAAAATACTAACCACTCACACTCACAAGTTTATGATGGTTTGGTACAACAATAATGTATGAACAAGACTAGATTATACACCAACAAAACAAATAAGACTTCCAACTATTTTTTGAAGCTTGAATATGCCTTGATCTTCTTTGCTACAAAAGATGATCACTATAATGATATGAAACTGAGTTAGAAATGTTAAAGAGAATGACTGTATGTGATTATGATAGAAAGGGATGAGAAAACAACTTGGTTTGGCTTGATATTTATAGCCAAAACTATTAGTAGTCACCACGGACCACAGAACCATAAAATTGGTTCCGCCCGTGTTAACTTTTGGTGATGCCGGGGTCTGACAGCAAGATTACCAAAATCTTACCAAAGTCAACCAAATCCAACCTAGATCATGTAAGATATGTAGAGTCCAAATCCACACAATATATCTTATGAAATCTTCTAGAGATTTCAATGATGCACCACATGATGTCATATGTTGTTTTTCTATTTTTAGAAATATGTTTAAATGTAAATACATATGTAATGTTTTGTTTTAAGAAACTAAAACATGCTTGATCTAAAAATGTTACTCCCTCCGTCCCTAAATAAATGTCCATTGTTAACTTTTTAAGTCTTTTTATCCCAATTTTGACCTTAAATTATTTCATTTGTGTTATGTAATACTTGATGAAAATTATACTAATAAAAGTACATTTAAAACCCAATCTATTCATATGTTTTGCATCAAGTAATGCATAACATAAATACAATAATTTAAGGTCAAAATTAAAAAAGAAAGACTTTAAAAGTAAATAGTGGACATTTATTTAGGGACGGAGGGAGTAACATACATTATGGTTCAGAGGAACATCAAAGTTAATTGATATATGACTAATCAAAATGTAAATGCCTGAGTGATGAAGATATTATTTAAAGAAAAGCTTGTTTTAATATCTATTAATCTTGACAAGCTTTATGCTTTAGAAAAATTAAATTTACTTTTGTCGTTAACAAAACTTAGGTAAAGATCATAAAATATAAATAACGTTTAATGACGACATTTGTATTAACAATCTCCCCCTTTTTGTTGAGGATAAAACATAAATTTTATTTTTATTAAAGATGTAAAGTTTGTACAAGAGTTATAAAAATATGAAATTAATTTTAGAACTTGAAATAACTAGTGAGTTAGATAAAGATGATAATAAAATGTTTATTTTATCTTATGACTAGTTTGTCCAATTTTGACTTTTCACAAGTCAAAGTATGATGTTGACTTTTCAAAAAAGTCAAAGTATGCAGTTGACTTTTTAAGAAAGTCAAATTCCAAGTTCTATATTATTTCTCCCCCTTTTTGTCGAAACAAAAAGAAGAGGCGAAGCGGAATATGTAATGAGCCCGAGCCGTTATCTCCCCCTTGGCCAATGCTCCCACTAAATTGGGTGACAAGAGAAAGATACATGGATTGTGAAAAAGCTACAAAAAAATATGTTAGTAATAAGCATCATCACAAGTATATAAGCATTTCCAATCACCAAGTAACAATCAACAACAATATAAGAAACACCATTCACTTGTTAAAATTTTCATGATATGAAAATCATGAAATGGAACACAATGATGTGTTAGTACATAAAAAAAATCCTAGAAAATTAAAAAAAGACAATCCTAGAAAATTAGAAAAATACAAAGAAAATCCTAGAAAAAATAAAAAGGAGATTTAGAATTTAAAAGATAAACTATAACCTCATATTGAGGTGGTGGATGTGCAAGAGCATTGATTTGCTCTAGGATATGGTTGAGGATGAACCTCATTTCATCTTGGAGCTTATGGACCATCACCCGGGTCCGTTCGCTAATGTGGGCGGTCCGCTCATAATTTGAGCAACCGTGTCTAGGAGGGTAATATGGTTCATGATTTTGTGGTGGTGGAATGGTGGAGTTGTTGGTGTTGGTGGTTGGAGTGGTGATTAGGGAGGCTAGCAAAGCATTTTGCATTTGCATAGTTTCACTAAGGTGAGAGTCCACCATATTGGAGAAGTTGTGGAGATGGTTTAGCTCGGCTTCTATCTCCGCTTTAGAGTGTGGGTGATCTTCCCACATGGATTCATCGATGTCCTCTATATGAGGAGACAAGGATGTTGGAGGTAGGGCGTGATCCCCATACAAAGGTCCATGAATGTCATGGTGAATAGGATGGAAAAGACGAGGTTGAGGCCCTAACGGGGCGTTTGGGTCAAAGGATGGACATGGAGACTCATGAGCTAGTCGCTCAATTGTACCAAAAGATGGTAGTGGAGGTGGATTATTGGGCCTAGGAGGCAAGTCCTCCAAGTCCTCCAAAAATGGGTTTGGAGATGTAGGTGGTGTGGAGAATAGTTCTAATGGTATGATAGTTGGAGATTTAGGAGGTGATGGTGACTTGGATGTTTGGATGGGAGCCGGTGGTGGAGAGCTAGTAATGGGAGTTTTTGTTGGTGGTGGAGTGGTGACTACAATAAGTGATTTTGGAGGTGGTGTAGGAGTAGTCAAAGTGAGGAAGTTCTCATCTCTTATGGGAGATGAGATGGTTAGGGGAGAGGAATCAGAAGAGGAGCTAATTTTGACAAAGCAACATGGTCTAACGCTTATTCTAGTAACGCTCATTCTAGCCATTCTCTTGCAAGGTTTGTTTGATGGAGAAGACTTAGTCTTATTTTGCTTAAGCTTGTGCTAGTAGATGAGAGGAATTGAGAAGGTGTGAGGATGATCATCTTAGAAGCTCTTAATTTAGGATTATGAGATTATAGAGAATTGTGCTTGATTTGATGTTAAACCATAGAAGAAAGGAGGTTTCTAATGATTTGGAAGTGTTTTTAATGCTAGTCATATCACCTAAGTCAAGCCATACAAGAAGGATGGAGTGAAGAGACAAAGATATGGAATAAATGTGTTCTAATGATTGTATGATCTTGAGAATCAGATCACCCACGGATTTCAAGAAACCAAATTTTTGGTTCCTTCCTTTATAAAAAAGGGTTCCTTAGGTGAATTTTTGGAATTTTTGAATTTTGGTGGGAAATGGATATCCTACATGTCTAAGTGTGTTAAACTAGTTCTAATATGGATAAAAACTAGTAAAAACTATCCTAGAAGCAAATTATGGTAATTTGGAATGTTGAAATTAGCGAAATTTAGAAAGTTACCTGCAGTCCCCACGGCACCAATTTTTTACACAGGCGGAACCAAAATTTTGGTGTCGTCTGGTCCGCCTGTACAGGTATGGCGGCACCAAAATTATGAACAGACGTGTAACATAATGGATTTCACAAACACATCATAACATATAAAAGAGGGGCGTATGGTTTGAAGGTTTAGAGAGAGAAAGTAGAGAGAGAAGTGAGAACTTGATGAAACAAAGAAAAATGGTATTGAAGCTCCAACCCTCTACCTTGGGAGGTAGATGGCATTTATAGTTTCTTACAAGACTCGCCTCCTACGGGCTGTGGATCAGGCATACAGTGGTTAAAGACCCGTCCGTCCTCCACAGTGTTACATAACTAACTACTTATTAACCTAACTTGACTACGTCTATAAGCTTTCTAACGAGTACATATACTTGAGGTGACCGACACTTTAACTAATGGATTTTCTAAATCCTAACAATCTCCCCCTAAGGGAGGTCACCTCAATTTACATTGAATACAAACAGATATTACATTTTGATTGTTCTTGGATTCTTAATTAAGTTCTTTGCTCGGTAGCCCGTAGTCTTTGATTCTTCATGTTCTACATGTTTTGTTAATCCAAGTGGAGGTCTTTAACTGATCCACGTGATGATGAGTTTTGAGCCAGCTTTGAGATCATCAGCTACCATAAATCTCTGACTCTTCCTTTGTAGTATTGACATTATGTGATGTGTGACATTGGACCCACATGCTCACATTCTGGTTCATGATTTCTTCTCATCAGAGTAGCGGAAGCTTTAGTTGATTCATGATATTTGCAGCAGCATAGCAGAAGTATGGAGTGAGAATATCAGAGTCATTGATGCACTTATCATGATTTCTTTAGAAATGAATGTGTTGTGTGAGCATGCGGCTATAGATTGACTCCTCAATTCTGATCAGCTGCAAACGTTGGGTGTACCTGCATACAACAGTTAGCAATAAAGTGCACGAAAGTGTCTTTGATCCCTTTCGTTGAATTGAGGTACACGGCCCACGGTTCCCCGTTGATCAGTACAAGTATTGCCTGTGATCATGTATAATTTTGAAGAATCTCCTTGACAGGGTTTCGCAGCTGCTCTAGCTGTTCTCAAACCGGAATGTCTCAAAGAAGACAACACGGAGTGAGTGAACCAGTGACTTGAGATTCACTGATTGATGAAAAGTGATTTGAAAAACAATCGTGTACTGCTTAATATAAAGTGTTTTGCAATACAATGAAGGTTTTAAGGAAAATCAATTATCAATCATAAACACCTTTTATATTGAAATATTAATACATAGTCGATGTGCTAGTGAAAAGAATTTTAAGCACAATGACCGATTTTTCAAAGGTATCCGTCAATCCATTTCCTGGACCAAGGTTGATTCAATATTGAATCGCCCCATCGTTTCTATCCAGTTGTCACAATTTTGATCTATTGGATAAATCTCACATGTTACCCACCAAGAGCTTGTTTGATGTTGGCTATAGAAGGATTTCCATCTTCATCGTGAATATTTTACACATCACTCAGATGTTCTAGCAATACCACAAAGATAATGCGTAGGACTCTTAAGATATAATCTCACTTTCCACATTATGTGAAACAGCGAGTCTTCATTGATTGTGTCCTAGAGAGATTTATTGACGATCTCGTGGCTCTAGACTCAATAGTGCAGATTTGGTTCCTATGCCAGAGACTAGGGAGAGGGTCTCCTTCTTCAATATCAACAATCTCTAAGAGAAAGTCGATAGATAATGTAGGTTCCCCGTGAGAATAAAACAAGTCCTTTTAAGAGGAACTTGAGTAGCTTGGGAAGTTGTAGTGCAGTTGATAAGGTTTTAAAAGGTACCATTTTGAGGGGTCATTTAAGTCCTTATTTGATCACTTTTGTATCCGTTATTGCTTAATATCGTTCCTTTTCACTTTTTAGGTCTCGTGAAGGCAAAATGCTGGAAAGGCACTTATTTGGACGAAAAGGCGCGAATATATGAAGAAAATGGCCAAAGTCAAAATCGAGACAATCACAGTTGCTGAAAGTACAAGGCGACGGCGTCAGGTGCTATATTGTGACGCCGTCCTAAAATTATTGTGACGGGTCAGAACCCAAAACTCGTATTTTCAAGAGACGGCGTCTAGTGGTAAAAGAGTAGGCCGTCGCTACTCAGACGGCCTAGATGCAATCCAGACGACGTCAGAAGCTGAAGAGGACGGCGTCACGGACATAAGGTGACGCCGTCGCAAGGTTAACGTGGCCAAGACGAAACCCTAATGGCGGCGACACGACGGCGTCACTAAACATAAGGTGATGCCGTCGCAATTGTAATCTTATATATAGAATCTGATAACGCTACACGCGTCGTTCGGGGTCAAGGAAACTTCCTTTTCTTCGAGCAAGTTTTATAACACCCTAGGCAGTGAACCTAATCGTTGTAGTGTAGTAATTAGGGTAAGCCACGGGTATTGATATCGTTCTCTAGGGGAATAGGAATGCTAGTGAGAAGTTACTACGCTAAGGTTGAGGTTGAGGAAGATTATTTTTTATCTTTTTATGTTTTTTTTAGAAAATGAAAGGGTACGAATCTCGGGTATTGGATTTGGGGGGTTGGTATTGCTACCGATTACTCTACTATTATCTAATTATCTAAGCTAAGGTTGTGATAGTCTATGTCTAATTGATGTGTACTCGTATGATAGTTTAAAGATGTGTTTACTTAGGTTTTACTACTCCTTAATTATCTCCTATTGATGGTTGATTTGTCACGTCCTTATTCCTAGTTGCGTTGTGTTTCTAAAGTTGTAGGGCGTGCTTGTTTCCCTATCTCTTTGAAATTACCAAAGGGTCTTGTTTACAAATCCTCTAGTGATTTATAGACGCCTACTCTACGGTTGTCCTTGAATACTTTATCCTACAATTACCTAGATAATTATATTCTAAAGTTCACAAAGAAAAGTCAAGCATTAAGCACACAACGAATAATCTAGTGCACTCTAGATCATTAGTCAACTAAGATAAGTATCAACCAATCAATGTTCAATAATTAAGTTTCATATTCCCTAAGCAAACACACAAATAAATTAGCCGGACATGGAGAACATGCAAGCATACACACAAATAATCAAAGACATAATTAAATTAATGAAGTAAATACTTATCTTGATGTATAATAGGGTTTAGAACCCTAAAATACTGCACAAGAAAGCCTTGGTTCGGTTTTAGGTTTTTACTCCAAAAGACTACACTCTAAAACTGAAAAATTCGGATTCTATATATAAGATTACATCTGCGACGGCGTCACCTTATGTTTCGTGACGCCGTCGTGTCGCCGTCATTAGGGTTTCTTCTTGGCCACGTAAACCTTGCGACGGCGTCACCTTATGACTGTGACGCCGTCCCCTTCAGCTCTGACGCCGTCTTGGCTGCATCTAGGCCGTCTGAGTAACGACGGCCTACTCCTTTAGAACCTGACGTCGTCCCTTGAAAACATGCAATTTCGCTTCTGAGCCGTCGCAAAATTCCTTCCCGACGGCGTCGCAGATATGCAGTGACTCCGTCGCCTTATGTTTCAGCAGCTTTGAGTGTCTCGATTCTGACTTTGGCCATTTTCTTCGTATATTCGCGCCTTTTCGTCCAAATAAGCATCATTCCAGCATTTTGCCTTCAAGAGACCTAAAAAGTGAAAAGGAACGATATTAAGCAATAACGGATACAGAAGTGATCGAATAAGGGCTTAAATGACCCCTTAAAAAGGTACCTTTTAAAACCTTATCAAATATCCCTACACTTGGTATTTGCTTGTCCTCAAGCAAATGTGCTTTTAGCCAATTAATTTATAAGTTAGGGGTCATGAAGCATCCATTCAAAACGGTCCACAACACATATAAGCCCCGCAAAAGTCATAACAAGCACGGAAATTACATACTAGCACCTCACATGGGGTGTTTGGATACTCACATCTCTCTCGGGTGTATATATGAAATATAACAAATCGGAAATGGAAGATAAACACTCATTAACCGGTCCTAGTATATAGATTACCATAGGCTTGAGAATAGATCAAACCTCCGTCGCTTTGGCGTAAGCACCTAGGAAAGACTATCAAAGAGGTCTTTTAAAGGGTTGTAACGTTAGGCTTACGGTAGGGAAATGAAGGGTTTGGTGGGATAGGCTATTTAGTGGTGGATAGTCAAAAATCTCTATGTTGCAAGTATACGAAGAATGGCGTTGCTAAGCCAAGACTCGACACTCTAAAACTCTAGGCAACGAAAATAAACAAACATAATTTAAAAGATAGATGTAGGATGGTAGCCCGTATGGTTTTTTTTTTTTTTTTTTTTTTTTTTTTTTTTTTTTTCGATTTTTTTTTTTTTTTTTTTTTTTTTTTTGCATACACTTTTACTCTACCATCCTCTACGGTACATAAAAATGATAGGGATTTATAGACACATCCCTACACTTGAGTTTTTATTACTCTAACACTAATTTGACCCGAATTGAAAAGATCAAAACACTTGGAGTACATTATTATGCAAACAAAGGGAATTTGAGTTTAACGTTCTCTTCCCTATATTTCATAAACTTTAACTTTTCCCATGAATCCCAATCATCCCAAAACTGTATACAAAGGATATGACTCGACTTAGCAACTCATGCAAGCAACCAGATAATTGAACTAAGGGTTTTGGGTGATAACATAAATTTGCACTAAAAGTGAGTGCAATAAAGGTAGGCTAAGGCGATTTGGGTGTATATTTGGGGGTGGGGTGTAAACAATGCTCTTCATTGATATTCCGGAAAAACCGAAACATCACGAGAACCGCGAAAAGGATAGGCTCTGAGGGGTTAACTAGGGGTATCGTGTACTAAAGATGAGTACAACGCAAAGGGTGTGGGGGAATTACTCAACCGAGGTGGAAGAAGTAATTATATTACAGGTATCAAACAAGGGTTTATCCTAATGCCTCTTATCATTTAGTTAATCCTAACTACACAAGTGTAGTCTCACTAGCGATCTCGGAATGCATCACAAAACAAGTTCTAGAATCTAATATACTACCGGTTCACACTCTAAGCATTAAAGATGAATGCTTTAATTCCTACTAATCTAAGGGCGATCCTCACATTTTGGTGGAATTTAGGTGGTAAAGGGTTTTTGTGCTAGTCATGCAACTTCCTATCCATGAGACGCTTTTGTTAAGACTAATGGCCCACTCCTATACGTCATGAAAAAAAATTTAAATTTGGCTAAAATTACCCTAACCTACATTTTCTCATGGTTTATTACACAATTACACTTGGACAAAGCAAATAGTCAAGGATAAGCATAGTTTCAAAGTTCCCGTTTTATTTTCCCTCCCTACACTTAAACTGAACATTGTCCCCAATGTTCCCCGAAAGTATCAAAGTTATGATAATGGAAGGTAATTAAAAATGAAAGAAACTAATACTCCCCTGATTAGCTCGGTAGGATCCGTGAAAAGTGGTGGTTAAATCTTTTTCAAGAAGAGTTTTTTTGCGTGAAAGGCTCCTTCCAAACTTGTGTAACTTCTTCTTGACAAACTAAACCTGCACACTAGAAGAAAACAAACGAAACCTTCGCGTAAAATCGGCGGTAATAATATACATAAGACTCGATTTAAACTAGGATATAATGCTTGTGGAATGTATGTTTACAGAATTTTTTTTTGAAAATTAAGATCTGGAAAATTCCAAAATTTTACAAGTAGCTCAGAAAACGAGAAAAAGTAAGCTGATGTTTTTATTCCTTCCTGACGCCGTCAGGTTGCAATCCTGACGCCGTCAGGTTATCCTGACAAAAACTGGTCTGCGATTTTCTGGAAAAAATTCTGGAAAATTTACATCTTCAGAATCTGGAAAAACTTCTGCAAAAACATCCATTATGACTCGATACAAGCATTTGACTCGAACAAACAAACATATATATCTTTTAGTTAATTGTTATTCTCATGTTTACATTTCTTATGAAAACGTGTGTAATCCTCCCTACACTTATCCTTTATGTAAAATACCTTTATATGTAATTAAGACGAGGTTAAAAACAAAATAAAGCATTTTTACAAATTCAAACATGAGGACAAACAATTAATAAAAGATATATGACACTAACAAGCAAACAATTAAGCATGGGTTGCCTCCCACGAAGCGCTTTTCTTTATTTAAGAGTCTTGTAGCTAGACTCGTATTCCTACTCCTACGTTTTTGCATCACCGCCCTCTTGACGGTCTCTATCGGGGGGTTCCATGTTGTAGAAGTGTCCCATGATACTCCTTTCTAAGAGTTCACCCTCTCCCCACTCGGTCCTATAATTCGGTCCTAAATTCAAACAATCTTTATAGAACCCGAAAATCTTAGCCATAACATAATCTACTCCCTTTTCTCTATCCTTATCATTCCTGTAATAGACCGACAGTTTAAGTTCCTTTTCATCATTGGAGAGTGATGAAAACTTCTCAATTTTAAACGGCATTTGGTAGGCTACGTCGTCGGTCTCATCCTTGAATCGCACTACTCCTAACGATGGGTCATAGGTCATCCCGGTGCTTTCTATGAAAGGTTTTCCTAGAATAACGTGGGACAAGCTAGGGTCTATGGCCGTGCTAATATCTTCCACAATTATGAAGTCCGTAGGGAATGTGAAACTACCTACATAGACGGGCAATCCCTTAACTCTACCAAGAAAATTACACTTATCACTAGGATTATCGAGGTCTTGCCTAGTTGGGATAGGCTTCTTCATTATCCAATTGTAATAGGTGCTAGTCATTATGTTAATTGGGGATTTACGATCAATGTAAGCCTTTGCCACAAAAAGGTGTCCTATGCAACATGGTATGTTAAGATTCCAAGGGTTCCCAAACTTGATTCTAGGGCTTTTCCTAACATACATGTGACGGAGGTCACGCACTAAGTGAGGGTGGCGGGATAATTCCTCTTCCGTAGGAAATTTGTTGAAATAGTCATTGTCTACTTCATCTTCTTCCTCGGGTGTTTCATCATCAACAAATGTTTGGTCTTCTTCGTCATCTGTTTCATCCGGTTCCACTAAGGCGATGGCATTGATGAATTGGACGTGCTTAATAAGCTTGCTTGGATCCTTAATTTCTACACCTGGAGGCTCGGGAGTCGAGATAGCACTAACCTTCCTATCACTATTTATGGCTTTCAACAGGTTGTCTATCTTCCTATCCATCTCGGCTTGTTGATGGTTAAAGTGGTCCGAGAGCTTAGCCATTTGGGTTTCTTGGGACGCAACTAGGTTTTGCAACATCCCTTCGATACTCTGTTGGTTAGGACCGTTAGGTGGGGGCCACGAGAAATCATTGGAGGTGAATTCTTTGGTTTGTCCCCAGTAAAAGTCGGGCTTGTTTTTCCATGCCTCCCGGGTTTCATTGAAATTCCTAGGTCCGGGTATTGTAGGGAATCTTCCTCCCGTTCCATTATTACGCGAGGATGCGTATTCAACGGAAGCATGTTCGGGGGATCGGGTGCTAGTGCGCGTGTTATGAGGATCACAAAACGGCTCGCACGAAGAGGAAACTTTGTTTATATGGCGTGAGGACTTAGGATTCTCGTAGGAACTCATGAGGAATTTGACTTGATCTTCAAGTTCGATCATCCTACGGTCGGAAGGAGGCAAGGAGATTGCCTTGACGGTTTTGGGAAGTTCACGGGGGTCATCCCAACTTTCGTTGTCATAGAGGGCAAGGTCCTCTATTATTTCCCATGATTCTTCCGCGGTGAGATCACTAAGTTTTCCACCTGCCGCTTGGTCAATGGATCGCTTAGTGGGAAAGTTGACATGATCATAAAAGATTTGGACTTGGAGCCAAAGATCAATGCCGTGATGAGGGACTTTATGAAGTAAGTCCTTGAATCGGGTCCATGCTTCGTAGAGAGATTCACCTTGACGTTGTTGGAACATCAAGATGTCATTCCTAAGCTTAGTGGTTCTCCCCGGTGGGAAAAATTGAGCAAGGAAGCGAGAAGTAAGATCATCCCAACTTGAGATGGAGCCGGCGGGAAGTCGCTCAAGCCAATTACTAGCTTGGTCCCGTAGAGAGAATTGGAAGAGACGCAAGCGCGTGGTCTCCCGAGTAGTAGCATCAAGGTCGATGGAATCGACAATTTTGAGGAAATCCCTCAGATGCTGATTTGGATCTTCGGAACGAAGTCCATGGAATGCACATCCGTTTTGCACCAACCGGATGGTGTCGGATCGCAGGGCCGTAGTTTGGGCTTGGTCGGGAAGCTCAATGGTGTTCCTATAACCTAGGTGGTTTGGTCTCGAGTACTCACCAAGAGTACGGGCTCTTGGCGGGTCGTTTGGTGGTGGGTTGATGAGTGGTGGTTGGTTGTCACCTTCCATGATGAAAAGTGATGGGGTTACGAACAAAGGTCACTAAGAAGGGGGATAGACTAAGAGAAAGCTAAAAAATGAGAAAAAAGTTTACTTGATAGGAATCAAGTAAAGAAACCTAAACGAGGTGGACTACTAACTAGCTATTCTATTCCCTGGCAGCGGCGCCAAAAACTTGATAACGCTACACGCGTCGTTCGGGGTCAAGGAAACTTCCTTTTCTTCGAGCAAGTTTTATAACACCCTAGGCAGTGAACCTAATCGTTGTAGTGTAGTAATTAGGGTAAGCCACGGGTATTGATATCGTTCTCTAGGGGAATAGGAATGCTAGTGAGAAGTTACTACGCTAAGGTTGAGGTTGAGGAAGATTATTTTTTATCTTTTTATGTTTTTTTTAGAAAATGAAAGGGTACGAATCTCGGGTATTGGATTTGGGGGGTTGGTATTGCTACCGATTACTCTACTATTATCTAATTATCTAAGCTAAGGTTGTGATAGTCTATGTCTAATTGATGTGTACTCGTATGATAGTTTAAAGATGTGTTTACTTAGGTTTTACTACTCCTTAATTATCTCCTATTGATGGTTGATTTGTCACGTCCTTATTCCTAGTTGCGTTGTGTTTCTAAAGTTGTAGGGCGTGCTTGTTTCCCTATCTCTTTGAAATTACCAAAGGGTCTTGTTTACAAATCCTCTAGTGATTTATAGACGCCTACTCTACGGTTGTCCTTGAATACTTTATCCTACAATTACCTAGATAATTATATTCTAAAGTTCACAAAGAAAAGTCAAGCATTAAGCACACAACGAATAATCTAGTGCACTCTAGATCATTAGTCAACTAAGATAAGTATCAACCAATCAATGTTCAATAATTAAGTTTCATATTCCCTAAGCAAACACACAAATAAATTAGCCGAACATGGAGAACATGCAAGCATACACACAAATAATCAAAGACATAATTAAATTAATGAAGTAAATACTTATCTTGATGTATAATAGGGTTTAGAACCCTAAAATACTGCACAAGAAAGCCTTGGTTCGGTTTTAGGTTTTTACTCCAAAAGACTACACTCTAAAACTGAAAAATTCGGATTCTATATATAAGATTACATCTGCGACGGCGTCACCTTATGTTTCGTGACGCCGTCGTGTCGCCGTCATTAGGGTTTCGTCTTGGCCACGTAAACCTTGCGACGGCGTCACCTTATGACTGTGACGCCGTCCCCTTCAGCTCTGACGCCGTCTTGGCTGCATCTAGGCCGTCTGAGTAACGACGGCCTACTCCTTTAGAACCTGACGTCGTCCCTTGAAAACATGCAATTTCGCTTCTGAGCCGTCGCAAAATTCCTTCCCGACGGCGTCGCAGATATGCAGTGACGCCGTCGCCTTATGTTTCAGCAGCTTTGAGTGTCTCGATTCTGACTTTGGCCATTTTCTTCGTATATTCGCGCCTTTTCGTCCAAATAAGCATCATTCCAGCATTTTGCCTTCAAGAGACCTAAAAAGTGAAAAGGAACGATATTAAGCAATAACGGATACAGAAGTGATCGAATAAGGGCTTAAATGACCCTTTAAAAAGGTACCTTTTAAAACCTTATCAGAATCCGAATTTTTCAGTCTTTGTGTGGAGAGTCTTTGGAGTAAAAACCAAAAACCGAACCTAAGGTGTCTTGTACAGTATTTTAGGGTTTTAAACCCTATCTTACATCAAGATAAGTCTTTACTTCATTAATTCAATTATGTCTTTGATTATTTGTGTGTATGCTTGCATGTTCTCCATGTCCGGCTAATTTATTTGTGTGTTTGCTTAGGAAGTATGAAACTTAATTATTGAATATTGATTGGTTGTTTCTTATCTTAGTTGTTTAATGATCTAGTAATGCGATAGGTCATTCGTTATGTACTTAATGCTTGATTCATCTTTGTGAACCCTAGAATATAATTACCTGAGTAATTGTAGGCTAAACCATCCAAAGAGCGCCTTAGAGTAGGAGTTTATCATCCCTAGTGGGTTTGTAGACAAGACCCTTTGGTAAGTTCAAAGAGTTAGGGAGAAACGCATACCCTACAACTTTAGACACACAACGCTACTAGGAATAAGACGTGACACTCAACCATCAATAGGAGATAATTAAGGAGTAATACAAACTAAGTAAACACATCTTTAAACTATCATACGAGCACACATTAATTAGACATAGACTCCCACAACTTTAGTTTAGATAATTAGATTAGTAGAGTAATCGGTAGAAATACCAACCCCCCAAATCCAATACCCGAGATTCGTACCTTTCCATTTCATAAAATATAAAAAGATAAAAAAAATAATCTTCCTCAACCTTAACCTTAGCGTAGTAACTCCTTACTAGCATTCCTATTCCCCTAGAGAACGATGTCAATACCCGTGGCTTACCCTAATTACTACACTACAACGATTAGGTTCACTGCCTAGGGTGTTATAAAACTTGCTCGAAGAAAAGGAAGTTTCCTTGACCCCGAACGACGCGTGTAGCGTTACCAAGTTTTTGGCGCCGCTGCCGGGGAATAGAATAGCTAGTTAGTAGTCCACCTCGTTTAGGTTCCTTTGCTTGATTCCTATCAAGTAAACTTTTTTCTCATTTTTTAGCTTTCTCTTAGTCTATCCCCCTTCTTCGTGACCCTCGTTCGTAAAAACCATCACCCAACATGATCCGTATCTTCCATCGAAGATTCTTCACTCTACCCGTTCCCAATCCCGAGGTTGAGAACGCAATCCCACAAAACCCTTCACCCACTCACCATTTTGGTAATCACCTAGGGCATAATGAGATAAATTGGCAACAACAAAGTCCTTTCTATTACTCCAATTCTGATGAGGAATTTGATTATGGTGAGGCACTGGATAGCGGAGAGGTCATTAATGTTGATGAAGACCCCTCCCAATGTTTTGACCCTAGGTGTAGGATTGAGAAAGACGGCCCCTTTAACATGCAATTCCCTTGCAAAATAAGACTAGAAGGGTTCGATGCTTATTTGAATTCATTCTTACCTTTAAACTTAATCTCAAGGGACCTATACAATAAGATCAAGGTCAATGAGTTAACTTATCAAGGGAACAATGTTGTTGAAGCAGTCATTTATTTGCACGTGTTTGTCGGAAGTTTTGCTTATTTGGTAGAATTCATGGTCTTAGAAGACTTAGGAGAATTTATAGATAAGGACCTCACTCAAGTAATTTTTGGAAAACCTTTCAAAAAATTGACTAGGTTGAATGAACGGATGATTGATGGTCTAATTACATTCTCTGATGAAGTTGAAGATTTCATCTATCAAATGCCACGCGCTCATCCTAGGTTTAAACATAAGGACATCGAAGTTTGTAATAGAATGACCCCTATTCCATTGCTTAGTGAAATGGATAAGCAGAGTGGGCTTAGGTACCCATATGAGAAAACTAAGCGGTATTACAAAAAATGCCTTGAATTAGGAGATGATTACAAGAAGAATGAAAGAGCGTTAGAATGGCTTAAGTATGAGCACGAGAGGGTAGGTGAGAAAACGTAGGAGCACGACTATGAGTCTAGCTACAAGACTCTTAAATAAAGAAAAGCGCTTCATGGGAGGCAACCCATGCTTAATTGTTTGCTTGTTAGTGTCTTATATCTTTTATTAATTGTTTATCCTCATGTTTAAATTTGTAAAAATGCTTTATTTTGTTTTTAACTTCGTCTTAATTGCATGTAAAGGTATTTTACATAAGGGATAAGTGTAGGGAGGATTACACACGTTTTCAAAAGAAACGTAAACATGAGAATAACAATTAACTAAAAGATATTTATGTTTGTTTGTTCGAGTCAAATGCTTGTATCGAGTCATAATGGATGTTTTGCAGAAATTTTTCCAGATTCTAAAGATGTAAATTTTCCAGAATTTTTTCCAGAAAATCGCAGACTAGTTTTTGTCAGGATAACCTGACGGCGTCAGGATTGCAACCTGACGGCGTCAGGAAGGAGTAAAAACATCAGATTACTTTTTCTCGTTTTCTGAGCTACTTATAAATTTTTGGAATTTTCCAGGTCTTAATTTTCTTAGAAATTCTGTAAACATCCATTCCACAAGCATTATATCCTAGTTTAAATCGAGTCTTATATATATTATTACCGCCGATTTTACGCGAAGGTTTCATTTATTTTCTTCAAATGTGCAGGTTTAGTTTATCAAGAAGAAGTTACATAAGATTGGAAGGAGCATTTCACGCATAAATTCTTCTTGAAAAGAATTTAACCACCACTTTACACGGATCCTACCGAGGTAATCAGGGGAGTATTAGTTTCTTTCGTTTTTAATTACCTTCTTTTATCATAACTTTGATACTTTCGGGGAACATTGGGGACAATGTTCAGTTTAAGTGTAGGGAGGGAAAATAAAACGGGAACTTTGAAACTATGCTTATCCTTGATTATTTGCTTTGTCCAATTGTGATTGTGTAATAAACCATGAGAAAATGTCGGTTAGGGTAATTTTGGCACCAAATTTAAAATTTTTTATGACATATAGGAGTGGGCCATTAGTCTTAACAAAAGCGTCTCACGGATAGGAAGTTGCATGACTAGCACAAAACCCTTTACCACCCAAATTCCACAAAAAAAAATGTGAGGATCACCCTTAGATTAGTAGGAATTAAAGCATTCATCTTTAATGCTTAGAGTGTGAACCGGTAGTATATTAGATTCTAGAACTTGTTTTGTGATGCATTCCGAGATCGCAAGTGAGGCTACACTTGTGTAGTTAGGAATAACTAGATGATAAGAGGCATTAGGATAACCCTTGTTTGATACCCGTAATATAATTACTTCTTCCATATCGGTTGAGTAATTCCCCCACACCCTTTGCGTTGTACTCATCTTTAGTACACGATACCCCTAGTTAACCCCTCAGAGCCTATCCTTTTCGCGGTTCTCGTGATGTTTCGGTTTTTCCGGAATATCAATGAAGAGCATTGTTTACACCCCACCCCCAAATATACACCCAAATCGCCTTAGCCTACCCCTTATGCACTCACTTTTAGTGCAAATGTTTGTTATCACCCTAAACCCTTAGTTCAACTATCTGGTTGCTTGCATGAGTTGCTAAGTCGAGTCATATCCTTTGTATACAGTTTTGGGACGATTGGGATTCATGGGAAAAGTTAAAGTTTGTGAAATGACGGGAAGGGAACGTTAAATTCAAATTCCCTTTGTTTGCGTAATAATGTACCCCAAGTGTTTTGATCTTTTCAATTCGGGTCAAATTAGTGTTAGAGTAATAAAAACTCAAGTGTAGGGATGTGCCTTTAAATCCCTAGTATTTTGATGTTATCGTAGAGGATGGTAGAGTAAAAGTGTATGATAAAAAAAAAAAAAAAAAAAAAAAAAAAAAAAAAAAAAAAAAAAAAAAAACGGGCTACCATCCTACATCTATCTTTTAAATTTATGTTTGTTTATTTCAGTTATCTAGAAGTTTAGAGTGTCGAGTCTTGGCTTAGCAACGCCATTCTTCATATGCAGTTAACATAAAGATTTTTGACTTGCCACCACTAAATAGCCTTTCCCACCAAACCCTTATTTCCCTACCGTAAGCCTAACATTACAACCCTTTAAAAGACCTCTTTGATAGTCTTTCCTAGGTGCTTACGCCAAAGCGATGGAGGTGTGATCTATTCTCAAGCTTATGGTAATCTATGTACTAGGACCGGTTAATGAGTGTTTATCTTCCATTTCCTATTTTGTTATATTTCATATATACACCCGAGAGAGATGTGAGTATCCAAACACCCCATGTGAGGTGCTAGTATGTAATTTCCGTGCTTGTTATGACTTTTGCAGGGCTTATATGTGTTGTGGACCGTTTTGAATTAATGCTTTATGACCCCTAACTTATAAATTAATTGGCTAAAATCACATTTGCTTGAGGACAAGCAAATAACAAGTGTAGGGATATTTGATAAGGTTTTAAAAGGTACCATTTTGAGGGGTCATTTAAGTCCTTATTTGATCACTTTTGTATCCGTTATTGCTTAATATCGTTCCTTTTCACTTTTTAGGTCTCGTGAAGGTAAAATGCTGGAAAGGCACTTATTTGGACGAAAAGGCGCGAATATATGAAAAAAATGGCCAAAGTCAAAATCGAGACAATCACAGTTGCTGAAAGTACAAGGCGACGGCGTCAGGTGCTATATTGTGACGCCGTCCCAAAATTATTGTGACGGGTCAGAACCCAAAACTCGTATTTTCAAGAGACGGCGTCTAGTGGTAAAAGAGTAGGCCGTCGCTACTCAGACGGCCTAGATGCAATCCAGACGACGTCAGAAGCTGAAGAGGACGGCGTCACGGACATAAGGTGACGCCGTCGCAAGGTTAACGTGGCCAAGACGAAACCCTAATGGCGGCGACACGACGGCGTCACTAAACATAAGGTGACGCCGTCGCAATTGTAATCTTATATATAGAATCCGAATTTTTCAGTCTTTGTGTGGAGAGTCTTTGGAGTAAAAACCAAAAACCGAACCTAAGGTGTCTTGTACAGTATTTTAGGGTTTTAAACCCTATCTTACATCAAGATAAGTCTTTACTTCATTAATTCAATTATGTCTTTGATTATTTGTGTGTATGCTTGCATGTTCTCCATGTCCGGCTAATTTATTTGTGTGTTTGCTTAGGAAGTATGAAACTTAATTATTGAATATTGATTGGTTGTTTCTTATCTTAGTTGTTTAATGATCTAGTAATGCGATAGGTCATTCGTTGTGTACTTAATGCTTGATTCATCTTTGTGAACCCTAGAATATAATTACCTGAGTAATTGTAGGCTAAACCATCCAAAGAGCGCCTTAGAGTAGGAGTTTATCATCCCTAGTGGGTTTGTAGACAAGACCCTTTGGTAAGTTCAAAGAGTTAGGGAGAAACGCGTACCCTACAACTTTAGACACACAACGCTACTAGGAATAAGACGTGACACTCAACCATCAATAGGAGATAATTAATGAGTAATACAAACTAAGTAAACACATCTTTAAACTATCATACGAGCACACATTAATTAGACATAGACTCCCACAACTTTAGTTTAGATAATTAGATTAGTAGAGTAATCGGTAGAAATACCAACCCCCCAAATCCAATACCCGAGATTCGTACCTTTCCATTTCATAAAATATAAAAAGATAAAAAAAATAATCTTCCTCAACCTTAACCTTAGCGTAGTAACTCCTTACTAGCATTCCTATTCCCCTAGAGAACGATATCAATACCCGTGGCTTACCCTAATTACTACACTACAACGATTAGGCTCACTGCCTAGGGTGTTATAAAACTTGCTCGAAGAAAAGGAAGTTTCCTTGACCCCGAACGACGCGTGTAGCGTTATCAGCAGTGCGTCACTGGGTCCATGACGTCTTGTCTTCAATACCGGTGTTACCTTAGTAACCACCAGTAGCATATGTATTGAACCCGGTTTCTGCCCTAAGGTTGAATTATTGGAGGGCTATTTCTTTTCACCCTTTTCACATTCAATTCTTTTTCATTCTTCAACCCCTTCAGTGCTTACCGAGACTTCATAACTAGAACCTTGTTAGGTTTATTCCAGTTCTAGCTATATCTAAGTCCGCACTCTTCCCATTTCTCACTTTTCTCTTTTTTTATCATACCTAAGGACTTCTACACTATCTAGTGGATTGTCCCTGGGTAGATCCCTCCGGCTCTGGCGGGATCGTGGGAACGAATACCTAACCTAACCATCCTTATATCTCCATGCATAAAATAAAATTTGGTCGGTCTTTTTGGTATTGTTCTTCTGCCATTGAAAACCATTTGAATAATCAACCCAGGTCCTTGTGATCTATGATCGAAGCATTTTGTACCTGAATTGTTTTTGATATTTCAGAAAAAGCTCCCCCTCAACATGTGCATCGTATGTTTGAAATCGTTTTGGCACATGGAGGCAAGAGGACTTGAAAATCTCAGATTGAGAATTAAGAATTCACTTCTATGATCAACATTTTCTAAAAATATCGACATCACTTTCCCGATCAAAATTAGTATTTTAAATACTTTGTTACAGATATTTTTGGGAAAGGATGTGGTTTTCAAAAAGTTGCTCCCCCTCAATATGTGCATCGAGATTTGAAAGTGTTTTGCACATATTAGGGAAAACCTGCACTTAGAGACAAATAAATCACGTTTCAATCCTTTTTGGTTTGATATAGATGCTCCTCCTTAACAAGTGCACGGAAATCCTGAAATCGTTTGGCACATGTAGGGAGTAGAGCTTTTATAATATTTCTAAACCATTTATCGAATTATCAGTTTATATCCAATTTAAATCACAAATTCTCCCCCGATCACAATTTTCAAATCCATTGAGATTTGTGATCTCTATTGATTTAAATTAATTTTGAATACTTTGAAGGAGAATTGTGACTTGCTTTTGAAAGACATTTTAACTGATAAGGATTAGATTTTGAGACATTAAACTCTAATGTTCAAGCATGCTTAAGTATCTTATGAAAACATAACATTAGCCAAGGTCTTGAACCAATTGTATAAGACATTGCAATTGTTTGACAAATAACCTTTTTGATTTAATTGAAATCATTTTCCCCCTCAATCAATGACACAAGTTATTGATTGAGAGATAGAGATTTTGACAAATGACAAGTCCAGATGATTTTCAAAAATTGAGTTCGAGTTATTTATCAAAGCTATTTAGTTTTCATTATATGACAAATATTTTCCAGAAGAATTTATAGAAGGAAAAATATTTGTGAAGGAAACATTTGTCTTTTTTGTGACAAACATTTGTTTTAAGAATCAGAGCATGAGATTTGAAAAATAAGATACAGCATGGCTATGTTCTTTCTTTTAAAACGGGTTACTGCCAGACATGACAATAAACCACCATTTTTCTCTATCCTTTTTTTTTTTTTTTTTTTTTTTAATGTACTATCGAACTTCATCTAAAGACCCGTGTCATTCTTAGAGTGACAAATCAAAGACCGTAGATGTTATCGAAGAATAGAAAAAGATAGGAAAAATAATATTTTTGAGCTTTTTCAAAGATTTTATGATTTTTATGGATTTTTTAAATTTTATAATTTTCTATTTTCTTTTTGTGGGTTTTATAATTTTTTTTTGTATAAATATTTACAAGAGATGGATGGAGAAAAACTTTTACTCCTCGCCTTCTTCTTGAAGACGTTTGAGTGTTTCCGGTTGTAGACTCTTTAGACCAAGTCGTGGAAAGATAAACTCAAAATGTTCTCTAGGAAGAGCTTTGGTGAAGATGTCTGCTAACAAATATTCAGTCTTCACAAAATATAGTTCCACCACACCGTTCTCCACTTGCTCCCTGATGAAATGATGTCGAATGTCGATATGCTTTGCTCTTGAATATTGAACGTTGTTGCATGAGAGAGCAATGGCACTCTTGTTATCACAGTACAGAGGGATTTTGTTGAATTCAAAGCCATAGTCAGATAATTGGGATCTCATCCATAGGATTTGAGCACAACAAGATGACATGGCTATGTATTCTGCCTCTGTAGAGGATATAGAGGTACTCATTTGTTTCTTTGAAGACCAGCTCACAAGCTTATCACCCAAAATCTGAGCACCTCCTGACGTGCTTCGACGTGTATCTTGACACCCTGCATGGTCAGCATCTGCATAGGCTGTTAGTGACATACCGGTGTCCTTCGGGTACCAAAGTCCCATGTTGATGGTTCCTTGGAGATACCGAAAGACCCGTTTAACCGCTTCAAGGTGCTTTTTGGTAGGCTTATGCATACAACGAACAGAATGTCTGGTCTACTGGCAGTAAGGTACATCAGGGACCCAATCATACTACGATATTTAGTTTGGTCAACCATGATCCCTGAGTGGTCCTCATCTAGTTTAGTACGCTCCACCATGGGAGTGTCAACAGGGTCACAAGAATCAAATCCAAATTTCTTTAAGATTTCATTAGCATATTTAGATTGATTGATAAAAATGCCTCTAGGACTTTGTGAAATTTGTAATCCCAAGAAAAATGACATTTGTCCCATCATTGACATTTGAAATTTGGAGCCCATCTCCTTAGAAAAACAGTCACATTCATTGGGGTCAGTAGAGGCAAAAATAATATCATCAACATAGATTTGAACATGAATTAAGTGTTTGCCTGACTTTCTGGTGAACAATGTCGGATCAACTGCTCCTTTGCTGAATCCATTAGATACAAGAAACTTTGATAACGTGTCGTACCATGCCCTTGGAGCTTGCTTCAAACCGTAAGGGGCCTTCTTCAAGCGATAGACATGAGTAGGATGCTCTGGATTCACAAAACCTTCAGGTTGGCTAACGTATACTACTTCATTCAGATCTCCGTTAAGAAAAGCCGTCTTTACATCCATCTGATAGACTACCATGTTCTTACTGGCAGCATTAGCCAGGAAGATTCTGATTGCCTCGATACTTGCAACTTGAGCAAATGATTCTTCAAAGTCAATACCCTCCTCTTGACGGTATCCTTTTGCAACCAATCGAGCCTTGTTCTTTAGCACATCACCATGCTCATCAAGTTTTACTTTGAAGATCCATTTTAGAGCAATGATCATAGCACAGTCAGGAGCAGGTACTAATTCCCATACATCTAGTTGATCGAACTCATGAATTTCTTCTTGCATGGCATTAAACTATTTGTCTTCAGTCATGGCTATTTTAACGTCTTTTGGTTCGACCTAAGATAGTACGGAGTTGAAGAAACACCACAAGGCATCAGTTGCAAGTTGTTTACGAGTGGATACTGGACGAGAGGGGTTTCCAATGATTTTGTCCAATGGCTGGTCATGTGTCTATTTTCTAAGGTGTTCATGTGGTTGTTGTTGAGGAACTGAAGTAGCAGAGTTCGGATCTCCTGATGAAGATGGTTCTGAAGTTGGTTCAGGAGCGAATATGTTCTCAAATGGAGCATCTTCGGGAGTAGCAAAGGGGTTATCTCCATCATAGGTGTCAAAAATATTTCCATGATGTACACTCAATGATTGAGGATTTGATGATGATGATGAGTGATCGGCAGTAGTGTAACATATTGGATTTCATAAACACACTAAACCATAATCACAAATAGGCGTTTAAGAGGTTTTAGAGAGAGAAAGTTAGAGACTTGGTGTAACACCCCCAAAATCACAAAGTGACAGCGGAAGACTATTTAGGGTATTACTTAGAGGATCATAGTCACAAGTTATAGAAGACGACTCTAAAGAGACGTTTTTAAATAAGAAGTTGTTACCATTTCATAAAATTTAGTGTTTCGGGAACACAAAGTAAAATACCACATGTTTGAGATTACATAAAAGATAGTTTTTACGAAATGATAACTTTAATTGAAATATAACACCACTTCAAGTGTCCCATGACGTCCACTCCACGCCTTCATGAAAGTCCAATTTGTACCTGAGATGAGCATGCTTAAAAGGTCAACAAAAATGTTGAGTGATATTCATAGGTTTAAATAATTAGTTGAACACAAGTAAAAGATGATAATTGCTTCGAATACAATCACCATAGAAAACATAGATTATTATTATGCACTAAGCTCATGACACCAAACTAACTGCATACACCTAATTACTGGTGTAAGTAATAATATTGCCCTCAGAGATGGAATTGCCAATTCCATAGTTAACCAAATATAGTGCGCCCCGGTTATTTCCGATAACCGAGTCGGGGTCGTTAATTCCCATAGTACTATCCACAATATTCGCGTTCACTCGCAAGTGATTAATGGTTCATGATGTAAGGGACTTATGGCAGGCAACTTAGGCTATAATAATAATGATCAGGCAGCATACAGTTTAAGAAAGACTTGTGTTCTAGTTTATAGCATGCATCTCCCTCGCGGGGTTTGAAATAAATAAGTAAAGGCGAGGCTATGAACTCACCTTAGTAGAGCAGTATCCGAGTAGTAAAGAAATCAAGTAAGTGGTGCACCGAGTACCGTCACGCGACCTATAATTGTATACCAGTACTTTAATTAATACCTTTGTATTTTGACTTGATAATATTTGTATACACCAAAAGTTTAAGTTATTTATGTGTATCGTTTATTATCGACTATGGTTAACTTTGGCTCATGGAAGTACTTAGACACACACAAAAAGTAATAAAACAAATAAGTCGTGGGTTTGTCGTAACCGGTAGATGAAGTACGGAAAACATCATAAATAGATAGTAACGTAATTAAATTATAAAGGCGTTGCTTAAAAATATAGGTATATATAAGAAGAGTAATGGTTTTTATTATAGTGGTAGAAATAAAATGAATTCCGTTTTATGTGTTAAGAAAAATGAGTGTGACTTGTTTATATGCCAAAAATATATTTGATGACGAAACGTAGGAAATTATTATTGTTTTAAAATAAGTCTTATTTTGTATGATTTAGAAGTTACTTGTATTTCGCTATCCGTTTGTATCATAAGCGTATAAAATGAGATATCGTGAAATAATATTGAAAGTAATAACGTCAAGGTAAGTAGGCGAGAATGATCAGAAGGCAAGTGTTTGTAGCACGTTTAAAATGATGATTTGTTGTACTTAGCGTTATGTAACTTTAGTTGTTTGGCGGGTTTTTAACTTTGTAAAAAGGTTGCATGCAACTGCTCGTGTACAGCAAGTGACGCACCACAGTTGGGCTCGCCGTGGGTGGATGTGCAGCCAAGGGAAGTGGGCTTCGGCCTATTGGTTAACAGTCAAGCAGGGGCCCAGATTTTTGAGCGTGGCTGAGGCCCAGCTGCCAAACCATTCGTACCAGTATGTGAAACTAAAGGAAGGAAAGGCAGAAGTACATATTTCTCAGTATCTTGGCACTCAGAATTTGGAATATGGTATGTCAACTTTTCTTTTTACACTTAATGGATAAGAAAACAAGATATTGAAAGTACTGAACTTGTGCTTTTGAATAAACAATAAGTAGTATCCGAATTTCTTTAACCACCAAAGGACAAGAGACAGGTTACGAGGACTTGTCTTAACTGGTCTATGCAACACTTTTGAGCACAAGACATACTACTCGCGAGGCGGAAACTCATGCCAAGGGCCACAAGACTATACTAGGCGTCATGTGTAAACCTAAGTATTGCGAGTCAAGACTCGAATGGAAGGGATGAAGCTCTTTTCGAACAACTCTAAACCAATACTAGCGAAAGAGAATAACAAACGGAATGTATGATTTGAGTACATGAGACTAATATCCAACGAAAAAGAAGGCATACTCTTTTCATTTTATTTTGTAAAGATAGCAACTAGTAGTTTTTGACCCATGCTTTCAAAACCCATTTAAGCAACGATTTACATGATTGGTTTCCAGTAATTTTCATTACTTGTGTTAAGGGGTGTGGTAGCAAAATGAGCCATTGTTAGACACCTACTGTGACCCAAAAACAAGCTTCAATACCATACATATTTGACCACTTAGTTTCAAGGTTAAGGTTTCGCCAAAGTTTAGACCGAACACTAGTACTAATAGTCGGAGCGACCCAAGAAGTTGTCGTGCAAGTAAATACTAATGTGCCTAAATAGTTTTGACAAACTAACGACGCGCTCCTATTGTGGTGACAAGGACAAAAGGAAATCGAATACCATTCCGACCACAAAACTCAAACATGACATACACTCTCATCAAGACCTTTAACCCATTTAACTCCAAAACATAATAGTTTGACATCTTGTTTTTAGACGTTATATTAGACTCTCATCAACTGATGTCTCGACAGCAGGTCAAAGGAAAAGAGCAAGGGTGACATTTATCCAACCTATCAAAATCAAGAAGACGAACCACTGTGGTTCTACCACAGTGGGTTTTCGACCCATAATATCACTCAACTTAAGCCAATTAATCACCTTCACTACACAAGACAAAGATTAAACCATACAAGTGTTTATATCTTTTTTTAACACAATATCAAGATTAAACCCAACTCTATATTACAACAAGAATTAACATTAAAATTAAAGTAAGGGAAACATTGAAACCAAGAAAACCTTACAAGAATGAGAGCCGATTGTTACGAAAGAAAACCACAACTAAAGAGAAACCCACCAAGCCGAATCCACAAGAAACCACAAGCACTTTGTATCTCTCCCTAGCTTTTGATTTCTAAGTTGTGAGTTGTGGTATCACTGTGGACCGATGGGGGTATTTAAAGGAGTAAAAAGAGTAGCTTGACTTGGTCAATCGAATGTGGGGATGAAGTAAGACCTCTCTTGGGTAATGATACTTGGCCTTCACGTGGCTCTTCTTTGTCTTGCCTTTAACCGAAACTCCTAGGGACAAGGAACGAAATGGGGGACCTCATCTTGTCGATTTGCTTCCATGGGATAAGCCAAGGGTTAGCTATTCTTGGATTGAAGTTGTTTAAGGTGTTGGGAAGGATGTTTTGGAGGTGTAGCTATACTTGGAAAAGACATGGCAGCGTGTGCAGGGGGAAAAAGGGAGACGAAAATGGAGGAGTTGTTGGTTGTGGGGCGTATATCTGAAGAAAGCAGAAGCAGATATTGAGTGAAGGGGGGAGGGCGTGGGGTTAGAGTAGGAAGGATAAGGTTTGTTTTATTTATTTTCTTTTTTGTAAATGAAATTAGTTAATAGATATTGTAAGTGTGTATTATTTTAGGTGTTAGATGTATTTTGGCACTTCGTAGTCAATTCGTAATGATATAATTCGTAACGGTGAAAATATACTGTCTACATTTTCGGACACGTTTTAATTAAACTGACGCGATAATAAAATTTTAGACTTTTATTGGTTCGCTTTTATTTCTCGCGTTTTCTTCTATTTTAGTTTGGTACGCGTGCGGACTCATAAGACAAGAAAATATTTCTTGTGAGACTGATTTAGAATCACTAAAGATCAGGCATAATTAAATAAGACTACTCGGATAGGCATAAATTTTATGCAATAAAAGATGAAATGTACATGCTAAAATGCTCAATTTAGATCAAATAAATTTGATAAACAGTCTAGTTCATAAATATGAATATTTAAAATAGCGAAATTTTCCAGGTGACTACAGTACCAACCCCTTAAGAGAATTCCGTCCCGGAATTTTAGTTTACGGTGGTTGTTGGAGTTGGATTAGCAAACAGATGTGGGTATTTAACACGCATGGTGTCTTCGCGCTCCCACGTGTACTCCAGTCCTCTCTTGGAGTTCCATCTAACCTTGACAATGGGGATGCGACTTTGCTTAAGTCGCTTGACTTCCCTATCCATGATTTCGATTGGTTCCTCGACAAAGTTGAGCTTGTCATCGAGCTTAATCTCTTTTAGTGAAACGACAAGAGATTCATCCGACAAGCATTTCTTCAGATTTGAGACGTGAAAGGTAGGATGAACTCTACTAAGTTCTTCCGGGAGATCAAGTTTGTAAGCAACCGGGCCGATTCTTTCGAGAATCTTGAAAGGGCCAATGTATCGAGGATGTAGCTTTCCTCGTTTTCCGAATCGGACCATTCCCTTCCAAGGTGATACTTTCAACATAACTCGATCACCAACTTGAAATTCCATGGGCTTTCTTCTAACATCGGCGTAACTCTTTTGTCGATCCCTAGCAGCTTGAAGTCGTTGACGAATTTGTACGATCTTCTCGGTTGTCTCTTGGACAAGTTCAGGTCCAGTGAGTTGAGCATCTCCAACTTCAGCCCAACAAACGGGTGATCGACACTTTCGACCATAAAGTGCCTCGAATGGAGCTGCCTTGATGCTCGCGTGGTAACTATTGTTGTAAGAGAATTCCGCCAACGGTAAGTGTTTATCCCAACCTTTTCCAAAGTCGATCACGCAAGCTCGAAGCATGTCTTCCAAGGTTTGGATAATCCTTTCGCTTTGGCCATCGGTTTGAGGATGATATGCGGTACTCATATCCAAACGAGTACCTAAGGCCTTTTGAAGAGATTTCCAGAAGTGTGAAGTAAAACGACTGTCACGATCAGAAATGATGGAAATTGGTACTCCATGACGAGATACAATTTCCTTCAGGTACAGTTGAGCAAGGGTTTCCATTTCATCATTTTCCTTGATGGGTAGGAAATGAGCGGATTTGGTAAGACGATCAATGATAACCCAAATGGTGTCGTAACCTCTAGCAGTCTTAGGTAATTTGGTTATGAAGTCCATAGTGATTCTCTCCCACTTCCAAACTGGGAGTTCAGGTTGAGTTAACAATCCGGAAGGTTTTTGACATTCGGCTTTGACTCGAGAACAGGTGAGACATTTCCCAACGTACGTTGCAATTTCAGCTTTCATGTTTGGCCACCAGTAAAGCTTCTTGAGGTCTTGGTACATTTTGTCGGATCCCGGATGAATGGAATATTTAGACTTGTGAGACTCATGCATAATGAGTTCTCGTATTCCTCCATAAAGTGGTATCCAACTTCTATCGCCAAAACATAAGGTTCCATCCGATCTTTGCACAAAGCCGTTCTCGTTTTCCGGCATTCCAAAGATTCTTTCGTTGGGACGGTTTTCAGGTTTGAGAGCTTCAGCTTGAGCTTCAAGGATTTTTGATGGGAGGGGTGACTTAATTGTCATTCCCAAGGATCTTACTCGAAGAGGTTTAGGTCGATCCTTTCGACTAAGAGCATCAGCCACGACATTTGCTTTTCCCGGGTGATAACGGATTTCACAGTCGTAATCACTAAGCAATTCTAGCCATCGGCGTTGTCGCATGTTTAGCTCCTTTTGATCGAGAATGTGTTGGAGACTTTTATGGTCGGTAAACACCGTACACTTGGTTCCATATAGGTAATGTCTCCATATTTTGAGAGCGAAAACTACGGCTCCCAATTCCAAGTCATGGGTAGTGTAGTTCTTTTCGTGAGTTTTGAGTTGCCGCGAAGCATAAGCGATCACCTTGTTTCTTTGCATCAATACCGCACCTAACCCTAGGTGTGATGCATCACAGTAGATCATAAAATCTTCCACTCCATCGGGTAAGGCTAAGATAGGGGCTTCACAAAGCTTTTGTTTAAAGAGTTGAAAGGCTAACTCTTGCTTCTCTCCCCAGTCGAAGTTTTTCTTTTTCTGGGTTAGCTCCGTTAGAGGTTTAGCGATTTTTGAAAATCCTTCGATAAATCTTCGGTAATAACCCGCAAGACCTAAGAATTGACGTATCTCGGTAGGGGTAGTAGGGGATGACCAATCTTTGACAGCTTCGATTTTTGAAGGATCAACATGAAGACCATTACTATCTATCACGTGACCAAGGAATTGAACTTTTTGAATCCAGAAGTCGCACTTGGAAAATTTAGCATACAGTTCTTCTTTCTTGAGCAGCTCTAGGATGGCTTTCAAGTGTTCCGCATGCTCTTCCTTGTTGCGGGAATAGATGAGAATGTCGTCAATGAACACAATCACAAATTTGTCCAAGTAAGGTTTACACACTCGGTTCATCAGGTCCATAAATACCGCCGGTGCATTTGTCAAACCAAATGGCATCACTTGGAACTCATAGTGGCCGTATCGTGTTCGGAAAGCAGTTTTTGGAATATCCTCCTCCCTAACTCTTAGTTGATGATAACCAGACCTCAGATTAATCTTTGAGTAGACGCTTGACCCTTGCAGTTGGTCAAACAAATCATCAATCCTAGGCAATGGATAGCGATTTTTCACCGTTAGTTTGTTCAACTCTCGGTAATCAATACACATACGGAAAGATCCGTCCTTCTTTTTGACAAATAAGACCGGAGCTCCCCAAGGCGAAGAACTCGGTCGAATGAATCCTTTTTCGGACAGTTCTTGAAGTTGTTCAGACAGTCCTTGTAGTTCGGAAGGTGCCAATCTATAGGGTGCTCGTGCCACGGGTGCCGCTCCCGGCACTAGCTCGATTTGGAATTCTACTTCCCGAATAGGAGGAAGGCCAGGCAAGTCTTCAGGAAATACTTCGGGAAAGTCTCTAGCCACGGGGACGTCTTTTAGTTGTTTCTCGTCCGCTTCCTTCTTCTCCGTTACTTGTGCTAGAAAAATGTGGCATCCTTTTTCTATGTACTTCGCCGTCTTAACGCACGAGATGATGTTCAATCGGGTCTTACTATGATTACCCCGAATGATTAGAGTTTCGCCATCGAGAGGAATGTGAACGACTTTCTCGTCACAGATGATTCTTGCACGATTCTTGGATAGCCAATCCATGCCAATGACAGCATCGAAGCTACCGAGTTGAATAGGCATAAGGTCTATATCGAACGGGTGATTTGATAAGGATAGGTTGCAACCTCGAAGGATGGTGTTAGTTCCTACTATTTTTCCATCGGCTAGCTCTACTTCATAAGTGGTATCTAGGGTAGTTGGGGTGACTTTTAACAAAGGTGCAAACTTAGAAGACACAAAGCTTTTGTCGGCTCCAGAATCAAATAACACTTTAGCTAAATGATGGTTGAGTGAAAATGTACCCGTAACGACATCCGGGTTCTCTTGTGCATCTCCATCTCCTAGCACATAAGCTCTTGCTCTAGCAGGGTTATTGTTGTTGTTGTTGTTGGTGTTTCCGTACAGCTTTGGGCACCTACTCTTGACATGTCCAGCTTCTCCACATCCAAAGCAAGTTATCCCGATGGGTTGAAGGTTACCTCCAGTAGCAGGGCTTCGACAATCCTTGTGGGTATGGCCCACCTTGTTACACTTTCCACACTTAATGGTGCAACGTCCCACGTGATGCAGGTTGCATCGAGTGCACAAAGGGTGTGGTCCAGCATAGCCTCTTCCAGTGGCGGGGGTAGCAGCATAAGCCCTTGCAACTTCTTGTCTACGGTTTTGTTGATTGTGGTGATTGTTTCGGTTTTGGTGGTATGAGTTGGGATTGTTGTTGCGGTGTTGATTGTGATTGTTGCGGACTTGGTGGTTGTTGTTACGGTTATTGTTGTGATTGAAAGAGTTGTTGTGATGGAAGTTGTTTGAAGTGTTGCCTCGGCGGTCATCAAATTTCCTCTTGTTGTCATTGTTGCCTTGCACGGATCCATGTTTCAAGACTTGATCCATGAGTTGATAGGAAATTGTGATCACTTCCTCCACGGTCTTGGGCTTTGATGCAGTAACATTGCCCTCAATGTTTCGGGGTAATCCCCCAATGAGATTCTCCAGCAACTTAACCTCATCAGAAACCATGGAAGGGCATAGAGCTTTCAATTCTTGGAAGCGCTTGAAGTAGGTTTTGAGATCATTGCCCTTAGTAGTCAGATGGTAGAACTCATCTTCAAGTTTCTTGATCTCGGTCCTTGGACAGTATTGCTTCATCATCAATTGCTTTAGTTCGGTCCAAGTGGTTTTGTAGGCTTCTTCCATGCCAATAGGTTGGGCATGAGCCTTCCACCAAGACAATGCATCTTCTAGTAGGGTACCAGTAGCAAACTTCACCTTGCAATCTTCTGAGCAATCACTTAGAAGAAACACAGTTTCAGATCTTTCAAACCAATGGATAAGGCCAACAGCGCCTTCAGTTCCTTTGAAGAAAGTAGGTTTGCAATTCATGAATTCTTTATATCCACATTTGCGATTCACCACAGCTTCAGTTCGGTTGGCTTGATTTGGGGCTTCATTTGTTCGAGCTGCCTCAGCAGGTCTTGCAGCAAAAGCAACACCAATTTCATTTGTAACTAGCCTCCGAATTGCTTCCGGGGTCATCTCGGGAGTTTGAGTAGGAGTAGAGGTAGTTCTTGTTCTTGCCATTTTTCTAAAAACATACACTCAGATTTCAGAATCATTCAACATAATTGTGAATTATTATAAAAATGATTTCATAATAGTCAAAGTCTTCACATTACATCAATAGAGTATACTCATCATAAGAAAGAATCACAATATGTTAGAACCACATAAGAGAATATATAAAAATGATCACTTCGATTCACATAAACCGATAAATAGGAAGATCATCATACATGAGAATATCAAGAAACAACAACCATAATGCCATAGGTTCACCATCCATACATGGTGATACAATACCATACAATGTCACATAATCAGCTTGTTCGATAGTTTACAAAACATGCGAATACAAAGCCTTTATTTGTGCCATATGCGGCAGGCTAAAGTACCGGAAAACTAAATAGATGAATCACCAATCTAGAGGCTGTCGGGTGTGCCCCTCAATCGGCGCTGCAGATCACGAACTAGCTCAGCCAAATCGTCCATCTCCCTAAGAGATATCACAGGCTCCGTATGCATCACCAAGGGTGATGATGCATGGGATGGGGACGAAACCGGTACAGTAGTGGTCTGATAGATGAATGTGGTAGGTGGTGGTAGTGGTGAAGCAGGTATGAGTGGTGGTGTAGGTGCAGCTGATGGTGGGAAAGCAGAAGATGATGGTATGTCAGAAGGTGGAACAAAAGTGATGGGTGCCCTCACTCGTTTCCGAGCGGTATGTATAAAAGTAGCACCATCCTCACGGTAACGGAATGGCTGACCAAATGGCGCGGGCTCGTAGGGTTTGAGAACCCTAGCTCGCCTTCGCCTTCGGCGAACCGGTAGTGGTGATGGGCGAGAAATAGAAGACACGGAATCAGTGTGTGAGTGTGTCTGGGATACAATGTCAGAAGGTGATAGCCACTGCTGTGACTCCAGATATCGGTCATAAGTGGGGGGACCAAAAACGGGCAGGTGCTCGGGTGTGGTCAAAGTAGGTGGTGTGACAACGACTTCACCCTCCTCGAAGGGCTCAGTCTCAGAAGACATAGGTGTGATGAGAGCCGGTGCCAAGGGGGTAGGGGCAGAGGACATAGTATCCTCCATCTCACTGTCGGAGGTCAAGTCGATAGGGTGAGTAGCAGTCGACATGGTACTGTAACAACCCAAAAGAAAATGTGCACTTATAAGTAAATAAAGTCATGCAGTAAATAAGTTTTAGTTAGTCGCGCATAATCTGCCACGCAAATCTAAATGCCTAACTAAATGAAAGCTAGCATTTATAAGTTTTAATCATGCAAGTTTTAGTAGTTATGTACTATCCGCTAAGCGAATCTCATACATGCAATCGGAACGAAGTAGGCGCGGAGGACATGAAGTGGTGGTGTAAAACGGTCCATTTGAAAACGTGGTTATAGTCCAATTTGTTTTGAAAATACAAGTTGGTTCTCTATAACCTAGGCTCTTGATACCAATCTGTAACACCCCCAAAATCACAAAGTGACAGCGGAAGACTATTTGGGGTATTACTTAGAGGATCATAGTCACAAGTTATAGAAAACGACTCTAAAGAGGCGTTTTAAAATAAGAAGTAGTTACCATTTCATAAAATTCAGTGTTTTGGGAACACAAAGTAAAATACCACATGTTTGAAATTACATAAAAGATAGTTTTTACGAAATGATAACTTTTAATTGAAATATAACACCACTTCAAGTGTCCCATGACGTCCGCTCCACGCCTTCATGAAAGTCTAATTTGTACCTGAGATGAGCATGCTTAAAAAGGTCAACAAAAATGTTGAGTGATATTCATAGGTTTAAATAATTAGTTGAACACAAGTAAAAGATGATAATTGCTTCGAATACAATCACCATGGAAAACATAGATTATTATTATGCGCTAAGCTCATGACACCAAACTAACTGCATACACCTAATTACTGGTGTAAGTAATAATATTGCCCTCAGAGATGGAATTGCCAATTCCATAGTTAACCAAATATAGTGCGCCCCGGTTATTTCCGATAACCGAGTCGGGGTCGTTAATCCCCATAGTACTATCCACAATATTCGCGCTCACTCGCAAGTGATTAATGGTTCATGATGTAAGGGACTTATGGCAGGCAACTTAGGCTATAATAATAATGATCAGGCAGCATACAGTTTAAGAAAGACTTGTGTTCTAGTTTATAGCATGCATCTCCCTCGCGGGGTTTGAAATAAATAAGTAAAGGCGAGGCTATGAACTCACCTTAGTAGAGCAGTATCCGAGTAGTGAACAAGATCAAGTAAATGATGTACCGAGTACCGTCACGCGACCTATAAATTGTGTACCAATACTTTAATTAATACCTTTGTATTTTGACTTGATAATATCCGAATGTATATCAAAGGTTTAAGTTATTTATGTGTATCTTTTATTATTGAGCATGATTAACTTTGGCTCATGGAAGCGCTTAGACACACACAAAAGTATTTAAAACGAGTGAGTCGTGGGCTTGTCGTAGTTGAAAGAGGATGTACGGAAGATATCGCAAATAAATAATAAACGTATTTAAATTACAAAACGTCGCTTAAAATATATGTAATGGAAAAATAATAGTTTTATTATAATTGTAAAAATAAAATAAATTCCGTTTTATATAATGGTCTTTTGGAAAAAAAATTGGTATGACTCATTTATATATCCAAAATATATTTTGTGACTAAGTGTAGAAAAATTGTTATTGTTTCAAATTATATTTCGTTTAGAATGAACCATGAGTTAATGGTATCTCGTTAGTCGTTTATATCGTATGTTTACAAAATGAGACATCGTGGACAAATATCGATAGCAATAACGTCAAAACGAGTAGGCGAGAAAGATCAAAAAGTCAAGTGATTGTAATACGTTTAAAATAACGATTTGGTAATACTCAATGTTGTGAAATGTATATGTTTGTTCCTAGCTTTGTAGACATATGTTAAAAAAAGAGATGAAATCACATACATATTTGTTTTGATGAAATCAGTACATGTGCGCATATCTTAAGTGGCTTTAGCCCAAGGTTCTTGACATGTATTTAGGCCTAGTAGTTAGAAGTCAAGTAGGGTCCAATTCTTTGGGTGTGGTTGAGGCCCCAGCTGCCAAACCAGACGTACTATATGTAGACGTACTATCATGAAGAAAAGAGTAGTATAGTAGTTCACTACTAGAAGGAAAATAAACATGACATATGAAGAAAAGGTATTTACCAAGCGCATTCGAATGGGTAAACAAAAAGAAAGGCGGCAAGAGGTAAGCATTTGTCACTCAAGGTTTTGAGCTAGACGCGGTTTGCAACACTCTTGAGAGCTCTTTGATACACCGAAAACAACACCATAACATTAGTCAACTAGCATAACTAGTGACCAGGAATTACGCTAAAATACTAACGTCAAAAAGGTATAAGGATTGTCAAACCGAGCCTCGTCACTCGCTACCAATCACACCCTTTGGGTGGCTGTATTCCAGCGGGCACACACCCATCTGTTGGGCTGAAAATAAGCGAAACAAACACCCCGTTGGGGGGGCTGAATTGCAGCGAACAAACACACCAATATGGTGCAGCGAACGCTCTCTTTTGTTGTACCAAACGCACCCTACTTGCTGAACTAACGCACCCTTTGGGTGGCTGTGTTGCAGCAGCTGAATACCCCTTTTGGGTGGCTGCGTGGCAGCAGTTAAACGCCCTTTGGGCGGCTGAAAATAAGCCGAGACAAACACCCCGTCGTGGGCTGAACCGTAGCAACCAAACACACCCATTTGGGCAGAAAACAGTAACCAAAAGTACCACATTGGGGGCTGTAAAAATCTGTTTCAAAACACAATTTTTAACGAGGTCTCGTCACAACAAACGATGCTCAATTAAACCGCGGGGACAAGCAAAGAAGTAAGTCGAAAAGGTAAGCCAATATAAGCACGATATTTTCTTTTAGGTTCAATCCACAAAACAATTATAACAATGACACGAGTACATCAAGCCAAAAAGGAAACGCATTGGGAGGAAGGAGTAAAAGTTGAGACTATCAAAAACCAACCACTGTGGTCGAACCACAGTGAGTTTCGACTCGACTCAAAACCACGCATATTCCGAATCTTAACGATCCTAAGCCAAGTTATAAGCATTATTTCCTTTTACCATTTCATATGACAATAACCCATAATTTTTACACTTATTCATACCATTTGCCCGCACATGAATCAAAAGCAGAAAAGGAAAAAGAATGGTTTTCCAGTCGTATAATTCGAGTAACACAAAACAGCAATCACTTTGCCTAGATGTTATGGGTCGACCTCGGTTTCATCATTTTTCACCCAAGACAAGTTTAAATCAAAACTAATAATATTACTCAATAATCAAATTCAATAATACAAAAGGATTAATCATTAAAACTAAGATGAGAACCAAGAAAACCTTACAACAAACGAGAGCGTCTAACGGTAAACAAACAAGGAGTAAAAGCAATCCCACCAATCGAATCCACAAGAAACCACAAGCACTTTGTATCTCTCTCTAGCTTTTGATTTTTGAGTTGTGAGTTGTGGCATCAAGTGGGAATCGATGGGGGTATTTAAAGGAGTAAAAAGAGTAGCTTGACTTGGTCAATCGAATGTGGGGATGAAGTAAGACCTCTCTTGGGTAACGATTTCAGGGTCTTCACGTGGTTCCTCTGCTTTCGTCGTCAGCCGTGGTCCAAGGCTTCTTGGTTTTGTCGATTTGCTCATGGGATAAGCCAAAGATGAAACTAATCTTGGATTGAAGTTACATAAGGTGTTGGGAAAAGGTTTTTGGAGGTGTAGCTATTCTTGGAAAAGACATGGCAGCGGGTGCAGGGGAAAAAGGGGAGACGAAATTGGAGGTGAGGAAGCAGGGGTTGTGGGGGCGTTCTTCTGAAGGAGACAGGCGCAGTAGCAGAAACAGATATGGAGAAAGAAGGGGGAGCGTGGGGTTAGAGTAGGAAGGATAAGGTTTTTGTTTTTACTTATTTTTTTCTTTTTCGTTTTTATTAAGTGTATTATTTAGGTATTAGGTGTATTTTGGTACTTCGTCGTTAATTCGTAAATGTATAAATTCAAACAGAAAGTTGCATTATTTACTTTTCTGGATACGTTATGATTAAACTGACGCGATAATAAAATTTTAGACTTTTATTGGTTCGCTTTTATTTCTCGCGTTTTCTTCTATTTTAGTTTGGTACGCGTGCGGACTCATAAGACAAGAAAATATTTCTTGTGAGACTGATTTAGAATCAGTAAAGATCAGGCATAATTAAATAAGACTACTCGGATAGGCATAAATTTTATGCAATAAAAGGTGAAATGTACATGCTAAAATGCTCAATTTAGATCAAATAAATTTGATAAACAGTTTAGTTCATAAATATGAAGTTTTAAAATAGCGAAATTTTCCAGGTGACTACATTTGACGTTGCAGATAAGTCCCTGGAATGATACTTTAAGCTCCTTGTAATCTTCATCAGCTAACACTTTAGTCGTTCGACTTTTGGGCGGGTACACTTTAGGCTCAATCTTTCTTGTAATGACATCTGGACCCACGTGTTTGAGTTGAGCTCATATAGCTTACTTTTAACACTTCCCCTTAAGCTTTACACCTGAAAGACATTAAACAACAAGACTACCAGAAAAATTATTATGGTCAGCAATACTTAATCCTTTTGTAAACAGGGCTGCAATGTTGTCCTTAGACCTAACCTTTTTGGTTTTTATAAAACCAGCTGCAACTTTTTCCCTAAAAAATATAGTTCTCTAACACTTAGTGTGTGAAACTGGTTGATCTCTTCCTGCATCGCCTCGATCCAATTGTTTTCAGCCATTGCTTTCTTAATGTTTTTCAGCTCTGCTTTTGTACATATAGTGAATGCAAATACGCGCAATTCTGGATCAGTGGCTAATTGTCTTCTTGTCTATATGGGTTTAGAGGGTTCACCAAGTATTTGTTCAAGAGGATGGTCTTTAGTCCACTGGTACTTTGAAGGCTATTTTTGGTAGAATGTATGCATGTTATAAGGATCTCTGTAACGAGTAGATGATTCGATTGACTCTGTCGACGGGGGTGTGCCAAACGGGTTAACAAATACTTCTTCTTCTTCCAACACTGCATCATCTCCATTTTGAGCTATGTTTTCTTGAACTTGTGTGGTTTGTTCATTATCAATTCTACAAGGTACTTGAAATATCTGAAGTCGTTGTTGATGTAATTGTTGTAATCGGTGATGGTGCTTCGGATTCAACGGTTGTAGACGCAGTTTGTGTCTAATGATTATGAGTTTTAGGTTCAGTGGAATTAGTTGTGGGAGCATCACGTTGTGGATTGAACAAGTACTCATCATACATTGACTCAAATAGAATATTCAAGTCACGCTTTATTGGTGTTACAATTTGTGTTGTTGATTGAGCAAGGTTAGGCACGAGTCCTGAACTAATGTGTTCACTATTCATCGGGTTAAGCGTGGGTTCTGACATGAGTCTTTCATAAGCCATTTTCGTTGTCTTGTTAGAAGCATAATGTTTTAGTGTCAATTATCTTCTTGACACCAGAACACACGATCTCAATGATTTTATTTCTCGTCTCAGGGAAAGATGTAGTGGGGTTCACATTTGTTTTGGTGCAAATGTCTAAAATCTTCCCTGTAGGAATCCACCCAAAACCAACAGTTTTGAAAATTCTACCCGTGGTTATCCACCTAAGGTTATGAACTATTGTTACACTACCAGGAGGAGCTGAAACATCACCAGTAGAAAGCATTGTCTCACCAGAAGGAACTGCATGTTGAGGTATATCCAAGTTTGTCAGCATCAGAGTTGGCTCTTTGTTCCTGACCCTTCAGCCTTGCAAGTTCCTTTTGAAAGTTTTCTTCAGCAGAGTAAAGAGGTGAATCAGCATCCTCATCACTAGAAGAATCTTTAGGCTTAGATCCTTGAATGCTGTGAGATGGATAAGAAGGGACAATGATGACATGTTCATCAAACTTTTATTCTGAGTCAGTATCTTGTGTACCTGCAGGGTTAGTTGATGCTTCTTGTGTTCCTGCAGATTGGTTAGCTTTATCACGATTATAGCCCAATGAATCAGTCAAATAATCAAGATCAAAATACCATTCATGACCAAGACCCTGTACATTAGGCTTTTCCTCAAGATATCTCAGATTCAAAGTCTCTTCTACCCTTCTATTAGGCACATTATACACCCTGTAGGCTTTGTTACTTGCAGAGTATCCAACAATATAACCTTCATCTGCCTTCCCATCAAACTTTCCCAAATGATCAATTGTGTTTAGAATGGTCACATGACACCCAAAGGGTTTAAAATGACTGACAGATGAAATCGTCCCATTTAATAAGGCAGAGGGTGTCTGATTATGAGGACTAGTTACAGAAACTCTATTCAGAACAAAACAAGCAATTCTTACTGCTTCAGTCAAGAACATAGTGGGTAACTCAGGTAACTTAGTTTCACAAATACGGTAAGAGTCGATTTGAACCTGCTTTCCGAGAATACCCTCTAGAGGTAATCCATTAAAACCTTCTACCATTATGGTAACAATTTTGACCTTTTTACTTCTGAATTGATTTGGGTTGTTTTTATCAAAAACGGGTCAAATTGATATAAAAAAGAAAATTTAAGCTAAAAAGGGAACTGGTAAAAAGGGTTAAAAAAGTTTAACCCGCATTAGAAGATTTTTGTGGGTAGCATCCTCTTTTGACCCGCACTAAAAGATGACCCGTTTTGACACATCTTTTGCCCTCGAATTTCCTATCAATGCATTCTTTCGTGTGTTTTTACAGGAAGCGATAGAAAAGGATACACAGGACAAAGCTTCAGAACCCGAAATCAACCTCAAAGCCTTCTTAGCCGATGCTTACTTACACCCGATTTTTCGTTCTTTTGAAGAAGTTGAGCTGGCAGAAGTCAAAGTTGAAAAGAACCCAGATCCCACCCCAAGTCAACCCGAAACCGAGCCCGTTTCCCCTTCCCATTCCCATTCCCCGTCCCCTTCTCATCGCTCACATGAACATGAACAAGAACAAGAACACGAACACGAAGAAACTACTACGGTCCAACACTAAGAAGTGGGACCTCCAGCTAATGTTTATCAATATGGATACGCGTACCACGAGAACATATTTCATTACAATGTGAATAGCTATCAAGAGACACAACACGATGCGCAACATGACTATATTGTGGAGTCACCACACAGTTACTATCATTACTCAGCCCAAGCTCGACCAGCTTGGTATGTTTACATGTGAATACTAATTGTTGATAGATGCAATGGACATATGTTTTTGTTCATATGACCTTTATTTATTTTTATTTTTTTAAATTATTCTTCTTTGCCCCATCTTTTTGTTGGGATCTGATGGCTAAACGAGAAACCAAAACAACAATAGTCAAATAATGTATTAGGATAAATTAGAATGAATGAACTTAAACAAACACAAATGAACTAATGATCACATCCCAAATATACTTAATTACTAGTAAGAAAATGGATGTGCTTCGCTGCAGGCTTGAGTACACTACTCCTTTTAAATGAAACTGAATTTTAGTTCGACAATAAGAAAAATACACAAGTTTATGAAGCTGCTTGTTTCATGGCCATCAGCACATCACCTTTGTAGGAGTTGAGGAAAAATGTAAAATAATAGGTCCAATGGGGCTGTTTGCTTCAATCTCATCAGTCCTTCGCGCGCAAAGATGACACCACTCTAGGAATACTAAAACCATGTACTTATCACCAATATCACCCAAAATCTCATCATAGCTAAGAACATGAAGAAACCATCTTATCTTATCTGAAATGTTAAAAAAAATATATCAAATTTATAACTACTAATTCTTTAACTACTGATAAGTAAGTCCTCGTATAGGATCCAAAAAGTCGACCGAGTTGATGTTGAGTGCATAAGCACAGGATCCATGAACTCTAGTAACTTAATGAGATCCCAAAAATGGGTGAATGGGAAAGTAAAGTCATCACCCAAAAGCTAAGTTGTAAACAATAGAAGCTCGATTTTTACTCTTTAATCTTTTGTTGGAAAATTTAGTGCACTTTTGGGATTAGTTCACACCTTGTAATGGGTTAGGAGGTACGGAGTGTACACCCATAAGGTCCATGAACACCCTGACTCTTGTAGTGGTTTGCATTGGTAGTGCTAGTAGAAAGTACTGCTTGTGGAAAGTACTGCTTGTGGTTTCCACTGATAAGCAGTGTTTCCACTGAAGCTTGTGTTTCCACTGAAGCTTGTGGATTCCACTGAAGCAGTGTATCCACTGATAGCACTATGAAAGTACTGATGAAAGTACTGCTTGTAACGGTTTTGACCTATTCAAGTGGCAGTTTCAACTGCTTAATGACCACGTTTAATTGGTCATGTAACCACTAACGGCTATAATGGGGATAATTATGAGGCTATTAATGGGCCGATTAATACTCATAATTCTATTTTGATTAGCTTAGAGTAAACTCCTATAAATAGGAGATCTGATTATGCATGAAGGACAGACAGAAAACGAAAAACACTTATAAGCGCAAGGGTTATTGAATTGTGCCTAATTCTATAACTGCATTTGGTCTTATCCCAAGTAGATATTCGTGTAACCCAGGCATTAGGGTCGAATAGTTTACTTTGGAAAGTGATCACACGATTCCAAGTGATATCCGGTAACCACTTTGTGGTATTTGTTTCTGCTGAATAGTTGCTTGTTTCAGCTGAAGTTGATTATCTAACCCTGTTCTGGGAGTACCTCACCAACAATCAAAGTAAACTATTTTGTGATAATCAATGGCAACTGCTGCAATGAAACACATGGCTTCAAACTTTGCTAAGCTGGATAAGTTTGAAGGGGTGGACTTTAGGAGGTGGCAGAAGAAGATACACTTCTTGCTGTCAAGCATGAGTGTGGTTTATGTGCTGACTACTCCAATTCCTGATGATGGGGATGATGCTACGGTTGAGCAGATTAGAAGGAGAAGCAAGTGGGAGAATGATGACTACATATGCAGAGGTCTTATTCTGAATGGTATGTCTGATTCTCTGTTTGATATTTATCAGAACTTTGAATCTTCCAAAGAACTGTGGGATTCCTTGGATGCCAAATATATGGCTGAGGATGCATCAAGTAAGAAGTTACTTGTTAGTAATTTCACAAATTACAAAATGACTGATTCAAGACCAGTTATGGAACAATACAATGAACTTCTTGGAATACTTGGAAGGTTTACACAACACCATATGAACATTGATGAGGCTATCAAAGTCTCTTGTGTCATTGACAAACTCCCTCCTTCATGGAAAGATTTCAAGCATACCTTGAAACATATGAAGGATGAGTTAACTCTTGTTGAGTTGGGCAGTTATCTGCACATTGAGGAATCTCTCAAGGTGCAGGATAATGACAAGCCAAAGAGTAGCAATGCTACTGGTGCATCTGTTGTCAATATGGTGGAGCATAACAACTCTACCAAGTACAATGATAACAAAGGAAAACGCAAATATCATGATAACACAAAGGTAGATCTTAACAAGAAGGCAACTCCTACTTGTTGGAAATGTGGCAAGACTGGTCACATTAAAAAGGACTGCAAAGGTGTTAAAATTGGTGGTAAAGCCAATGGATCAGGCACTAATGGTTCAGGGAGTGGTGGTTCAGCCAACTCACTGAAAGGTTAGAATATGTTTAATAAGTCTTTTCAGATTTATTATGTTACATATGTATCTGAATCTTTTTATGTGCAGGATGATGATGTTGCGTGGTGGGTTGACTCTGGTGCAACAGTTCATGTGTGTAAAGATAGAAGCTGGTTCAAGACTTATGAGTCACTGAATGATGGTTCTATTCTTCACATGGGAAATGAGTCAACAACCTTGGTGCATGGTCGTGGTTGTGTAGATCTTAGGTTTAGTTCAGGAAAGATTGTAACTTTGTTTGATGTTATTCATGTTCATGATATCAGGAAGAACTTGGTTTCAAGTAGTATTTTGAATAATCATGGTTATAAACAAGTTATTGAGTCTGATAAATTTGTGCTTTCCAAGCATGGTGTTTTTATTGGTTTTAGTTATTTATGTAATCAAATGTTCAGGCTTAATGTTACCACTGATAGTGTTATTTCAGCTTTTGTGGCCACATATGACCAGACTGACTCTACCCTTTGGCATGCTAGACTTGGCCATGTTCACTATAAAAGGATGCAAGATATGTCTAGGGATGGTTTAATCCCTGCTTTTGACATGGACACTGAAAAGTGTAAAACTTGCATGTTGACCAAGATAACCAAGAAAACCTTTCAGGGTGTTAGTCGTGAGACTAAGATCTTGGAGCTTATTCATAGTGACCTGTGTGATTTGCATGCCACTCCTTCTTTGGGGAATAAGAAGTACTTTGTGACATTTATTGATGATGCTTCTAGATTTTGTTATGTCTATCTGTTACATACCAAGGATGAAGCATTAGATAAATTCAAAGTGTTTAAAACTGAAGTTGAATTACAACTTGGGTCTTTGATCAAAAGATTAAGGACTGATAGGGGAGGTGAGTACATGGATACTCAGTATTTTCAGTCTGTTGGAATAATCCATGAAACGACTGCCCCTTATACTCCTCAGCAAAATGGTATTTCTGAAAGGAAAAACAGGGTGCTGAAGGAGATGGTTAATTCCATGTTGTCCTATTCAGGACTGAGTCAAGGGTTCTGGGGTGAAGCTATGTTAACAGCTTGCTATTTATTAAATAGGGTTCCTAACAAAAGGAACAAGGTTACCCCTTATGAACTCTGGACTAAAAGGAAACCCAACCTGAACTATCTCAGGGTCTGCGGTTGTAGGGCTGTTGTAAGACTCCATGATCCAAAGATGAAAACTTTGGGTAAAAGAGGCATTGACTGCATCTTTGTTGGATATGCTGAGCATTCCAAGGCTTTTAGGTTCTATGTTATTGAACCTAATGAATATGTTTCAGTTAACTCAATAATTGAATCAAGGGATGCAGGCTTTGATGAAAATAGATTATCATCAGTCCCAAGACCAAGTCAGAGGATTCCTAATGGAACTAATGACACTGGTGTATCAGAGGTCCCTGATAATGAACCATCAGTGGTCCCTGATGAGGTTGTGGTTCAACAACCTGAACCTGTGCTCAAGAAGAGCAAAAGGGTCAGGACTCCAAAGTCATTTGGACCTGAGTTTCAACTATACTTAGTTGAAGGAACAAGGGATGAGGTCTCAGACCAATACTCCTATTGCTTCATTGTTGAGGATGATCCCAAGACATTTGAAGAAGCAATGAAGTCCCAGGATATTGCTTTTTGGAAAGAAGCAATCAATGATGAGATGGATTCCATCATGGGGAACAACACTTGGGTGTTGGTTGATCTACCACCAGGTTGCAAACCTTTGGGTTGCAAGTGGATTTTCAAAAGGAAAATGAAAGTAGATGGAACTATTGAAAAGTTCAAGGCTAGACTAGTCATTCAGGGCTTTAAGCAAAAGTCAGGGATAGACTATTTTGATACTTATGCCCCTGTGGCACGTATCAGTACCATAAGACTGCTGATTGCTTTGGCATCAATTCACAATCTGATTGTTGGGAATTATGTGAAGTATGGATTATGCTGAAGTTTTTGCTGAAAGGATTCTACTGAAGTGTATGGATTCTGCCGAAGACATAATCATGCTGAAGTTAAATAGTTATTAGTTTGTTTCTGCGGAGATAGTATTCCGTATATTCTAGAATAGTTAGGATATGCATGAGCTTTATTAGGAAGTGATTGTGTATATCTTATTTAGTTTTACGTTTCTTTGTGAACAAGTTAGGGTTCCTTGTCTATAAAAGGAACACAATAGAATGAGTTATGAATTAGACGTTTACAAGTTATTAATATAACGATCCATAGAGGATCAAAGAGTTCTTAGTTATCTGTGCTTTATACTTGTGTTTATATTCCGCTAAAGAATACAAGTTGTAGAGATTTTCTTTTAGTTTGTTTGTGATTACATAAGCAATACTAACGATCTACGAAGCTCAAGATCTATCAAGGTCTGTCTAGTTACAACAAGTGGTATCAGAGCCTCGTGAGAGTCTCTACGATACTAAGAACAGGTTTTTCTAAACACCCTTACAACCAAAACAAAAATCACCATGCCTGGATCAGACGTTGATATCGAAATCACCAACAACCAAAACTCCACACAAATGCAACAACTAAGTCTCTCGAACAGTAATGCTAAGTTTCCTTATCTTAAAAGGGAGGAATATGATCTTTGGGCGATGAAGATGCAAAACTGGATCTCCAACATTGATTGGAATCTATGGGAGATAGTTAAGAAGGGAAACAGCTTGAAGAGAACTACCACTGATGCTGATGGCAAACTTACTTTTGTTCCTCCCAAATCTGCTGAAGAAATACTGGCGGTTCAGAGAGAAACCAAAGTTAAGACAATTCTTCTTCAAGCTATTCCTGAGGATCACTTGAGTGATTTTCACTTCATGAATGATGCTAAGGACATATGGTTAGCAATCAAGGCGAAGTTCGGTGGGAATGAGGAGTCTAGGAGAATGAAAAAGTCGATGCTGAGACAACAGTTTCAAGATTTTCAAATCTCTGAAGAGGAAGGAATTCACAAGGGCTATGACAAGTTTCACAAGATTTTAAGTCAGTTAAATCAGCTGCAGGCAAAGCCAGATAATGATGATTGTAATTCTAAGTTCTTGAGGTCTTTACCTCCATCCTGGCTACAAGTGAGAATTGCTTTAAAAGCTAAAGGTGGTCTGGATATGCTTACTTTTGATGAGCTATATAAAAAACTTAAAGCTCTTGAACATGATGTAAGAAGTCCTTTCCGATCATCATCTACTGCTAGTCACACAGCATTTGTAGGAGCCTCCACCCCAAAGATGAGTTATGGTCCAAGTCCAACTTACTCATCATCATCTTATACTACTCCCTCATCAAGCTCTCACTCTAAATCTAGTGGTATAATGGAAGATGTTCTTGGATCCTTCTTTGCTGATTATGATCCTCAGCAGGAACTGGCATATGAAGATTTAGATCAGATAGACCCACTGGAGATGGAGGATATGAAGTTAAAGTGGCAAGTGGCTATGCTATCTATGGAAATCAAGAGGTTTTAGCGCAAAGCTGGGAAGAGGTTTGGCTTTCAGGGAAGAGATCCAGCAAGGTTTGACAAAAAGAAGGTCAAGTGTTTCACATGTCAACAGATGGGTCACTTCTCCAGAGAGTGCAAGGATAGGAAAGCTGGTGATGAGGTGAGATACTCTTCCTATCAGCAGAATCAGAGGGAAGCTGGAAACTCGAAGCCTGGATCCTCAGGTGCTCTTGTTACTTTGGATGCTAATATTGACTGGAAGCTGCATGATCAGGAGAATGATGACAGTTCTGGTGCTGATAATATTAGGTTGCTGGCTAGCTGTACTTCAGAGGATAGGCATGATCAGATTGCCTTGATGGGCATCTCTCAGGTACAAAATTGTTTGTTTGGTTGTAGTGAGCGTTATAATGAACTCAAAGAAGCTTATGACATTTTGAAACCTAAATACAATGAATGCTATGTGGAAGTTGAAGCTTATAAACATGCTTTAAAAACACTAGAAAGACAAAAGGTTTGGTTTCAGAAGAATCAAATAGCTTATGATGAAAAGATAGGTGTTTTAGAAAGGGATCTCGAATGTGCTAAAAATGAGTTAAAAAGGTCTGAGAAATTAAGAGCAGATGTAGTGTCAGAAAATTTAAAGCTAAAAGAGAAACTAAATGAGGAAATTGCTAGGCACAATGAATGGTTATTAAATGGAAACAAGTTAGCTAGTCACATCTATGCTAGTCAAACTCCAAATACTTCTATAGGTTTAGGCTTAAAGAAGTATGTAGGGTTAGAAGCTAGGGATGACACACGCAAATCTACACCAGCAGGCCTAGCTAATTTTGTGAAAGAAGGTGACTTACATGCTGTACGTGGACCTATTAGAGGTGAGCACATGCCCATTGACCTTTCCATTACTGTTGACTTTGATGGATCACACCATCTATATGGCAAAAAGTCAAATGACTTGCCAGACCTGATACTTCTTCTAATGACTTTGTCTCTTGTGTTAACAGTGACAAGTCCTCCAACCAAGGGTCTACAGAGTGTGATTCAAATGACAAGTCTGACCTTCCCAAGTTTTCACCCCTGCCTGCACCCAAGACTACCAATAAGCATGTCAGAGTTGCTGCCAAGGAATCCACTTCCAAGACAGTTGACTCTGAAGACTTGCTTTTTAATTCTTTGCATAATAATTCTGTTAAAAACAATTCTTTTCATGGTTTTGGTTTGAATACTTCTGCTTGTAATAGAACATCTTTTGGTTTGAATAAATCTTCTAAACAGAAGACATGTTTTGTGTGTGGAAGTAAATTTCATTTAATTAAGGATTGTGATTATCATGAGCAAAGGATGGGTAGGTGTGATGATTCTAGGAAATCTAGACCAATGTGGAATAATGTTAATAGTATACCACCTTATGTTCCACAAGCAACTTATACCAATTCTCCTTATTATTGGAGAAGTTCAGTTGCTAGACCATTTGTTCAACCCACAAGTTCATATTTTAATAATGATTATTGGCCTGGATATGGTGACTCAATGAATGCTGGGAAAGGGAATTGGGATACTGCTGTCAAGTCCTCAGCAGGTTGTTCTTGGAAAACAAAGGGACCCAAATTTCAATGGAAACCCAAGAACAATAGTGGATCTTATACATCTGCATGGCATCACTCATATGATCCACAAGGTAGGTTCAAGTCAGCAATGACTTGAGCCTCAATAGTGTACTAATATTTTGTATATATTTTCTGTTGTTGTTGTAGGATCATCCTCTTAAGCATAAAGATGTTGGCATAGTTGATAGTGGTTGCTCAAGAAGTATGTCAGGAAACAGAGATATGATGCACAACTTTGTACCCATTGAAGGAGGAGGCAATGTGACCTTTGGAGGAAGTGATGGAAGAATTACTGGGAAAGGGACCATCAAAACACCTCAACTGGATTTTGAGAATGTATACTATGTCAAGGAACTCCAACACTTCAATTTGTTCTCAGTCTCACAAATCTGTGACACCAAGAACAAAGTACTCTTCATAGAGGATGAATGTCTTGTGCTATCTAAAGACTTCAAACTCCCAGAAGAAACTTCAATTCTGCTGAAAGTTCCTCGAAATCACAATCTTTATACATTCAACTTAACTGATGTTAAACCAGAAGGTGACTTAACTTGTTTGGTGGCTAAAGCATCCTTGGATGAGTCTACCAAATGGCATAGGAGGATGGCCCATGTCAACTTCAAGACCATAAACAAGCTCTCTAAACTGGGTCTTGTTGAAGGTCTTCCTTCCAAAGTCTTCACAAATGATCATAACTGTGTTGCCTGCAACAAAGGAAAGCAACACCGAGCCTCATACAAGGCTGTTACTGCTGTGAGCATTATTTCTGAACCTCTTCAGCTGCTTCATATGGATCTTTTTGGTCTAACTCAAGTTAGAAGCATTGATCATAAGTATTTTTGTTTAGTTATCACTGATGGTTATAGTAGATTTTGTTGGGTATTCTTTCTACGGACTAAAGATGAAACATATCCAGTGTTGAAAGAGTTCATTACCCTTATTGAAAATCAGTTGAACAAAAAGGTTAAAGGAATTCGGTGTGATAATGGAACAGAGTTCAAGAATGCTTTACTTATAGAACTCTGTAGGTCAAAAGGGATAAAAAGGGACTACAGCACTCCACGAACCCCACAACAAAATGGGGTGGCAGAAAGAAAAAATAGGACCTTAATAGAAGCTGCAAGATCAATGCTGGCAGACTCTAAGCTACCCACCATGTTTTGGACAGAAGCTGTTGGCACAGCTTGTTATGTACTGAATAGAGTGTCCATTACTAGACCACACTTCAAAACACCATATGAACTTCTCTATGGGAAAGTTCCTGCTATTCATTACCTTAAACCTTTTGGCTGTCAAGTGACCATTTTGAATACAAGTGATCCACTGGGCAAATTTGATGAGAAAGTTGATGATGGTTATATTGTGGGATATTCTGCTCATAGTAAGGCTTACAGGGTTTACAATTTATCTGCAAAGAATATTGAGGAGACTTTGAACCTGAGATTTCTAGAAGACAAGCCTAATGTTCCAGGATAGGGTCATGTTTGGTCTTTTGATCTTGATTACTTAACTGATTATTTGGGTTACTCTAGACATATGGCTAACCAACATACAGGTATTCAAGAGTCTCCAACTAACAGTGCAGGTACTATGGATGCTGATTCTGACAGTGAGTTTGAAGATGATGAACAACCAATTGTCGTGCCTTCTTTCTCCCCTAACAATTTTGTGAATGACACTTCTACCGATATTACTGATGAGAGTGAAGATGACTCACACTATGCTGAGGACATTGCTAGACTGAAGAAACAAGAGTATGCAGCTAATCTAGATGCTAAGAGGAATGCTAAGGAGAGTGCAAGTGATGCAATCAGTGGAAACAACAATTCTGCTGAAAGTGATCATGTTTCTCCTAACATCACCAAATCTGCTGAAAGACATGCTGATTCTACTCCTATTTCTACTAGAGTGTCTACAGACTTTAGAGAGCCTTATACATGTTTTCCAACACCTTCAGATCTTGGTCATCATCAACCTAAAGCTGGCATCTTCACCTCACCTTCCTATGACACTGATTTTGAACCTACTGTGACTAATCTTGATACCTCCATTGATGTCAACACCACTGCTACTAAAAGGATCAACAATACTCATCCACAGTCCAATATTATTGGTGATCCTAATGCACCTGTTAGAACTAGGGGTTCTGTGACAAGTTCTAAATATGGTCAAGTGGCTTTTATCTCTTATGTCTCAAATCAGCAAAGAGACAATCACACAGACTATGAACATTGTCTGTTTGCTTGTTTTCTCTCACAGGTGGAACCAACCAGTGTTACTCAGGCTCTTGATGACTCAAGTTGGCTTGAGGCAATGCAAGAAGAGATGCAACAATTTCAAAATCAGCAGGTATGGATCTTGGTACCACTACCTGATGGCAAGTATGTAATTGGGACTAAATGGATTCTGAAGAATAAGAGAGATGCAAGGGGTGTTGTCATTAAAAACAAAGCGAGATTGGTAGCTCAGGGGTATAGACAAGAGGAGGGAATTGACTATGATGAGGTGTTTGCACCTGTGGCTAGAGTTGAAGCCATACGGATATTCTTGGCCTATGCATCTTACATGGGATTTATGGTCTATCAGATGGATGTTAAAGGTGCTTTTCTCTATGGTGAAATAGAGGAGGAGGTTTATGTCACTCAACCTAAGGGATTTGAAGACCCAGATCATCCTAATCATGTTTACAAGGTAGTCAAAGCTCTCTATGGACTACATCAGGCACCCAGAGCTTGGTATGCTAGGCTTTCATCATTTCTGCTAAAGCATGGTTATCGCAGAGGTGCAATTGATAAGACACTTTTCCTTAAAAAGAATTCTACAGATATTATTCTTGTGCAAGTTTATGTGGATGACATTATTTTTGGATCCACAAAGGAAGCTTGGTGCAGGGAGTTTGAGGAGCTTATGAAGGGAGAGTTTCAGATGAGTGCTATGGGAGAGTTGACTTTCTTCTTGGGTCTCCAAGTTCTGCAGAAACCTGATGGTATATTTATCAGTCATGACAAATATGTGAGGGACATATTAAAGAAATTTGGTATGGAGAGTGTAAGGACTGCCACTACACCTTATGAAGCTCCAAAGACAAAGACCAACAATGAAGTAGATCCACCAGTGAATGTTCATTTATACAGATCTATGATTGGTTCTTTGATGTATCTAACAGCTTAAAGGCCTGATATTACTTTTTCTGTGAGTGTTTGTTCTCGACATCAAGTTACTCCACTTACTTCCCATCTCAATGCTGTTAAGAAGATCTTTAAGTACCTCAAAGGCCAACCTCATCTAGGCCTTTGGTACCCAAAAGAGTCTCCATTTAAACTGGAAGCATATAGTGATAGTGACTATGCTGGTGCTAATCTGTATAGGAGGTCCACCACTGGAGGTTGCCAATTCCTAGGAAAAAGATTGATTTCTTGGCAGTGCAAGAAACAAACAATTGTGGCTACCTCATCTACTGAAGCAGAGTACGTTGCTGCTGCAAATTGCTGTGGACAGGTTCTTTGGATACAAAATCAATTGTTAGATTATGGGTATAACTTCATGAACACAACAATTTTTATTGATAATCAAAGTACCATATGCATTGTTAAAAATCCAGTTTTTCACAGTCGAACAAAACATATTGAAATCAGGCACCACTTTATAAGAGATGCATATGACAAACATTTGATAAAAGTGGTTAAAATTCACACTGATGATAATGTGGCAGATTTGTTAACTAAGGCTTTTGATGGACCAAGGTTTCAACACCTTGTGGTCCATATTGGTATGCTTAACCCTTAACTTCAAAGTTTAAGGGGAGGCATAGGCCTTAGGGGAGGCATATGCCTCAGGGGAGGATTTGAGTATACCTTGCATTTTTAGTATGTATATTTGTAGTTTTCTGTGTATAATTTTGATTTCTTTGGTTTTCTAACTCTAACCAGCTAATGTAATGATAGTTTTGTTTTGTCTTTGTTTGGTTTGTGTGTTTCTCTGTTTGGTTTGTTTTGCAGATTGCTTATCTAAGTTAAAGTTCATCATGTTTGGTCAAATGGAAAAATGGTCAAGAAAGCTTGTTTCTTCTGAAATCAGAGTACTGAAGTGAACAATTTGTTTCCACTGAAGAAGAAGTACTGAAGTTCATTGTTCATTCATATAAGAAACAGACATGCTTAATTTCATAACGCAGTGTCTATAACCATGAGAACAAACTAATTTCATACATAAACCTAAAATAACTATCAGCTTCACTGTTATCTTCAGTTCTCCTAAAGCTTCTTTGGTAAGGCCCACTTTGGCATCACTTTTGGAGCTCCACGCATGTTGATCCATTCATAAACTCTTGGGCAAGCTAATCCACTCACCACTTCTCTAACTACTGAAGAAGATGATGATGTACCAGCTGGTGATGGTGCTGCACTTGGAGGAGGAGTTTGGAGAGGAAGAGTTTGGAACATTTGCTCTGGACGCACAACAGCAAGGGGAGGCAGTTTTACTGTCCTTGAAGTTGTTTCTTCATCTAAATCTTCATAGGGTGAAATATAGGAGCTTAAGGAAGAGCTGTCTTCTCCTCTGCTTGGATTGCTTGACAAATAGTTTTTCTTCCATCTCTCAAGACTGCTGTTGGAGGATGCACTGTCGTCTGATGAAAGAGTAAGTGGATTGGAACTACTCATAATTGGGGTTTGTGATCGAATTAGGGTTTGTGATGGTATTTGGGGAAAATTGATGAGAGATAAGTGTGCATTGGGGAATTTTTTATAGACGGTTTCAAGGTTAATGAGATTTAATGCGAGTTGGGTGAAACAGTAAAAAAATATTTAGTGAAGCTTCTTGAATACGTGAATTGCTTCTGCTGATTGTATCACTTCAGCAGATTGATCATTGTTTCTGCCGAAGTTGGAATTTAAGTTTGGTAAAAGGTTGCATTACACGTCAGCGTTGGTCAACAACTTAATATCTTTGACCAAAATTTGGGAAACTTCTGCTTATACCCTATTTGCATATCTTCGTCTAAAGTAACTGATTCCCTCTTTATTCGATTTAAACACACCATCAGTTGATTGAATCGTAATTCAAAGTTCTAATGGCGCTTCAATTCAAACACGATCATAATAAAGTAGCTTTTCTAGGAACGGCTAAAGGTGATGATCTGTATAAACCAATGGTGGAGGTTTTAAAGAGGTCGAAGATTCATTATGCTTTATCACATTCTCCTAATGCTATTTATGAATCTTTGGTTACTCAATTCTAGGCATCTGCTTCAAAATGTAGTGAAACAGAGATCGTGGCTGTGGTTGATGATGTCGAGTATGTTGTGACAGAGGAGTTGATCAGACGTCGACTTCGTTTGGATGATGAGAATGGGGTTTATCATTCTAATTCAGTGGTGATTCTAGATGGACTGAGAGCTATTGGATACCAAGGTGAACGAACATATACGTGGCTCAAGAATCAGCTATGTCTGATGTGGAGGTTTTTGGTTCACACATTGCTTCAATGCATAAGCAATAAATCAGGAGGATGGGACCAGTTTTCTACACAATTGGGATGTGGTATTGTGTGTCTTTCTCAAGGGTTAACTTATAATTTTTCCAAGTTTATTTTTGATAATATGGCTGAGAATATTCAAAAGAAAAAGCATAAGTTTTTAATGTACCCTAGGTTTTTGCAAATGATTATAGACACTAATACCCAAGCTCAAGCCTTTTATCCCATAGGAGCTTTAACTGCTAAACTATTTGCTTCAATGAGAACTAAATTTGAGGGGACACATTATCCTTTACTAGCAGCTATGTTGCCTCAGGGGAATGAGGCTGCTGATGAGGATAATGTTGTTAATAATCCACCTTCTACCAATGTTACCGCTGATGGTAATCCTTCAGTTGCCATTGATGAGGGCCCTTCTACAACTGCTGAAGCATCTAATGTTTCTACTGACCGACCTCCACCTATACCTTCACCTAGATCTAATCCTTGTCCACCATCTACACAGGTTGGTTTTGATTCATTTGAGTCTGAACCTAATCGACTGACCACACCTAGTCCACATAGGGAACCATTTAATGAAGGTTCTACTTATGTTGAGCATGACCATGTTTCTCCTGAAAGGTCCAATGAAGTTCCCATCACCACTGAACAATCAGATGGTGGAGCTGAGGACCCTATTGCACTTACATCTGTCTATGCTCTAGTGAACATGTATGTAGCTGAGGTGGCTGATCTCAAAAAGGAACTTGCAGAGACTAAATCTTCTCTTGGTAGTGAGATTGTGGAGCTGAGAACTAAGGTTAAGAGTTTGGAAGAACAACTTGGGCATCATTCTAAAAGAAAGCTAGTGGTTTCTTCTGATGAAGATCAAGAGGATAATCCGTATGGTTCTCTTAATATTTTGGCTGAGGTTGCTCAAGAGACTCCTGTTTCTCCTCCTGTTGCTACTGAATCTTCAAAGAAAAAGGAACCTATTCGATTTACTAGAAAAAGGAGAAGACAATATCTGAATAAGGAATTCACTGAAGCTTCAATAAAACCAAGTGTTGATGCTGTAACTGCTGATGTTTTAATGGAGGATGTTGTTTCTGTACATGGTCAAGCTTCAGTTGTACCAGAACAATCAAGTTCTCTACCTTCAGCTGAGAATTCTGAAGTTTTTCATGCTGGCAGAAGTTTTGTTTTGAATCCAGTAGTTGATGTATTTTCCACACCTGTTGAAGATTTGTCTCAATATGTTTCTTCTGATGCGAATTTGGATGTTACTTCTGAAGTTCCTATTTGTGATACTTCTTCCGCTGATGGTGTTCACATATCTACTGATACTGAGAAAGAAGTAATAGTTGATGCAGAGCTTGGTCCAGGTCTAGTAAGTGCAGAAGAGTTGAAAGAGCAAGAGAGAATGATAGCTGACTGTGCAAACATGAAGAAAAGTGAAGATTTGGCTAAACAGATTGAAGCTGAATCTACTTCAAATTTGTCTCTTGAGAGACAAAGAGAACTGGATGCATTGCGTACTAAGATGACTGATGTACAATGGGATACTTATATTCAGAAAGGTGCTTCAGATCCTACTCTTGCACAGGCTATTTTAGGTGCAGACTTTAACAGTGAAACATTTGTTGCACAAATGGTAGCTCTTGGTCAAAAGAATAAGCTAGAGGCAGCTGACAGAAAGAAAGCTATTGTTGCTCAAAAGAATAAGGCAAAAAGGGAAAGACCACCTACTGAAGCTCAAAAGAAAGCATACAAAAGGAAAATTGTCCTTTATCAGAGTCCTGCTATTTTTAATTCTGGTTTGAAGAGAAGTCAAGTCTGGAATTTATCTGATGATGAATTGAATAGACTATATCAAAGGATTATGAAGCAGAATGTTTCATCTTCTAGAACAAGAAGTATTGTTAATTCAGATGCTCCACATGCAAAGAGGCCCAAAACAGTTGAGATTGTGGATGATTTTGATGAAGTTTCACCAAGGATGGATTCTCCTGTTATTACTTCTGAAGCATCTAATGCATCTATACCTTCAGATGCTAAGGTTACATCTTCTGAAAGGGTACAATCTTCTGAACCACATATTATATCTTCTACAGTATTACCTTGTGCTAAAAAGGTAAGTGTGCTAATTGATTTAGAAGGAGAAGATATGGGTAAGAAGGCTGAAAGAGAAGCTGCTAAAGCTAAGCAGGCTAGAGTGATACTTGAGAAAATGTATCAATTGAGAGGAATTACTCCAGTTACGTTTTCTTGTATTTCTTCTACTAAAGCTAAAGATGTTCCTGAAACATCTGAGAATGTACCATCTAAGGAAGTTTATGTACCTGGTAGGAGGATGAAAAGAATGTCTAAACGACGTCACACTACTCTAAGGCGATCTGTGAGATCAGATGGGTCATATACTTCAAAGATTCATCAGACTATTAGAGGGAGTTCTTTAGATTTAAAAGCTGCTGATTCAACTTTTATTAAAGAAGGATCTGTTGTTGTTTTTCCTGAAGGATCTCATGTTGTGTTGCTTAATTGGACATTGACTGACGGGGAGCTTAATACTATTTATCGTCTGGATTATACTACTGTGGATTTCAATTTCTTGAAGGAAACAATGCATCTGGTGGATAGGCATGATTTGAATACTCTGTATGGTATTGTTACTAAGCATTATGATATTCATACACCACAGGGTTCCGGTTTATTATTGTTGGGTGATCTTCAAGTGTTGTTTGATTCTAAATCTCCAAATGGTAAAGGGTATCATATTTGGAAGAATTCACATCGATGGAAGGTTGAGACTTGGAGATTTTATCCTTTGCCGTGTGTGCATGTGGTGGAAACAAAGAGTGGGATTACTGTCTGTATGTTTGCTGATAAGAATTATCCATTGCCTATGAGGTTGATGGAACGAATGCTTAGACAGAAGTTGGAAGTTCCTCCAGATCCAGTTGGTAATGATAAGTTGCATGCTGAACAATGTGTTGGGATAATTAAGACTCAGCTTCTGCAACTTAAAGCTTCATCTTGATTCTGGTATTGTGTATAGTTTGTATTATATTTATTTTGTGTTATTTTTCTTAGTTAAAAATAAATAAATAAAAAAAAATTGGTTTTCTCTAACTTTTATTGCAGGTTTGTTGTAAATTGTAGATGGTTCTTGACTCACCAGATGTACCTTGTGTATATCAAAGAGTTGGCTAGTCTAAAGGTTACAGCTTTGGTAAAGATACATCAAATCTGTTGATAGCTGTAATGGTTTGCTCAAAATCATAGGGTTTGCAACTACCCATGCTTAATTGCTGAGAGTTGTATGGTTCTCAATTCACCATGGTTTATTCTTTTTTGGAATCCAAGAATTGGCTAGCCCACATGTATATGGCTTGTGGTAAAGGCAGTGGAATACCATATTTGGTAATCAATTCACCAATTCTAAGAATTGACTAGTCCTGAGCAAACGGCTACAGGTAAAGACATATCAAATCCGTTCATGGTTGCTGATTTGCTAATAAATCATATGGTTATCAGTGTACCATGGTTTTCGAACTTAAACATATGGCTACTCCAGTAGTGATGGCTATTGGTAAAGAGACATCAAATCCATTATTTTCAATGATTCACCTCTCACAGGAGTTAACACACCTGGATGTGATGAGAATAGTATGAACTAATATGTTTTGATGTACCTATTGTCATTTGTTGCTGCAAAGCTATGGAGTTTCAGAGTTTTTTCATCAAAGAGATGTTTTTTATTTGATTCTTTGCTGCTGCTACAATCCTCTGAAGCGTTGAAGATCTATCAAGAAACTGGAACTTAACCAAGTCAAATTCCAGTTTAGGGGAGGATTGTTGGGAATTATGTGAAGTATGGATTATGCTGAAGTTTCTGCTGAAAGGATTCTACTGAAGTGTATGGATTCTGCCGAAGACATAATCATGTTGAAGTTAAATAGTTATTAGTTTGTTTCTGCGGAGATAGTATTCTGTATATTCTAGAATAGTTAGGATATGCATGAGCTTTATTAGGAAGTGATTGTGTATATCTTATTTAGTTTTACGTTTCTTTGTGAACAAGTTAGGGTTCCTTGTCTATAAAAGGAACACAATATAATGAGTTATGAATTAGACGTTTACAAGTTATTAATATAACGATCCATAGAGGATCAAAGAGTTCTTAGTTATCTGTGCTTTATACTTGTGTTTATATTCCGCTAAAGAATACAAGTTGTAGAGATTTTCTTTTAGTTTGTTTGTGATTACATAAGCAATACTAACGATCTACGAAGCTCAAGATCTATCAAGGTCTATCTAGTTACAACACTGATTATTCATCAGATGGATGTGAAGACAGCTTTCTTGAATGGTGAGTTGGAAGAGGAGGTTTATATAAACCAACCTCAGGGCTTCATCATGCCTGGCAATGAAAACAAGGTGTGTAAACTGATTAAGTCTCTTTATGGACTGAAGCAGGCACCTAAGCAATGGCATCAAAAATTTGATGAAGTGGTTTTGTCTAGTGGTTATGTTCTTAACCAAGCTGACAAATGTGTATATAGCAAATTTGATGAATCTGGTAAAGGAGTCATCATTTGTCTATATGTTGATGACATGTTGATCTTTGGCACTGACCAAAATCAGGTTGACCTGACAAAGGAATTTTTGTCATCAAGGTTCTCCATGAAAGACATGGGGGAGGTTGATGTTATCCTTGGTATAAGGATTAAACATGAAAGTAATAGATTTTCTATCTCTCAGTCTCATTATATTGAGAAGGTGCTGAGGAAATTCAATTACTTTGATTGTACTCCTGTGAGTACACCTGTGGATATTTGTGAGAAGCTGATGCCTAATAATTGCAAAGTTGTATCTCAACTTGAGTATTCTAGGGTAATTGGCTGCTTGATGTATGCCATGACTTGTACAAGACCTGATATTGGTTTTGCAGTGGGAATATTGAGCAGGTATACTAGTAATCCTAGTGCTCATCACTGGCAAGCTGTTCACAAGGTACTTAAGTATTTGAAGAGAACTATGGATTATAGTCTCTCATATACTGGTTATCCTTCAGTGTTCGAAGGTTACACTGATGCAAGTTGGATCAGTAATACTGAAGACAATTCGTCTACCAGTGGCTGGGTATTCCTACTTGGTGGAGGTGCAATTTCTTGGGCATCCAAGAAGCAAACTTGCATCACCAGTTCAACAATGGAATCTGAATTTGTGGCTCTAGCAGCTGCTGGTAAAGAAGTTGAATGGTTGAAAAACTTGCTTCTTGAGATTCCATTGTGGCCTAAACCTATAGCGCCTATTTCTATCCGGTGTGATAGTGCAGCTACATTGGCTAAGGCTTATAGCCAGATGTACAATGATAAGTCTAGACACTTAGGTGTCAGACATAGCATGATTCGTGAGCTTATCATGAATGGGGTGGTATCTATAGAGTTTGTGAGATCTCAACAGAACTTAGCTGATCACTTGACGAAGGGTTTGGCTAGAGACTTGGTTATAAAGTCTGCTAAAGGGATGGGTTTAAGTCCAACTTAGTCTCTGAATGCTAGGAAACCCAACTCCCTCATGAGGAAACTTGGGAGCTGAGTTCAATGTGGAAAGCTGAACATTCAGTGGACTGGAGCACATGTTTTATTTACATCCCAAGGTTATGCTCAGAACCTGCTGAAAGGAGGATGAAGTCTTTACTTCTTAATGGTTAATGTTCTTTGAAAAAGTGCTTGGCAGGAGCATGAATAAAGAGGAACCACCTATGTAAATGTTGAAGTTTTGCCGCTTCAGGAAGCTTTGGACTTTTAGCTTTTGCAACATTTATGAATTTGGATATGGACACATGGCTTGTATAGTGTCAAGAGCTTTTAAGTGTTTGAAAACTTGTGTGTATTTTATCTTCAGGTATTCAAATGGGTTGAAGGGTTCAATTCTTAGAACACCCTGATTCTCGAATATTTGAACGTATAATTTACTAAGATGGAAATTCAATCCTCAGGACATTTTCGTTTATGCACATGTTTTGCTTGATATTTATTTTTCATGCAAAGGAAGTGAACTAAATTTGGGGAGGATTGTTGGAAAATTTAGTGCACTTGTGGGATTAGTTCACACCTTGTAATGGGTTAGGAGGTACGGAGTGTACACCTATAAGGTCCATGAACACCCTGACTCTTGTAGTGGTTTGCATTGGTAGTGCTAGTAGAAAGTACTACTTGTGAAAAGTACTGCTTGTGGAAAGTACTGCTTGTGGTTTCCACTGATAAGCAGTGTTTCCACTGAAGCTTGTGTTTCCACTGAAGCTTGTGGATTCCACTGAAGCAGTGTATCCACTGATAGCACTATGAAAGTACTGATGAAAGTACTGCTTGTAACGGTTTTGACCTATTCAAGTGGCAGTTTCAACTGCTTAATGACCACGTTTAATTGGTCATGTAACCACTAACGGCTATAATGGGGATAATTATGAGGCTATTAATGGGCCGATTAATACTCATAATTCCATTTTGATTAGCTTAGAGTAAACTCCTATAAATAGGAGATCTGATTATGCATGAAGGACATACAGAAAACGAAAAACACTTATAAGCGCAAGGGTTATTGAATTGTGCCTAATTCTATAACTGCATTTGGTCTTATCCCAAGTAGATATTCGTGTAACCCAGGCATTAGGGTCAAATAGTTTACTTTGGAAAGTGATCACACGATTCCAAGTGATATCCGGTAACCACTTTGTGGTATTTGTTTCTGCTGAATAGTTGCTTGTTTCAGCTAAAGTTGATTATCTAACCCTGTTCTGGGAGTACCTCACCAACATCTTTATCCACTATAAACTTACCTAGCATCTAGCTTAGTCTTTTGCATGCATAAACTCCATAGTTTTCAATTCTTGGTGGCTTACTAAACTGCTAAAAAAAAATTGATTAAGTTTATGTCACTACTTGTTTATGGCATCATTTTTCATATTCGTTAGACATAAATAATGAGAATAGTATCAAGTTTTGTCATCATTACCTAATCCATCATTTTTCTGTTACCTTCAAACAAAATTATAGGTAGCCATAAACCACTCCATACCAGTGGATTATTATTACTTCCAAGAAACAAGACAATATATATAATCTGAAAAAGAAAATCAAGTTTTAAGTGAAAGGAAAACCTCAACCATGAAGCAACTGCCAAATTTCCAGAAACAAAATGAATTAAAAGAACTTAACGCGAACGTGACCGGACATTCATGCCAATGAAACCCGTGGATCCACTTTCATCTGTCGAGATTTTTTTAAGAATCAGTGAAATAGCCAATCTGAAACCACAAACGAAACAATGTAGTTCTCTCGTTGCTGTCATAAACAGGCTACACATTGTTCAACAAAAAAAATTAGTGTAGTTCTGTTGTTGTTCGTATACAAAATTGCTTGTTGAAAATTAATGGTTGCTGAGTGACCCAAAAGACATTGGAATTGGGTGTTGGAATATTTTGTAATTTTTGTTGGCGACGTGTTTTTGGTTTTGGGAGTGTTTTGCGACATTGGTTTTACTTTTTAGTTGAGATGGTTAGAGTATATAAAGAAAGAATGTGTTTAAAAGTGTGAATAAAAATAAAAGTATTGAGTATTTATGGGGATAAATTATGTAAAATTTTTAAGTTATTTTATTTGTTTGACTTAAATGCCAAACGGTCGAAGAATGAACCGTTGGCTTTGCTTTTTATGCACCCAAGACGCTTCCCAACTCAGTCGTGGCAAGACCGAGTCTTGCAATTTTGTTCTCGAAGATGCGTGATGGCCGATCGGGGTGTTATAACTGAGACACGCCCTCGAGGGTCTTCGACGGGTCTGCAAACCCTTATTACGAGTAATTTTATGTGATTGTAGCAAACCTCTAAAATTATATAAGAAAATTCATGTACCACCACTAAAAATAACTATATTATGTTGGTAACTGTATAGCTAATTAAGTTGCATGCATCTTGTGTAACAATTTTAATTCTTAGGTTGCTATTTAGATACTTTGTTTACAATAGATGCTTTGGTTGATAGAGATCGAAGACAAGAAAATATTATTTTCTTTTTAGTGTCAGATTCTGATAAAAAAAAAAACGATAAAAATAACAACATTGGTTGCAACTTGTAATGCAACTGAATTATTTTCTTAACATAAAGAGTATAACAATTATTATTGATACAAACTTGGTATGATTTTGTGTTGATCTTAGACAGCACCATTTATCAGGTCTTCGGTGCTCGGAAGTGGTGACAAAGTACCTAGTTTTGCATCTACACATTCGCAAAGGTCAAAAAAGCAAATTGGAACGGCAAATTTTGTACCACAATCACAATCTTCACAATCTCTTTTACTTTTACAAGTGCTTTTACAAGCGTAAGAGAATTGTGGAAAGTTCATCATACCTGTAAAAAAAGAACCATTAATCAACATCACAAGAAGATTATGTGTTTGTACTTGTATAATAGCATATATGTGTGTGTGTGTTATATACAGCGAATAGAAACTAACTCGACGTGAAAATCAGGAGCAGGACGAAAAAAGCCATTCGTGAGGGAATTCTCTCCATTCTTGGTAGCAAAAATATGTTTCTTATTATATGATTAACCTGATTACTAATAAGAATATTGAACACTGATAAGAATCATGGCTATATATATGAATCCTTTGTGTTGTTTTAGGTTATGAATTTTTCACCTATACATAAATGTCAGCATTAAACTAAGTGTTATTACTTCTCAAATAGTGTTTGTAGAAACGCTTTTTTAAATATATTAATTTGTAGCTACGTTTTCATTTGTACTACGAAACATACTTTTATAACAGCTTAATAAAATACTTATTACATTTTCTTTGTATGCTGTGTTTACTAAATCATGTCGAAAATTGATAAAGACTGTTAGCAAGCATTCATAAAATTTAATAACCAAAAAAACAAACATTTTTAGTTGTGATCATATCACTCGAAACCTAACCGTGAACATTTTAAAGCAACCATAGATATTAATTATTTGTAGGTGTATCATGTATGTTCGAAAAAAGTCATGATCATATCATTCCAAAAGAAATCAGATCCATCCCGAGTCAACTCGAAAATGAGAAGCCTCCCCTTCCCATTCTCATCACTTACATGAACAACAAGAACATGAACATGAACATGAACAAGGACTCGAAGAATCTACTACGGTCCAACACTATGCACATATTTATCAATATGGATACGAATACCACTAGAATATATTTCATTACAATGTGAATTTCAATTCAAAGACATGGCTTATATATAAATGTACAATTCTTCATTATTTAAGATTTAACTCTCTTCAACAGCATAGTAAAGTCTTACATGAAACAAATGCAACATTCTATTTAGGGCAAATAACCTATTAAAGCATTATACTTGTCACAAAAAGCAGTTCGACGTAGCGAATAAAAAAAATAGCCCTTTTGGCTACTAAACCCGACTAATTTGTCCTTTATTGGGCATTTTACCACTTACTCAACCGGTATGTGCCACATACCCAGTTACCATGTCTGATTTCCACACTTTAAATATATTAAAGTTTTTTTTTTTTTTTTTTTTTTCCCCCACCTCACTTTACCTCTTCCACTTATATCTCAAATCCTCCCCAATAATAAGAACCCTAAAAAAAACCCCTTTCAATTGACCTTAAATTAGTTACTCAATTGACATGCCAACAAGATCATCCACATTGATCGGACTCTTTGAATGAACAACTGTTGGTTTAAGAACCTCGTGAGATTCTGTTTTACCTGATGAAGATTGATCTTGAGAGGCCCCGGGTCCAGGCCAATATGGGATAGCAACTGGTATGAGTGGAGATACGTATGCTGGAAACATGACGGGATACAGAAGTTGTGAACCGTCAAGAGGTACAGGTGTCTGGTCAACCGGAAGGTCGTTTGAGTTTGCGGAATCCATTGATTCACATTCTTCTAGTTCTTCCTCTAGTGTAGGTATAGTCAACGGATTGTTGATGGATTGAGCTTCAGGTTGTGATGGGTTCATGTGAGTGTCTGCAGACTACACAAATTCAAGAAAAATAAGTCAAAACATTATTATGAATTTTGATGTAAGGTTTCAATTTAATCTCCCAGTTATCTTAAATGTTTCACAACTCCCATATGAGTACTTTATAATAAATCTGAACAATTTGGTAAGATTTGGTCAAATCTAATAAATCGCGGGAATACTATGATGGTGAAGCTATGATGGTGATTTTCAAGAAGAGGCTGCGTATTGTGAAGCTATGATGGTGATTTTCAAGAACCATATGGTGTTGACTTTTAATGAATTATTTTGCTGTTTAATGTTGTTGGACCACAAGAGAGGTTTCCAGCGTGGCTGTTGACTTGGATGTTATGAGAATATATTAAACCGGATACCGGTTGAGTAAGTGGTAAAATGCCCAATAAAGGACAAACTAGTTGGGTTTAGTAGCCAAAAGGGCTATTTGTTTTATTCGCTGCGTCGAACTGCTTTTTGTGACAAGTATGATGCTTTAATAGGTTATTTGCCTTTCTATTTATCGATGTTGAAACTATTATATTGTTCTTTGAAGTACATAACATTAACTGATGATACGTTGATTCACGGATCTAAATGATGAGCCTTGATTGCCTAACACGTGGACTTGTTTATCTGTATCACTCAAGAAACAAGAGGTATCGTTAGAAGAATCTATACGGAACTTTCTCCCCGTAAAACACTCCGACGATGCAAGTCAATATCGGATATCAAAAATAATATATATGCACTGGCAGGGGAGAGTGTGAAATAACATATATGTTAGAAGTAGTAATGTTATAGATTGATGTAATGGGAATGTATTGTATACATACACAAAAGGTTAGTGAAGGTTTTATGATCTCAATGACTTAGTGTCGTTGCTTGTTTATAGGAGTATAAAGTCTTGAGAATGTATAACCTTACTAAGTTTGGCATGTTGCCAGTGTAAACTTAAGCATTTAGTGTTTGTACTATACAATGTTTGCTTAATTATTATAATGAAATAGATGTGTTGCACACAAAAATGTCCCATACCTAATTTCATATATCTCTTCGTATCTTCATACATTCATATAATAATACACTTAATTAATCGTTTGAGCATGCATAGCAAGAACAATAGCATATGATATAATTATATTTTATAATATTTGCCAACCAACCTGATATCTACAATCCAATATATAATATTAGTCTAACTTTTGCCAAATAATAATAGTTCTATATAATTGGTTATCTTATAAGCCCCTTAGTCCGTAGATGTTAAATATATTTGTAACATGTACAGACTAATATGATTTTTATTGTCAAGATTTTGGCTAGCAATTAGTTCATAAGAAGTCGTTTCTTCAATGTTTTACTTGCTATCATGCTACAATAATCGATAGATCTTTACGCACTAGGTGCTTGTATTATATTAGCGAAGCTCATTTCACTGAATGATATCCCTTTAATGTTGGAAAGTTGGTTCTTCAACTTTGCGCAAAACATCTAGTGATGCGTTACGTCTTTCGAGCGGACTTGCCACTTTGCGTGATTAGGTTTCACATCTTTTCTAGCGGCTATATATGCCACTTTCAAATTTAGCTAATTATAGATTTTCATCCCTCTTGTTAAAACAAATAAGCCGTAAAAATGTTTATTTATATTTTACGGTCTTCTAATGTTTTGTCGATAACAAACGTAAAATCATTTTAACGAAACAAATAAAATATGTAAATGGTTTGAGCTAATAGTTTACTAACACACTTATATTTTCATATAAAACACTAAACAAGTAATAGTGATTTCATGATATAGTAATGCATATGTACAACAACTAGTGTTTACATATTGGGTATATATATACATACTTAGTATGTATTATAATGGGTAATAGAATGGGTAGAAGTTTAAGTATTTAACCCATTGACTTAATACATTGAATGTAGTTGGGTAAAACCCAAAGTCCATGACCCATACCCATGGAGCATAATCCATAACCCATAACCCATAATCCATTGCATGACATCATGCATAAGTCATAATGGGTATTATCCATGACTCATGGAGCTAACCCATAACCCATTGACTAGATGCATTGCATCTTGTAGATACATTGTATCTACTTGGATACCCATGGTCCAAAGTCTAGGACCCATGATCCATGATCCATGACCCATGACCCATAACCCATGGATAGAGAGGAGCGTCCCACGGTTCCCCCAGTTTACACTGGACGGATCCCTCAAGTAAGGGATCTGTGGGATCCGTGGAACAGTAGCATATTTTGTCTATAAATAGTGAGCCATTTCTTCATTGTAACTCACCTCTTTCACACACATTTTCTCCTAGTATTGTAAACTCTTTAACCTCAGATCCAAGGGATCTTTCTATGTAGTTTTGTATTTGTGTGATTCTCTAGGTTCCTCTTAAAGGCGAGATCACCACCTCTTGAAGTCGAGCAAGCTCAAGTCCATGGGTTGCCAAGCTTCGTCATCATCAAGACTACTGATGTTATCTTGTTGATAGTTATTTCTTTTCTCATTAGAAGTGATGTGTTGAAGACATTGGTGAAAGATATCTAAAGGATCAAGTCAAAGGCATTAGTGAAAGGTGTCGAAGATCCGTGTCAAAGGCATTAGTGAAGGGTGCCAAAAGTCCATGTCAAAGGCATTAGTGAAAGGTGCCGGAAAGTCCATGTTGAAGGCATTAGTGAAGGGTGCCTAGAAGTCGAGTCAAAGGCATTAGTGAAAGGTACCTAGGGTGTACATTCGATATGGTGTGTCGATGTACAAGATAGATTTGTATTGGGCCAAAGGATATTGATATCCTTGTTGATGTTGTCATAGGGAGTAGATCTCCTTTGGATAGGTGTTGTGTAGTGTTGGGTAGTAGTTCCTCCTTTGTAATGGAACTCGGTATCTAGCCTTGTACCGGATAAAGTGTAGGCGAAGTTGTGATAGGTTTGGTTCTACCTCGTGGAAGAACCCGGTGTCTAGCCTTGTACCGAATAAAGAGTAGGCGACGTTGTGAAGGCTTCTCCGCCACAAGGAGTTTGTGTTGTGTAGTGATTACAAACTCTCGAGTAGGTGACTCGGGGAGTGGAGTAGGGCAAGGAAGGTGTCCTTGTAGCCGAACCACTCTAAATACTCGCGTTATGGTTTTGTGCTTCTTACCCTTTATCTTAGTTTTATTTACTCGTATGCTTATTTATCAACATCCAACACACACGTTTAAATAGATTGACATAAGTCGATCTAAGTAGTTTCAAACCAAGTTTTAATCGGTAAAACTATTCAACCCCCCCCCCCTTCTAGTTTTCCACACCTCTGATTGCGGGATTATGTATTGGTCCGGACTTTTTCGCTTTGCTATATTTTAAGTTTTGCGTATTAGCTAGTTTTAGCTTTTCATCCGATTATTGTCGGGAGATAATATTTAATTTGATTATACCACTTTTGCGTGATATAATATCACGTCTTTGGAACGATTGTATAATGTGATTTTGTTTGATGAGGTATTCTAGCTCTTCATGCAGTCGCTTGATCAAATTGTTAAGACCTGAATAAAAAGTAGATTTTCTTGCTAGAGTCAGAATAAGGCGTGAGGTAACAATAAAAGGCTTATGTCAAATTTCAAAATAATATTAATGCCCATAAAGAATACTTACAAATTGGTTCATGTCTAGATAACATCAGTTACAACCGATAATTGATGATGTATAGTATGTATAACAGGCCTACTAGGCCCAATACACACTATACATACACTGGGCTCAGGCCCAATGATGACAAACCCTGGGCCTATAGTAAGTCCAATGACTAAATTGGCTATGGTCCAGGCCTTAAGACACTCGCAAGATACATAACGGGCTGAACCTTCAACCGTTAGACCTCTCACGTCCGCGTCTGCGATTAACACAGAACCCTTGTCCGCCAAGAGTCCGGCTCCAGTAACCAACCACTATAAGCGAGAATCTAGGAAGCCCCAGCGGCAAACCTCGCCTATAAAAGGGGCTCTAATCCCCATACAAGGTACAATAACTTTCTCTCTCATAATAACACATACATACTTTTAATTTCCCTCTCAAGAATGTGTACTTACTCTCACGCCGGAGTCTAATCGTGGGGTCCGTCCCCACGGTAAGACTAACTGTTTACCTTTCTTGTGCAAAAACCTTACTCAAACTACTTGGACTAGTACAAGATCAACCCATCAAAGGCTTGTTGGCCCAGTCCGACAAACTATACTCAGACCCATTATAATCATACCATATTTATTCATCGTCATTTATAGTAGTACGTAAATGGTTCATTCAAGTACGAAGTTGTGCATTTTATTTATTCCAATTTTTAAGTTATTTTACGGTTCTGCTTGAGACTCGTACTTGGTTTTTGATCCATGATTTACCCCTTGGAATCACGGAGTCAATTGGCATTTTTAGCTTCTTCGGCCCTTATACAACCGTTGACATGTATATATAGGTCTTCTAGTGACATAGGTTGTCGGGATATTTAGTCTTTAAAAGTCTTATCTAGCCAAAGTCCGCTAATAAAAACTCCAACCATCATGCCGTCTGATTTATCCGTCATTGTATTTTTCTTTCCCGAACCTTGCTAAGTAGTCTTTGAGAGATTCTTTTAATTTTTGTTGAATTCCTAGTATTTCTGCTTGGATTTTCTGGAATAGCCTTTGCCGCAAAAAGTTAGCTATAATCTTGTCTTGAAATTGGTGAAAATTGTCTATGCTTTCGATGCCAAAGTATCGTACCAAAATCGTACAACCCCAGAAAGTGTAATATTAAAGATTCGGCACCACCGGGGCTCCGAGAGCTTGTTCACATCCATAGTTCCCATGAACACCAAAAGATGATCGCCAGGATCTGACAAGCCATCATAAGACCTTAGATTTGATAGCACCTTGAGTACATCAGCCATTTCATAATCTCTAATTCACTTTGTAAAAGGTTACGCTACTAGGTCTCGCACATTTCCTTTTTGAATCATTGAATACAAAAGGCTAATTGTAAAAAATAATGTCATTTGCATGTTTTCATTTTGCAAAGAAGTTGGTTTGTTGAGTTGGGGACTTTGAAGTGTCTTTTTCTTTTTGGCCTTCAAGAATTTTAGTACAAAAAGTGAGACGGGTTGTAATAAGTGTTAGAATGTTAGGTTGGGCTAACAAGCTGTTGGTGGGCTGATCTTGTACTAATCCAAGTAGTTTGATTGAATTCCCTGCACAAGAAGAGTAAACCGCTAGCCTTACCGTTGGGATCGACCTCACGATTAGACACCGGCGTGAGAGTAAGTACACATTCTTGTCAGAGAAATGAGAGTATGTGTGTGTTATTATGAGAGAAAAAGTTCTACCTTGTATGGGGATTAGAGCCCCTTTTATAGACGAGATTTACCGCTAGGGCTTCCTGATTATTCGCATATAATAGTTAGCTGTCGGAGCCGGACCCTTGTTGGACAAGATTCTGTGTTAATCGCGGATGCGGACACAGGATACCCTCCGTGGCCGGAGGTTCAGTCCGCTAAGTATCTTGTGTGCGTCTTTTGGTCTGGACTTATAGCCAATTTCGTTATTAGGCTTAATGTTGGTCCAGTGTTTGTAGTTGTTTTCGTTGTTGGACTTGGGCCCAGTATGTGTATAGCACGAATTAGGCCCAGTAGGCCTGCTATACGTGCTATATGTCATCAAGTCCCCCAATTCTAGTGTGTTCATTGCGTGCGGATATTGTCGCGTGCGGTGAATGTTACTAGACTTGAGTTGACTAAGCATTTTTTCTTTCCGTACTTTTTTTAAGTGTCCTTCTGATGCTCCTCTTTTTTATGAAGTGCTTTGTCATCAATTCCCCCCAGTCTGGCGTATTTATTGCACGCAAACATTTGTCGCGTGCGGTGAATGTTGCTAGACTTAAGTTTGACGGAGCCATTTCTTTTTCGTACCTTTAAAGCGTTGGTCTGACGCTCCACTTTCTTGGAAAGCGTTTCCTGCGACGTGGATAGTTTTGGGCTTTGCATGTTCTGGCTGATTGGACCCGGTGGGCCATCCGTCTTGTTACTATCCTTATCTTCGTCTATCGATTTTGATCGTTGGATCAGATTGTTTCTTGACATGTGTCCTTCCTTAGGGTTTTCTTTGGGAGGCCATCATTCCGCCTGTATAAATATCCCCCATATTTTATTTAGTTCATTTTTTGCTTTCACTGTATTCCATTTGCAAGCGATACTTCTTACCTTCTTCGATCTAACCTCCTTGGGCTGCTCCTATCTTCCCGGTTCTTCTTTCCAGATTAGGGTCTAATGCCTTTTTTCTTTCGTTATGTTTACTATTGCACGGGCTACGTCTAGACTTTCACAAGGGACACTTGATCATTTTTGTGATAAGTATTCGATTCCACAATTTGTTCATCCAGAGCTACCTGATCCTGACCAAACCATTCGAGAGGCACCAGATGGAAAAATTGGTGTGTATACCCGCTTTTTTGAACACGCTAACATCCGTCTTCCTTTGTCTGCATTCCTTGTGTCCATCCTTGATTATTATCGTATTAACATATCGCAGCTTTTTGTTATTGGGGCTGCTAAGGTTTCTCAGTTTGAGATTCTTTGCTTTGCCCTTGGTTTTAGACCCTCAATTGGGTTATTTAGGTTCTTCTATGTTCAGTCTAAGAACAATGGCTGGCTGTCCTTTAGTCAACGAATTGATAGTAATGGCATTTTTTATACCAAACCCATTGACTCTCTTAAAAGCTGGAATGATTATTTCTTTTGGGTCGATTCCTTTGCTTGTCCTGTTATTCATCCCTGGTTTCTTCTTTAAATCTTCTTACAAAGTCTTCCGTAAGTTCGCCTTTCCTTTGCTTGATGTGGTGAAGTTCCAAGGGATCCTTGATACACTTCTTTTGGTGGAGGAAGCTAGCCAGGAAAACCTCCTTCAGTTTATCATAGCCATCTATTGATTCTGGCGGGAGGTCGTCAAACTAGACACTAGCGGAACCGGTTAATGTAGAGTTAAACATGTGGCACCAGGTTGACATGTCCCATCGTTCTACCTTTACGGCTGCCTGGAAGATTTTGAGATGATCTTCTGGGCCTCCACTCTTGTCACACGTTTTTATGTTAGTTGGCATACGTGTTTTCATTGGCATCTCAAAGTAGCGGATACGTGGGGTGAACGGATCAGTCTCCTTACAGACCCAAGGTCTGGCCAGGTCGTCATCATCGCTATTACTTGGTTTCCGCTTTTTGACTTCGGGCCTTCGACATCTACTTCCATTTGACCCATCTCCTGAGTAGTCGCATGCTTTCCGTGACCGCGCCCTTTCGGCTCCATGCCCTCTGAGGTTCGGCCTTACTATTTGTGAGTGAGAGTCTCGATAGCTGCTCTCTTCTTTTCTCTCAGCGACATGGCAAACTGGTCTTCTAGGGTCTTTGGAATACACAGAGAAACTTTCTTCCTTGTCTCCCAGCCTGTGGAACACTCTTTTGCGCAGCCTTTTGAATGTCGTCTCCCGTTTACCTTCTTTCCTTTTTGGTGACCTAGATTGGGTACGCCTCCGGCCGCTGCTGTCCTGCGTGTTTCGACGCTTCGTGGACTCGAGTTGTTTCCTCAAGTCTCTTCTTCCCTTTGGCATTTCTGACTCATGATGATGCGAGGCTTTATGGAGATCCACCTGAGTTTCCAGTGCTTTCACCGCTTTGGCTCTTTCTTCCTATTTCCGAACTTTCTCTGTCATAATAGGTAAGATTTGATCGAAGTACTTGTCACAGTACTTCCGGAGGGCTGCATCAGATGCAGGTCCCTCAAGATCCGTCGAAGTTGTATGATTTTCTCTTTCCGCTGTATTCCGTAGTGTGGATACAAGAGCGGGAGTTGGCTCGGACCGAGTGCCCATGGTGAGTATTTTTTGGAATGCAGTTGTGTATTGGGTCCCACGGATGGCGCCAACTTGTTAGTACAAAAAGTGTGACGGGTTGCAATGAGTGTTATTATTGCTTGTTGGGTGGCGCTAACAAGCTGTTGGTAGGCTGATCTTGTACTAATCCAAGAAGTTTGATTGAATTCCCTGCACAAGAAGAGTAAACCGCTAGCCTTACCGTGGGGACGGACCTTACGATTAGACTCCGGCGTGAGAGTAAGTACACATTCTTGTTAGAGAAATGAGAGTATGTGTGTGTTATTATGAGAGAAAAAGTTCTACCTTGTATGGGGATTAGAGCCCCTTTTATAAGCGAGGTTTACCGCTAGGGCTTCCTGATTATTCGCATATAGTAGTTAGCTGCCGGAGCCGGACCCTTGTTGGACAAGGTTCCGTGTTAATCGCGGATGCGGACACAGGATACCCTCCGCGGCCGGAGGTTCGGTCCGCTAAGTATCTTTTGTGCGTCTTTTGGTCTGGACTTATAGCCAATTTCGTTATTGGGCTTACTGTTGGTCCAGTGTTTCTGGTTGTTTTCGTTCTTGGACCTGGGTCCAGTATGTGTATAGAACGAATTATGCCCAGTAGGCCTACTATACGTGCTATACATCATCAAAGAATATTCACATCAAATTTCTTCTTGACTGGTCTTTCACTTGAGGTGCGGGCATTGACTTTTTGGTTAAGTATAGGCAGCTCTTCAGATTCTGCTCGTTGTACTTCAACAAGAGGGTCATCATTTTCGGGATCATCGAATCTCGACCGTTGATAAGTTATTTTCACTTTAGAGGAGAATGCCAAATACATTGTATTAATTTCATTAAAATTTTGAGCTACAAAGCGCATTATAGGATCATTGTGATCACAGAGTGGTTAACTTTCAGTTGCTTGTTGTGGTTGGGTAATAGTAGGATCGACCACCACAAGAATATGCTCATTGGGTACGGAAGCACTTGCTCCTTCCCCCGAGTATACAACAGGTGTTACACACTCATTTTCTCCCGCCATCTAGATTGTGACTTACTGTTCTTAATGGATTTTTGTTCGGGTCTAACGGATGGCGTCAATTAATGATACGTTAATTGGACGAGCCTTGATCGCCTAACACGTGGACCTATTTATCCGTATCACGCAAGAAATAAGAGGTATCGTTAGAATGTATACGGGATTTTCTCCACGTAATACACTCCAATGATCAAGTAAATATTAGATATCAAAAATAATATATATGCAGTGGCAAGGGAGAGTGTGAAATGTGTGAAATAACAAATATGTTAGAAACAGTAGTATTATAGATTGATGTAATGGGAATGTATTGTATAAATACAGGAAATGTTTGTGAAGGTTTTATTATCTCAAGGACTTAGTGTCGTTGCTTGTTTATAGGAGTATGAAGTCTTGAGAATGTATAACCTTAATAAGCTTGGCATGTTGTAAGTGTAAAATCAAGCATTTAGTGTTTGTATAATACAATGTTTGCTCAATTATTATAACGAAATAGATGTGTTGCATATAGAAATGGCCCATAACTGATTTCATATATATGTCCGTATCTTTATACATTCATATAATAATACACTTAATCAATCATTTGAGCATGCATATCAAGAACAATAGCATATGATATAAATCTATTTTATAATATTTGACAACCAACCTGATATCTACCATCCAATATATAATATTAGTTTAACTTTTGCCAAATAATAATAGTTTTATATAATCGGTTATCGTATTAATTCCCCTTAGTCCATAGATGTTAAATATATTGTAACATGTACGGACTAATATGATTTTTATTGTCAAGATTTTGGCTAGCAATTAGTTCATAAGAAGTCGTTTCTTCAATGTTTTACTTGCTATCATGCTACAATAATCGATAGATCTTTACGCACTAGGTGCTTGTATTATATTAGCGAAGCTCATTTCACTGAATGATATCCCTTTACTGTTGGAAAGTTGGTTCTTCAACTTTGCGCAAAACATCAAGTAATGCTTTGCGTCTTTGGAGCGGACCTGCCGCTTTGCGTGATTAGGTTTCACATCTTTTCTAGCGGCTATATATTATAGCTTTTCATCCATCTGATTGTGGGATGATGTATTGGTCCGGACTTTTTCGCTTTGCTATATATTAAAAGCTTTGCGCATTAGCTAGTTTTAGCTTTTCATCCCACTAATGTCAGGAGATAATATTTGATTTGATATACCACTTTTGCGTGATATAATATCACGTCTTTGGAACGATTGTACAATCTACTTTCTTTTATGAGGTATTTTAGCTCTTCATGCAGTCGCTTGATCAAATTGTTAAGACTTGAGTAAAAGGTGGAATTTTTTGCATCTTTTCTTGCTAGAGTCAGAATAAGGCGTGAGGTAACAGTAAAAGGCTTATGTCAAGCTTCAAAATAATATTAATGCCCATAAAGAAGACTTACAAATTGGTTCACGTCTAGATAACATCGGTTACAACCGATAATCATACCATATTTATTCCATCGTCATTTATAGTAGTACGCACATGGTTCATTCAAGTACGAAGTTGCGCATTTTATTTATTCCAAATTTGAAGTTATTTTACGGATCTCCTTGAGACTCTTACTTGGTTTTTGATTCATGATTCACCCCATGGCCGGAATCACGAAGTCGATTTGCATTGTTAGCTTCTTCGGCCCTTATACAACCGTTGACATGTATATATAGGTCTTCTAGTGACATAGGTTGTCAGGAAATTAAGTCTTTAAAAGGCCTAACCGGTCGAAGTCCGCTGACAAAAGCTCCAACCATCATGCCACATGATCTATCTGTCATGTGTAACATTTATTTCTCGAACCTTGCCAAGTAGTCTTTGAGAGATTCTTTTGATTTTTGTCGAATGCCTAGTATTTCTGCTTGGATTTTCTGGAATCGCCTTTGCTACATAAAGTTAGATCTAAACTTGTCTCGCAATTGGTGAGAATTGCCTATGCCTTCTGGTGCCAAATTATCGTACCAAAATCGTACAACCCCACAAAGTGTAATATTAAAGATTTTGCACCACGCAGGCTCCAGGAGCTTGTGTACTGTAGACGTATGGTCCGGACTGGGCCAGGAATGGGTCAGGCCCGGCATCAGCTGATACGACCTACTCGTATCGATAGTAGCACTACTTATAGCGAGTGCAGGCTCCTGTAGAAAAGATAGAAGAACAGAGAATTGTAGACCGAATACTTACTGATTTCATTCATCACGATGAGATTAAATACTCATAACAAGATAACCCTAAACAAAGATAAATACTTATCCTAATACGACTCGAACACATACTTGACACTTATCCTAATTAAACAAATATCCTAAACAAAAGATAGTCTTGATGGTTATCTCCTAACCCATCACGTAGTTGTTATCATGTTGGCTCCTCGTTCCATCCTCTGGACCGCTGATGTGTAACATTCCCCCTTCCTTCAAAAATTACCTTGTCCTCAAGGTTATAATCTGACTTGGTAGTTTCTACTGCTTTCCCTTCCTCCGCGGTCGTCACGTGTCTGGAATTGTCACCATCATCTGCCATTAATAATAAGAACTTACCAGGACACTTATGACCTCGCATCCACTTGTTATCACAGTTGAAACACAGCCCTTTGTTCAGGCGTTCTTGACGTTCAGCGGGTGAAATCCACTTGATAGCAAGCGGTTTAGTGTTAGTGTTGGTGGAAGTGTTGATTGGCGTTGGAAGTAATGGTGGTTTCGGTGATTCTGATCGAGTAACAGGGACCTGATTAACCACTGGTTGGATTTGATCTTGGCTGGTGGTACTGTTCGCTGATGTTGCAATGGCTGTAGAAAACCACTGATCATCGAAACGGGCTTCCGTTATGCGGGCCAAAGAGAAGGCTTCACCTAAAGTAGTGGGTTTGGAGACCAGGAGTTCCCGTTGTAGGTTCGGCTTAAGGCCCAATATATAAAAGGATATGAGTAAAGCTTCTGAGATATCCGTCACTCGATTCATGAGTTTTTCAAACTCACTTTGATAATGCGCCACTGTCCCTGTTTGCAGTAGCTTAGATAGGTTTCCCTGAGGATCCTCATACTTAGAAGGACCAAAACGATTCCTGACACTTTCCAAAAACCCATCCCAGCTAGTGACTAGCTTGTTGCGTGTCATCCAACGAAACCATTCCGCTGCGTCCCCATCTAGAGTGAACCCCACAACCTTTAAACGTTGCTCAGCTGGTGTTGCGAGAAGTTCAAAGTATTCGTTAATGGTGAATATCCAACTCTCAGGATCAACTCCGTTGAATTTGGGAACATCTAATCGCATTGATCGCGGTAGCAGACCTTGATCACCACCTGATCCTGATCCGTGACGTGACAAAACCAAAGCTTTGGCTGCTTGCAATTCTTGGTTCAGTGCTGCAATCTGTCCCATGAAGGCATCAGATTGCTCCTTCAAAAGTAACCGGATGGCTTGTTCGTTCATGGTAACTCAATGAAAGCACCAATTGATACGACCTACTCGTATCGATAGTAGCACTACTTATAGCGAGTGCAGGCTCCTGTAGAAAAGATAGAAGAACAGAGAATTGTAGACCGAATACTTACTGATTTCATTCATCACGATGAGATTAAATACTCATAACAAGATAACCCTAAACAAAGATAAATACTTATCCTAATACGACTCGAACACATACTTGACACTTATCCTAATTAAACAAATATCCTAAACAAAAGATAGTCTTGATGGTTATCTCCTAACCCATCACGTAGTTGTTATCATGTTGGCTCCTCGTTCCATCCTCTGGACCGCTGATGTGTAACATCAGCGGCCCACTCTATGCTTAAACCCTAATCCATGCCTATATATACACACGCAGGTTATCTCTAAACCTAACATCTTTTGCTATGCCACAGCGCATACTAACTTGACCGTCGGAGGTGGACCCCGGGGCTACGGCTCCGGGTCCACTCCTAACGGGTTCTCTTTGTTGACAGGTCTACTAGGGCTCGAGAAGACGACTAACGGCCAAGGAGAGTCGTTGAATCCAGTCCGCGCCAGATTATGCTTCAACAAGTTGGCGCCATCCGTGGGACCTCATCTTCAGGGCCATAATAATTACGGCTGATTCCCATGTGCACCAAAAATCCCTCAGGATATGCACTGATGGGGATGCGGTTTGCATTTATCAGTTCCGCATCCTCGATGTTATAAGACCCAGGCACTGGGTACTCATCCCTCTGTAGCGTTCCCTTGGTATAAAAATCATAATTCCAGGGAAAACATGTATCATCTACCCAGAAAAAGTATTCCCTCCAATTCCTAAGTGCATCTAACTTATCTGTATAGCACTGTAATCTACCAGCGCATTTTGAAAAGGAAACCCACCCATCCGTGGGACCACGTATAAACTATGTTTCGTGTTCTCATATTACCAAAAGCAGAAATCAATCGGTAACTCTAAAACCAAAGATTCTCTTTCTCGAAACTATGGTACGTAAACGTGATTTCTCATTATTACGTTTGTTTTACCTAATCAAATAACTGTAAAGAATTATTATAATTCGTATACAGTTTGGATTTCTCATTCGTATACAGTTTGGATATCTCCTTATTACGTTTGGATTTCTCATTTATAAAATAAGTAAATATCATTGTTTTGATATACGTCATCCGCAATTGACACTAATTCTTTACATAAGATACAAGAATAAATCCGCACGATCGGACTTATTTTATCTTTTAATCCGCATGATCGGACTTATTTTATCTTTTAATCCGCATGATCGGACATATTTTATCTTTTAGTCCGCACGATTGGACTTAAGAAAAAGCCCGCACGATCGGAGCTATTTTATTTTTTAGACGCGAGTTAATTCGCGCAGATAATGTTTTTACGATTGGTACGCCTGTTCGCGCTCAAACACCGCAGTCGTGATAAATCTACCCGCGTAAGACCGTACGTTCAGAGATCTTCGCAGAGAACGCGTACGCGCGAAAACCACGATGCTAGTCAATCGCCATGATGCGCACTGGACCAAAGGCCGTGGTATAAACATCTGCGATCATCCAGAAACGTTCGAGTCTATGTAGTTACGATAAATCTATCTGCGTCTGTTAGTTGCGGTCACGGTACATCCATCCGAGTTTTTATTTTATACATTAAAAAAAAAAAAAAAAAAAAAAAAAAAAAAATCTCATGATAGGTTTTATTTTATACAAACAATTGTTTATGTCGTTTGTACAACCTCACGATAGGTTTTATATTTTTTATGCTATGCGCACTCTATTATTCATGCTATGCGCTGTCTATTGTTTTAATTTTATTAAGTTTTATATGCTGCGATTCGCGGCATATACTTTTAATCTTTGCATTCAGTGTTTTTCGCAGATTAAATAAGTTTAATGCTCCTACACGAGTAGCACCATCAAACTTGGGGGGCTACCAGGGTATACGCTACCACTGTTTTCATACGCAGGTGTATTTGGAAGCAGATCGAAGACGAATTTAAATATTCGCACCAACTTGCCGTAGGGGAGACGTCCTCTGTCGGTTGTGAAGACGCGCACATTTTGTCGCGCACTGATCAGTGTTTGTCGCCCTTATGCGCAGAAGCACGTCTTCTGTCGCACCTTTTTGTCGCGCACAGCGCACACTTATGCGCAGAAGCACGTCTTCTGTCGCACCTCTTTGCCGCGCACAGCGCGCACTTATGCGCAGAAGCACGTCTTCTGTCGCACCTCTTTGTCGCGCACAGCGCGCACTTCTGCTACAGAAGCATGTCTTCTGTCGCACCATGCTGCGTCGCTACTAGTACAAAAGGTACGCTCTTACCCAGGATGCAGCATACGGGTTCCACTTTCACCTACGCGGCCATCAAAACTTAAGTCTAGCATAACATAGCTATGTGCTATCTCATACTAGACTTGGGGGGCTTGTAGACGTATGGTCCGGACTGGGCCAGGAATGAGTCAGGCCCGGCATCAGCGGCCCACTCTATGCTTAAACCCTAATCCATGCCTATATATACACACGCAGGTTATCTCTAAACCTAACATCTTTTGCTATGCCACAGCGCATACTAACTTGACCGTCGGAGGTGGACCCCGGGGCTACGGCTCCGGGTCCACTCCTAACGGGTTCTCTTTGTTGACAGGTCTACTAGGGCTCGAGAAGACGACTAACGGCCAAGGAGAGTCGTTGAATCCAGTCCGCGCCAGATTATGCTTCAACATGTACATCCATAGTTCCCATGAACATCGTAAGATGATCATTAGGATCTGACAAGCCATCATAAGACCTTAGATTTTATGGGACCTTTAGTCCATCATTTCGTAATATCTAATTCACTTTGTAAAAGGTTACGCTAATAGGTCTCACACATTTCTTTTCGAATCATTTAATACAAAAGACTAATTGTAAAAAACAAGGCTTTCTTTTTTGCCTTCAAGAATATTCACATCAGAATTCTTCTTGAGTGACCTTTCACTTGAGGTGCGGGCATTGACTTTTTGGTTAAGTATAGGCGGCTTTTTAGATTCGGCTCGTTGTACTTTAACAAGAGGGTGATCATTTTCGGGATCATCGAATCTCGACCGTTGATAAGTTTGTTTCACTGTAGAGGAGAATGCCAAATACATTGCATTAACTTCATTAAAATTTTGAGCTACAAAGCGCATATAGGATCATTGTGATCACAGAGTGGTTGACTTTCAGTAGCTTGTTGTGGTTGGGTAATAGTAGGATCGTCAACCACAAGAATATGCTCATTAGGTTCAGAAGCACTAGCTTCTTCCCCTGAGTATACGACACGTACGTGTTACACACCCATTTTCTCCCGCCATCTAGATCATGACTTACTTTTCTTAATGGATTTTTGTTCGGGTCTCACGCATGGCGCCAATTGATGATATACGTTGATTCACGGGTCCAAATGACGAGCCTTGATCGCCGAACACGTGGACCTATTTATCTGTATCACTCAAGAAATAAGAGGTATCGTCAGAATGTATACATGATTTTCTCCCTGTAATAAACTCCGACAATCAAGTCAATATCGGATATCGAAAATAACATATATGCAGTATGAGGGGAGAGTGTGAAATGTGTGAAATAACATATATGTTAGAACTAGTAGTATTATAGATTGATGTAATGGGAGGGTATTGTATAAATACAGAAAATGTTAGTGAAGGTTTTATTATCTCAAGAACTTAGTGTCGTTCCTTATTTATAGGAGTATAAATTCTTGCGAATGTATAACCTTACCAAAGCTTGTCATGTTCTAAGTGTAAACTCAAGCATTTAGTGTTTGTACAATACAATATTTGCTCAATTATTATAGTAAATTATATGTGTTGTACATAGAAATATCCCATACCTGATTTCATATATCTCTAAGTATGTTCATACATTCATATAACTAGCATGGTACCTTGAACTAAAATTCCTGACGTGCAATGTTTTACAATTATACATATTTTGTGACAATAACTTTACGGATGCTGATAATTTTAAATTGAAATAACTTTAAGCAATAACAAACTATTTCATATAAAAATAGTAGGGTGCGAGAGTGATGCATATACAAATCTTCAATATAAAGACGATAGTCCGCAATATTATAGAGGCGTGCAGTCAAAGTTGTTCACTTTGCCTTATAGTAAAAAATAGGTAATAGACAACCGTGATATTTTGTCGGCGAATGATTTGTTGACAAACTGTATTTGCAACTGTAAAAAATTTCGAATGGCTACATTGTATCGCTTTTATTTGTTTATGTATATGTGCCCTGTTTCTATACCAAGTTTACGTTTTTTAAATTGTATAAGTTTGGAGATGATCATTCATGTCATATGGTACATGTATGGGTTTGGAATCATTTTTGCACTTTGGGAAGATAATGAATTTTACTGTACTTGGTTCTCAATAGCTTTTTTGGTCCTTTTTATCTCCATGTTTCTATATCAAGTTTACGTTTTTATATCGTATAAGTTTGGAGATAATCATTCATGTCACGTGATACATGTATGGCTTTAGAGTCATTTTTGCACTTACAAAAGAGAATGCATTTTACTGTACTTGGTTCTCAATCGCTTTTTTTGGTCATTTTTATCTTTTTCTTATCCTTCTTTTCCATTGATTCTAATTATGGAGATTTCAAATTTTTTCGACTTCTTTGCCACCATCGAGTACCCGCGCCTAGCGGTATCGATGTATAGTTTTGACAAAATCCTGGTGCATGGATTTATGCGTGAGTTAGTGTCCTTTCTTGTTGGGGTTGTAGTTGAAGATGAACTCTTTTTAAAGTGAAAAACAATTAGCGTTTTTAAATTCGTACAAAAAAAGTCACCATGCAGGTGATTGTGGTTCGTTGCAGCAACATTGAGCGTCAAATCAACTTATAGGTAACAACTTTTTCTTGTGGAAAGGTTTCTTTATATAATTGCGTTGGCAGATACTAGGTTATAATCAAATATGGTGCGCGCTAAGCCGTTATGACCAACATATTGGTAGTTATGGTCCGTGAAACTTCATGATAGGGGATTAAGGATTATGTGTTTTAATTTTAACACAATTTTTGGCTTATTTCGAAAGTACCTTAAATAATTATGTTTGTTAAATTCAAATAATAAATAAATAACGTTGAATGCGGATTACAAATACACATGTTTGCACCACATTAGTTACACATCTTAAAATGTACTCGTGTGTTTTGCATACACCGCGATGTATATAGTACAACCCTTCAATGCGTGCAATGATTAGAAACCCCCTATAGAGAGTCCGTATAAACTGCACCGTTTTTAAATTGTAAAGTTGAATTAGCCAATTAGGCATTGGTTAAAGCGCATAAATGTCCTACAACCTTGATTAGTCAATGTTATCGTCCTTTGTCCTTTTTTACAGCGTTTGAACACCATGACTTTTCTAAGCTTTCATGCCAACTTTATATTAATAAATTACTAAAACTCTCAAAATTGCGTTAATTTAACCTCTTTTGTTTTAGAGTTAATTACATAAATGGTCACTGTGGTTTGTTGGATTTTTCACTTTCAGTCACTGAACTTTTTTTTTACTGATTCAGTCATTGCAGTTTCTTATTATTACGTATCCAGTCCAAATCCATATGAAATGACCAAAAAGCCCTTGTCACCTTCTTTTTCAAATGAGTTAATTACATAAATGGTCATTGTGGTTTCAAATGACAATTAAGTAACAATTGTTAGTCTTTTATACTAACGGTCGTTAGTAAATAACCGAAAATTTGGTTTCCTTACGTTTCTGCACGTTTTCGTCCGTTTTTACACGTTTTCTTCCGTTTTTACTCGTTTTCGTCTGTTTTTACACGTTTTCGTCCGTTTTACATGTTTTCGTCTGTTTTTACACGTTTTCGTCCCTTTTTACATGTTTTCTTTTGTTTTTACACATTTTCGTCCGTTTTTGCACGTTTTCGTCCGTTTTTGCATGTTTTCGTCTATTTTTACACGTTTTCTTCCGTTTTACTCATTTTCGTCCATTTTTACACGTTTTCGTCAGTTTTTACACGTTTTCGTCTGTTTTTACATTTTTTCGTCCGTTTTTAAATGTCTTCGTCTATTTTACACATTTTCATCCCTTTTTACATGTTTTCGTCTGTTTTATACGTTTTTGGACGTTTTTGTCCTTTTTACACTTTTTTTTTCCGTTTTTACTCGTTTTCGTCCGTTTTTACAAGTATTCTTCCGTTTTTATACGTTTACGTCCGTTTTTACTCATTTTTACACATTTTCGTCCGTTTTTACATGTTTTCGTTTGTTTTTACATGTTTTCGTTCGTTTTTACTTGTTTTCGTCCGTTTTTACATGCTTTTGTCTGTTTTTACACTTTTTCGTCCGTTTTTGCACGTTTTCGTCTATTTATATACGTTTTCATTCGCTTTTACTCATTTTCGTTCGTTTTACACGTTTTCATCTTTTTTTACACGTTTTCGTCCGTTTTTACATGTTTCATCCGTATTTACATGTTTTGTCTGTTTTTATACGTTTTTATTTGTTTTTGCACGTTTTCGTCCGCTTTTACTCGTTTTTGCACGTTTCTTCCGTTTTTACTCGTTTCGTCCGTTTTTACTCATTTTCGTCCGTTGTTACACGTTTTTACACGCTTTCGTCTGTTTTTACTCGTTTTCATCTGTTTTTACACGTCTTCGTTCGTTTTTATCCGTTTTAACATGCTTTCGTCTATTTTTACACGTTTTCACTGGTTTTTAAATGTTTTCGTCTGTTTTTACACATTTTCATCTGCTTTTGCACGTTTTCGTCCATTTATATACATTTTCATTCATTTTTACACGTTTTCGTCCATTTTTCACATTTTTTGTCTGTTTTTGCCCGTATAAAAGCAGACGAAAACGTGCAAAAATGGACGAAAAACGTGCAAAAACGGAGGATAAGAGGTAAAAAGGACAAAAACGTGTAAAAACGGACGAAAACATGTAAAACAGACGAAAACATGTAAAAACAGATAAAAAGCGTAAAAACAGACGAAAACATGTAAAAACGGATGAAAAAGTGTAAAAACGGACGAAAACGTGTAAAACGGACGAAACGAGTAAAAACCGACAAAAACGTGTAAAAACGGACGAAAACGTGCAAAAACAAATGAGAACCTATAAAAACATACGAAAACATGTAAAAACGGACGAAAACGTGTAAAAACAGACAAAAACATGTAAAAACGGATGAAAAAGTGTAAAAACGGACAAAAACGGACGAAAATGTGTAAAAACGGAAGAAAAACGTGTTAAAACGGTAGAAAACGTGTAAAAATGGACGAAAACGTGCAAAAAGAAATGAAAACGTATAAAAACAGACGACAGAATGTAAAAACGGACGAAAACGTGTAAAAACAGACGAAAACATGTAAAAACAGACGAAAACGTGTAAAAACAGACGAAAACTTGTAAAAACGGATGAAAACGTGTAAAAACTGACGAATATGAGTAAAAACGGAAGAAAATGTGTAAAAACGGACGAAAACGTGCAAAACGAATGAAAACGTGCAAAAACGAATGAAAAGTGTAAAAATGGATGAAAAAGTGCAAAAACGGACGAAAATGTGTAAAAACAGACGAAGACATGTAACAACGGACGAAAACATGTAAAAACGGATGAAAACGTGTAAAAATGGACGAAAACGTGTAAAAACGGATGAAAACGTGCAAAAACGGACGAAAATGAGTAAAAACGGACGAAATGTGCTAAAACGGACGAAAACGTGTAAAAACAGACGAAAACATGTAAAAACGGACGAGAACGTGTACAAACGTACGAAAACGAGTAAAAACGGACGAAAACGTGTAAAAACGGATGAAGACTTGTAAAAACGGACGAAAACGAGTAAAAAAGGAAGAAAACGTGTAAAAACGGACGATAAGGTGTAAAAATGGTTGAAAACGTAAGAAAACCAAAATTTCGGTTATTTACTAACGACCGTTAGTATAAAGGACTAACGGCCGTTACTTAATTGTCATTTGAAACCACGGTGACCATTTATATAATTAACTCATTTGAAAAAGAAGGTGACAAGGGCTTTTTGGCCATTTTATACGGATTTAGACTGGATCCGTAACAACAAGAAACCACAATGACTGAATCAGTCAAAAAAAAGTTTAGTGACTGAAAGTGAAAAATCCAACAGACCACAATGACCATTTGTGTAATTAACTCTTTGTTTTAATTTGAATTCACGTCTTTTGCATTTGTCATTAATAGATAAAGTGGATCTCACATAACTTACATCCTTTTTTTTTAACATTATCTCATAAACCGCTGATTGTTAAGCAAAACTAATAATAAAACATAATGACGAGCATAAAATCATATTTTACTAGGACAATTCTATATACTTTCGACAATCTTTTAATTTTATTTTTGTAAGAGTTGGAATTTACATCCTAAAGAATCACATGTGATTTGTAAAGTTTAGACAAAAAAAGACGAAAAGAAGAAAAAACCCTTGCAACTAAAAACATTTTTAACGAAGGTTACCAGAATAGGACAATCAACGTTTGGGACTAACACAAGCAAAATTTGAGAATTTAGGGCCAAATGTGTGAATTTGGTCCAGTTTGAAAACCAAGGGTGTAATTTACTCTTTTAAAAGTCCATTTTCACAAACGTGTAAAAATAAAATAAAAAATAAAATAAATAATCTAATATGGTTTGACACTTATGCCGACCTGACCTGAACCGACCCGTTTACTAATATTTTTATATGTAGTTATCTATATTACTTTATAAAATGTTTGAGACTTTCTATATAAAGTAGTCTTAAAATTTTTAAGACAAAAACATTTCTTTATTAAGAAATAACAAGCCATTTAGTAAATGTTGTTGACAATATTGGTCAATACTTTTTAATTGTGATGTCAATACGTTTTGTAATAAAAGCCCTGTAATAAAAGCCCTTTAATACAAAATGGTCAATACGACTTTAAGGCTTTTAAAAACCCTTTGATAAAAAGGTCTACATAGTGTTCAATACATACACATATGTTAGAACTGAAAATTTAAGGGTCTTTATGTGCAGCCTATTTTGTAACAGCCCGTTTTATTTAAATACCCACAGAAAACACAAACAATTACACCACCACCATAGTAAAACAACCCCACCGGACCTCTCCATCCGCACAGTGTTACACCACCACCATAGTGAAACAACCCCACCGGACCTCTCCATCCGCACAGTGTTACACCACCACCACCGGGCATCTCCTCAACCACAATTACACCGCAACCACCGGACTGCTCGCCACAAAAATAATTACCAGGTACCCGCCGCCGCATTGTGCCGGTACCCTTCTAGTATTTTTATAGTTAAAATTCTCTAAATGCCCCAGTTGCCCAACTAATTTACCCCAAATGCCCCACATTTTTTTCACTTCCCTTAATGCCCCATGGGCAACTCTATCAAAAAGTTGACAAGTGTCCCTATATTTGGGCCCACCTTGTACTTACATAATACTAGTGTCCTAGGTGAGTTCTTGGGCAACTTTGACCCACTTTCTTGGGCAACTGACATTTTTTTTGTCTTTTAGTACAAAAGTATAGTCTTTTCATATTATAAAAAAGTACATTTATCTTGGGCAACTTGGTCCCACAAATATGAATTCTTGGACAACTCATTAGATAGAAAATGTATTTTTTTTATATTTTTTAATGTATACTTTTGAATACAAAATACTTTTAATTACAAAATACACTTTATATTTTTTAGGGGCAATTTCATATCTCCCCTTCTTTTTGTTGAAAATTTCATATATACCCAAATATGCATAAAAAACATTGTACATTATGCAATCAATACTTGCACTTTGAGTATATATGAAATTTATCTTGAAAGTAGGGTGATATATGAAATTAATCCTATTTTTTATACATTATATAATATATAATAGATACAGATTAAACACACATAAACTTGCTACCCTCTCCCCCACTGCTACCCAGATCCAACCATGAATCAGATGATCATCACCGGTCAAAACCATCACCACAGATCCAAACCATCAACGATCTTCCTTCGATCACCACCACAACCCACCACCACCTTCCTCCTCCACTTCCACCACCGCACTCCCACTCTCCATCTCCATCTCCATCTCCAAGCCTCCCGCCGCCCACCAACTGAACCTGACCACTGGAACAACAGGAATCCTAACGATATGATGTCATTTTCAGGTTTATTTTTACCGGATTGTATGTACCATGTGCTCGATGTTAGCTTTATCTTGCTAAAATGTCATATATAAATCATTCGGGCTGCCCGAATATATTAAGTTAACTTTCATAGTGTAGCTCGGGAACTTGCCTTAATTCTTATATATTAATTTTAACTCTTGCTAGTTTAGTAACTTAGTGGGTGTTTATTGCGTTTTATAGGTGGGATTCTCTGTTAATGGGTTTTAATTTTGGCATTTTTTTGGATTCTAAAGGCGTTCCTTGAGGTAAGGAATATCACGTTTCTCTAATTGCATCCTCATGTAAACTGTTCACAACAAGAACATTTGTATGGTATCGCGTTGCTTAAGATTTATTTGCTAGTCTGTAGGATAAATACCAGATCATATTCATTTTTTATAAGAGATACTACTCTGTAAGTATCGGCTCCTTGGTCATATTCTTTGCATCCTTCTACTCTGTACGTTAAGTTAGTTTTTTGGTTTTTCTTAAAATAGTTATTATATATAGAAAATTAATGGAATTTTGATAAGTTACTTTCCACTTCCAGTGGTGTGGTTGAGATCACAACCACATCAACAATTGTGTTTGTTGTGGTTGCATCTTGTTTCTTAGTTATGCTTTACAAATGGATGTCATACGCGTTTATTGAGTATTCCTTTTGTATATGTCCTAAATATCTTATTGAGTATTCCTTTTGTACTTCCAACTTAGATTGTTGTTTTCCTTTTGTATATGTCCTAAAGTTTTTTATTTTGTAAATAGGAGCATGAATGGTTGGTGGAAGGACCTCTAAACAACTTGAAGCAGAGCATGGTTCAATTTCAAAAGCCAAAAAAAGTACCATCTTTTTCTCTCATTTTGTATATTACTGGAAGAAAGGAGTTGAAGATTGTTAATTGTGTAATTGTTAATGAATTGTGTGGTTTATTTGATGTAGATGTACAATGATCGAAGGTTTTACTTTGGTGGTGGGCCTGGTATTGTACCTAACGACAGCTTTGGATCCGCTGCCTCAGCAAATGCAGGCGCTGATAGAGGTACGCCAGTTTTTGAAGAATCATTTTTGTTCAACTATTTGTATACATGGAAAAGGAACTAGTCGGTTGGCTAGATAAGTTTTCAAAATGGGTGGAAAGCTTGGTTGAGCCTCAAGTGTTGTTTTCTTAATTTGAGTAAACTGCAAAAAAAGTTTATCATCCCTAAGAGGCCAAAAGTCTTACAATTACTATCATTGAGAGCATGAGAGGGATGGTTCTCGCCAAACTATTTGCATGAATCATCCCTGAGTGGGATGGTTTATGCAAGACTTTTGGTCTTCTAGAGATTCATGGCGATAGTTTTTTACAGAGATGGTTTGTGACTTTGTAGTTAATAATTCTTTTTCATTGGTTATGTGCATGTCAACTACTGTTAGTATAACTAGAAGTAAGCATGATGTAGTTCAGTGTGCCGGAAAAAGAATAAAAATCAGGAAGCAACTCATTTACTTTTCTTGTATCTCGAGAATTTCAGTTTCTCTCATTTCTTTCTGATTTAGAGAAAAATTCTGCACATTTGTTTCTGATTTGGTGTTCTGATTGTTCTATTGTCTACATATCACATGGCTCAAACATCTTGCAGTATTCCTTCCTGCATCTATGGCTACTATTGTAAGTTACCTTTCGGCCGAAACAACAAGGGGTTTGTGGAAGCCTGCATCTATGAATGGGACTGATTGGCCAAGTCCTGCTGCAAGCTTAGCTATGTTAGAGAACCAGATAAATAAAATATTGTCTGCCACAGGGGTTGATGTTCCGAGTCTTACAGCAGGTATGGCGTGTCCAAAGTTACCTCTATGTTTGGTCAGACAACATTAGTGTTTAAAAACAGTTTTAGGTGTAAGAATTTGTTTTCAAAAATTCATTCTCAGGTGGAATTTTTAAAAACTTGAAACAACACTGTTTTAAGCTTATGTTCTGGGAACTTCATCAAATTAGCCAAAATATATAATGGGGCTTTCTGGATATATGAGTTTATGCCAAAATATCATTTGGTTCTGCAAATCCTAAACCACTGCTAGTGTTACTAAACCACTGCTAGTGTTACTAAATCCTAAACCACTGCTAGTATATTTTTGTAACCACTGCTACTTTATTCCATTCCACTGCTAGTGTTACTAAACCACTCCTAGTATATTTTGGTAACCACTGCTAGTTTCTTGTCGTTACCACTGCTAGAACAGACCAAAATATGTTACTTTTTTATGCGTTTTGCCCGGTCCAAAATATGAATACAAACTTATTCGGTTTTAAATTACTTTACAGGCACATTTAAAAGAGCTAATACTCGAGCATGCACCACTGCCTCCAGCCATAGCTGAATTTGCTATAGCTAATCTAATAAGAATGGGATTTCCACAAAGAGCTGCAGAGGGAGTTATATCGATATGTTCGTGTCATAAAGAAGCTAAATTTGGTGGAGGGTATACTTGTCCGATATGCAAAGCGCGTGTTTGTGAGTTACCTACTGAGTGTCGTATTTGTGGGTTAACACTTGTTTCTTCCCCTCATTTGGCAAGATCGTATCACCATCTGTCCCAGTAACACCCTTTGAAGATGTTGATCCTATAATTGTACTGAATAAACGTAAGCGCCCGAAGAATTGTTTCGGTTGCCAACAGAGGCTATTGAATCCTGGTTAGCATTATGCTCTTAAACTTGGTGCTATTTGCCTAGATATTAGATTATATATAGGAAAATCACCAAACTTACCCTCTTTAGTTGGCTTAGCACCATTTTGACCATTTGTTTTAGTTATTACCATTATGACCTCTTGTTCTCGGTATGTGGCACTTTTTGGTTGCGAAAACCAATTTTTTGTCAGAAAAATAATCATTCGCAGTTCACACTACAGAAATAAATTGTCGACGATAAAGGTGTTTCGCAACACGTGTCGAGAAATAGAGGGTCAGACAAGTAAAAATTCAAAAAAGTGGTCAAAATGGTGTAAGTACCATCTCAAGAGGGTTAGTATGGTAATTTTCCTTGATTTATATTGGGATTACACTGGTTTAATGATGTGTTGTAGGAAACATGCCAGGACGTTGTGTCACTTTGCCCAAAGTGCAAGCAGTTCTTTTGCCTCGATTGTGACATATACATTCATGAGAGCTTGCATAACTGCCCGGGTTGTGAAATCTTAAAAGACTCCAAATCGGTTGGTTAGTTGAAGACTAAAGAGGTTCAAGTTGGTCATGTTTGTTGGCAGTTTTGATAGTCATTTGTTTCCTCTCCTACCGTTGTGCACAAGTAGAAGCAAAAAAAAGGGCGATACAAGGAAATTGGAGTATTCCTTTCTTAATTGATTTTATATGTTGGCGTCTTCACCTTATTCAATACCATGTAACTTTTAAGGACGATAAAGAGCTGCTTTTTTTTTGGTTATTTCATTGGCTGAAAGATTTTGCCAAGTTTTAGCGCAGGTAATTTTTTTAGAGCGAGACAGGTAGTCAGGTAGAGATATGACTAATACACCAATGGTTCGATGCTTGGCCCTGTTTTACCTTGTTTTTTGAGTTACATGTTAGTAAATGACACAAAGTATCAAGAAACAATCTTCAACTTTGATGTTTTGTTTAATGCAGACAGCATCAATGCTTAAGTTTCCATACTAGCATAAGCATATGAAGAAACGTCAACTCAAAATCAACAGCTACGCAAGCACGCAACAATTATTATTACATTGGTATAAAGCATATCATATGGAAAACAATAATACTGTAACTTTATCAAATGATAAAAACAATATGCGTATTGCAATAAATAGCTGATCTAAGAACATAAACTTTTAATTATTTATATGAAATAAAAGTTAAATCCCAGCAAATGACATAAAGAATCTATACCGGCCCTGTTTTACAAAAGCACCATTAGCAACGGATATTATAAAAACAAGCTTAAGCCACCAAAAATTCCACAAAAACTCACCACTCTAACAAGGGTTAACAGAGTTTCTGGGCTAGGATCTAGCTAGTACCTACTGTTCGTCTAGAAGGCAAAATTGCTCAGCTTTCAACTGATAACATGGAAGAAAATAATTAATAAGCAGCAATGGCAAGGAACTTTTCTTAAAAGCTTTATCTCTCTTCTTCATAGTCTGATTCAATAGATAGATACAATCTTGGTCTTACTGAACGCTTTTGGCGAGGAAACGAGAAAGGGTCATCAGATCTTTCTCTGCTGGTCTTATCATGTTTACTGCTATTCATTTCGAAAAGCAAAGAAGCTGCAGCAGATGCATCAGGGAAAGAATTAGCTGAAAGAATATATACCTCAATAAGAAGAAATTATTAACGAAGAACTACAATAATTATAGGGTATGTTTATAAGAAGCAAATGCAAGCACATTTCCTGATTTTGTAAAACACATAATTATTTAGCCATTATTATTTAGGAAGATGAGTAACATCTTTTTCTTTTCGTAATTTTGAAGATAAATGATTCAAATCACTCGATAAAAAGTCAATCATAGATTTTAGTACTAGAATATTGAGAGGACCTTAAATGCGAAAAAGAAAACGAAAAAAAACTCAACTGAAATAGCATGAAAGAACATTATAAGTAGACAAAATTGTAGTGATCCAGCAGATTGTTTCTTGAGGTTAGTGTACATCAAGAAGGATCGACGCTGCAATCAGGAATACGACTCATTTGGATGTTGCTGAACGATCACCTGCCATAAAAGAATAAGGTATTTTACAATGGATACACATAAAGATAAAAGTAATACAACTTAAACTTGAATATCTATTTGTACATAGTTGGCAACTGGCAACTTGGCCTTCTTGACAAAGTAACAATAAAAACAAACGAGTCATTCAATTCTGTCACCATCTATGTAAGCTTGCTTGGCTATTAGGAATGGAGGGGTCATTCAAATATATTGTTTGATACTTTTTTTTATCTACTTGTGAATTAAGTTATATTAAAAAAACAAGGATGATGTGAATGTATTATATATAAAACTAAAAATGTTTATAGCTTCTGCATAATTCAATAAAAATACTAGAAATATAATAAACATACTTAAATATGAAGCTAACTAGACCATCAAGTAATTATCAAATTAAAATTACAGAATATAAATACATTGAAGTCTTGGTGGTTGTTGAAGATTACACAAAAAAGATGACATATTGTACTGTTTTTTATCACATCTAAATATCTAAAGAATAATTTAATATCACCAAAAAGAATCACATTCCATGACTCTTTTCAATCTTTCGTATAAAACAAAACAACTTTTTTTCAGCTTAACTTTATAAATCCTTCAATAATTCTTTCACACCAGCCACTTCTAATGCTCACAAAAGAGGGAGGGAAAAAGTGATTCTTTTTGTAACAAAAAGATCAAAATAATAATTGGTTGAAAAGCCAAAGTATTTGATTCTTGATCTAACCTATGAAAAAACATTTTTTAGCAACTTGCCAACTTGAGATTGCAACGTTGAGCATTAGAATTCATCATTTTGCTAGAATTTAATAGCCAAACACAAACTGAATTTATAAAAAAAATGAATGGACCGATGCAGTAGAGCACATTAGTGTTGCTTACCTTTTTTTTTAGTTGCACTAGAGCGCTTGAAAGTTACAAGACCATCGTTAGCTCCACATCCTGTAACCTCATTCAGCAACGGACCCTGGTTCCCCATACATTCCAGCTCCAAGTGACAGCCATCGACATCTTGATCATGGTGCATTGACGGAATCCGTTGCATATTACAAGGATTCAACAAGAACGCACCACCCAAATTTGGATTAACAACACTCTGATTAACCGGATGTTGCTTCTGGTAAGGAAAACACCCGAGTTCACCATCAATTCTCCCTCTAACATCCACAAGTAAACACTTAAGTCTCCCTACTTCTGCTTCCAACCCCACTTGACTTTGAACTCTCTTCATTAGTTGTTGATCCATTGCTCTCAATCTAACCACTTCATCTTCCAAAGAAGCGGTGCGTGCTTTCTTCTTCTCACGGTACTTTCTCACAGCTTCCCGGTTGGTGTCTTGTCATCATCGCTCATAGGCGGTAAAACCTTGGTGTGCACATGGTAACAAAAATATAGCAGTGGTTTCGAGAAACGTAGCCGTGGTTACCAAAATATACTAGGAGTGGTTTAGTAACACTAGCAGTGAAATGAAATAAAGTAGCAGTGGTTACCAAAATATACTAGCAGTGGTTTAGTAACACTAGCAGTGGTTTAGGAAAATCTGAAACTATTTGTGGACTCCATTGGGTGTTTGTTGTTTTCTTATTTCTTATAGTTACTTAAATATATTTTTTGTTTATTTACTTGGTCATAGTCGACTTATCAGTAGTATACAAGATCATGCATAACCATTGCCGCTAACTAAGACCTACCAACAAACATGAGGATGCAATTAGAGAAACGTGATATTCCTTACCTCAAGGAACGCCTTTAGAATCCAAAAAAATGCCAAAATTAAAACCCCATTAACAGAGAATCCCACCTATAAAACGCAATAAACACCCACTAAGTTACTAAACAAGCAAGAGTTAAAATTAATATATAAGAATTAAGGCAAGTTCCCGAGCTACACTATGAAAGTTAACTTAATATATTCGGGCAGCCCGAATGATTTATATATGACATTTTAGCAAGATAAAGCTAACATCGAGCACATGGTACATACAATCCGGTAAAAATAAACCTGAAAATGACATCATATCGTTAGGATTCCTGTTGTTCCAGTGGTCAGGTTCAGTTGGTGGGCGGCGGGAGGCTTGGAGATGGAGATGGAGAGTGGGAGTGCGGTGGTGGAAGTGGAGGAGGAAGGTGGTGGTGGGTTGTGGTGGTGATCGAAGGAAGATCGTTGATGGTTTGGATCTGTGGTGATGGTTTTGACCGGTGATGATCATCTGATTCATGGTTGGATCTGAGTAGCAGTGGGGGAGAGGGTTGCAAGTTTATGTGTGTTTAATCTGTATCTATTACATATTTTAATGTATATAATGTATAAAAAATATAAAGTGTATTTTGTAATTAAAAGTATTTTGTATTCAAAAGTATACATTAAAAAATATAAAAAAAATACATTTTCTATCTAATGAATTGCCCAAGAATTCATATTTGTGGGACCAAGTTGCCCAAGATAAATGTACTTTTTTATAATATGAAAAGACTATACTTTTGTACTAAAAGACAAAAAAAAAATCAGTTGCCTAAGAAAGTGGGTCAAAGCTGCCCAAGAACTCAAATATAGGGACACTTGTCAACTTTTTGATAGAGTTGCCCATGGGAGAGTTGCGCATGGGGCATTAAGGGAAGTGAAAAAAAAGTGGAGCATTTGAGGTAAATTAGTTGGGCAACTGGGGTATTTAGAGAATTTTCCATTTTTATATGATTCAACGAAAAAACACAACAAATCTGGTTCCCAGCACAAAAACCTTTTTAAAGTCCTTTTGTTCCATGATCTTCCATAACTTGACAACCAATGACAACAATCTCAAAAACCAAATCAAAAAACCTTAAACAACAACAACTACAACCACAAAACATGTCCAAAAAATGGTACTCAAACCAAACAGGAACATACACAAGCAAACACCCTCAAATCACACTCCCAACAGACCCATTTCACAACATTGTCTCCCACATTTTCTCCCACAAGCACACTGGCAAAACAGCTCTCGTAGATGCCGAAACCAACGTCTCGTTTTCGTACAACGAGCTCGAACCATTAGTCGAAAACTTAGCTAGTGGACTATACCATAAACTAGGTGTCACCAAAGGTGATGCAGTTTTAATACTATTGCCCAATACTATATACTATCCTGTTATATTGTTAAGTGTGTTATATCTAGGTGGCATAGTTACTACCATGAATCCTTATAGTAGTTTTTCCGAAGTTACGAAACAAACACTTGGTGTGCAAGTTAAGTTTGCATTTACATTGCTTGATAGGTTTGATGAGGTAGAGTCCTTAGGGGTGAAAACTGTTGTTGTGCCGGAACGTGTTAGGTTTGATGCAAAAGAAGCGCGTTTTAGGACTTTTTATGATCTTTTGTATGGTGGGTGTAAGTTAGTTAAGCGAGAAATGGTTAGGCAAGATGATACTGCAGCGATATTGTATTCGTCTGGTACTACTGGTGCTAGTAAAGGTGTCGTGTTAACTCATAGGAATTTGATATGTGGGGTTGAGTTGTTTGTTCGTTTTGAGGCGACGCAGTATGAGTATCGGCCTGAAGATAATGTGTACTTAGCGGTTGTGCCTATGTTTCATATATATGGGCTAACGTTGTTTACTATGGGGATATTGTCTTTGGGTACTAAGATTGTTGTTGTGAGGAAGTTTAGTAGTGAGGAGATGGTGAGGTGCATTGATAGATATGGGGTGACTCATTTTCCGGGGGTTCCGCCTTTGGTGGCGGCGTTGACTAGAGCGGGAAAGAGTGGTTTTGGTGACAGGTTGAAGAGTTTGAAGCAGGTTTCGTGTGGTGCTGCGCCTTTGAGTACTAGGACTATTGATGAGTTTATGCATTATTTTCCTAAGATTGATTTTATTCAGGTAAGGATATTATGGTTATACGGGTGTTTGGGATTGCTTATTAAAGTGCAGATAAGCAGTTTTGTGTCTTTGGATAAAGCAGTTTATTTGCAGATAAGCACTTTAAAATAAGCAATACCAAATACTCCCTTTTAGTGCTTATAGTGGATATGAAGGGGTTGTTTGCGGTTGCTTATTTTGAACTGGTTATCTTATTTACTCTAGAATTAGCAGATAAGAAGTTTTATGCAAACACTTTAAAGTGTTTATCTGCTTTTGAAATAATAAATAATCACCCTAAAAAGCAATCCCAAACACTGTGTAACCTGCTTATTCATTCTGACATAAGCATTTTTCATTGCAGTTTTGGATGGCTTATCTGCTGTATAACAATGCAATAAGCACTTACATAAGCGATCCCATATATTTCTCCTATATATGAAATGATTAGTGTTTGTTTCAGGGTTATGGCATGAGTGAATCGACTGCTGTGGGAACACGTGGATTTAATACTCGAGATGTGCATAATTATGCTTCTGCTGGACTATTGGCTCCGAATATGGAAGCAAAAGTGGTGGATTGGGTTACTGGTTTGTATCACCCTCCTGGAAAGACTGGTGAACTTTGGTTACGAGGGCCTGCTATAATGAAAGGTAGCTAAATTCTGTATGAAAACTATCTATCTACTTCACGTTTGGATACAGTAGGCAAACAGTTATAAGGGTGTTTGGGATTGGTTATCTAAACAGCCTATCGGATAATTTAAGTGAAATATGTTAGTTTGAATAATTAGCTTGAAACTGCTTATTTTAAAAGCAATATGCAGCTTTAGAGGGTGTTTAGGATTGGTTGTTAAGTACTTATACACTTACCTGTTTACTTTTGGAGCTAATAAGCAGTTTTAAGTATTGTTTGGATGAAACTTTTTATCTGTTTATTTCACAGTAAACAAGCAGTTTAAAATAAGCAATCCCAAACACCCCGTGAATCCAGCCAAAAAATATGTTTGATTATATTCTGGTACCCATACCCTGCCCAGGCGGGATTGGGTTTGTTGTTGGTTGTATATTCTGGGACCCATTTAACATAAGGTGTATCTTTTGAATAAAAAGAATCCATTATATTATAGCATTTGTTAACGACTTTTTGGTTTATCATTGAACCTTGTTTTGTAACATTTATAATGGGACATATTTTGGCAGAATACTTGAACAATGTCGAGGCAACTTCATGGACGATTGATAAGGATGGTTGGTTACATACGGGCGACATTGTTTATTTTGACCAAGATGGATATTTGCATATTGTTGATCGTGTTAAGGAGATAATAAAGTATAAAGGATTCCAGGTAATCGGGTAGATTAAATACTTTTAATATGATTAAGTAATATACACAACTAGTGAATCTGACCGATTGTAATTTAGATTGCTCCTGCTGATTTAGAGGATGTGCTAGCATCTCATCCAGACATACTTGATGCTGCAGTAACAGGGTGAGTTTGACTAAAAAGTCAACTTTAAGTTATGGTTGACTTTACTGTATGTTGAGGTAGTTATATATAGATACTGAAAGCCCGATATCTTGCTCAGAAAAATTTGGTTTTGTTTTTCAGTCCAATATGTGATTCTCATTTGTATTGTGTATCGTGCAGAACCAGAGATGAGGAAGCCGGAGAGGTTCCAGTGGCGTTTGTAACAAGGAGGCCCGGAGCCGAAGTTTCTGAGTCAAGCATAATCGACTTTGTAGCAAAACAGGTCTGTATCACTATATAAACTCCGTAAGATCTCACAATTGTTGGTTGCAAGATGATACATAAGTTATATGTCAGCACACATCAGTTTAGTTTCTCAAACAGATTACACTGGTTAAAAGTTAGCTAAACTTTCATTTTTTGATAGACACAACCTCTTAAAGTCACTATCCTATATACTAAATGAGTTGACGGGTCGATCTGTTTAAGACACACTCAACCCAAACCCAACATGTTTATGAATGGGTTAGGCTGGTCGACCTCTTTACGGAATCTTTTTGGTCCAACTCTTGCCCGTTTGTTTTCATTTCCTGTCGGGAATTGCCACTTTTCTACCCTTATAAAAATTAAATTATATAGAAATGGTATAGTTCCGGAAAAAAAGGCTAAAAGATTAGAAACAGCATTGTAATTGTAATTATGCTCATAAAGTATGAACTAAAAGGTTTTTGGGAAAATCCAACAAATTTTGAATCTGTCAAACTCTCGCCTGATTTGAGTCAAACCTGTATTGACCCGTTACCGACCCGCCCTCTAAGTTCAATGTCGGAAACTCCAAATCACCAATGTTTTCAAGTTGTTTGGTAACACAGGTGGCACCATATAAGAAGGTGAGAAGAGTGATATTCACGAATGTTATACCGAGGTCTGCGGCTGGAAAGATTCTGAGGAGGGAATTGAAGGACAAGTCATTTTCAAGACTATGATGTGTTTTTTTCCTCTCTCTGATCAGCAATCCGAAGCCCATTTCAAGAAGCAATAAGCACTTGAAAGATCACATTAACTGGTAACTGGTTCAGGTTTTTGTTTGTGCAGCATATTCAGTTTTACAAATTGCATTCTCTTTAGAATTTATTGATTCCGCAATATTCTTTGTATTAGTGTGATGATAGGGTTTAAGTTATAACATATCTTAACCCACCTAATTGGGTCACCCGCTTCTTTTAAATAGGGGGAATTATATACGGTTTGAATTTACTAGGTAGTTCATACCACGAAATGAAATAAAGATGTTCACGTTATGTTTTCTGTATATTTATAGTATAGTTTTGATTATGAAATCAAGATCATGCATCCCGTTTTTCTTTAATTGAGTGAGACTTACAATAATCCATAAGTTAAGACTATTATCTTCAAATATAGTAAAAATTACAAAATGGTCTGATAAATCTTTTATGACATGAAACACGATACATATATAAATGAGAATGAACTACTTCATATGAAATGTATATCGATGTAGAGCAAAGAAACGGCATATGTATAGCCGTTTGTCAATTGCCTTATTCTAAACACTAGCAGTAATTTCAATATCTCTAGGGAACCATCTTGCCGCCCCGACCTCTACCACCACCATGTCCTCCCTTGTTGCCTCCTTTATGTCCACGTCCTCCTCTATGTCCACGACCATGGCCACCTCCTCCATGACCCCCACCTCTTCCCTTGCCGACTCGATGACCACCACCACCACTATATCCTCCGTTGTCACTACCACCTCCACCACCCCATCCATAACCACCACCGCTCCCACTAAATCCTCCTGGTCCAGTACTTCCATGACCACACCATCCTGCAACACAACCACCACCCGATACACCACGCTTTCCTTCACTTCCACTTCCATACTCATATCCGTCCCCACCACCTACACGTGTCCTTCCACCTGAATCTCCTAGGAAAACATAAAGAACAAACATTCAGAACATGTTAATTACAAACACGGAAAAGATAATTCATTGGTTGAACCACCGAGTTGAAAGTTTAGTATACTTCTTTTCTCATCATCTTCCGAACTTTCAGCTATCACCACGGAAACAGTAAGTAGAAATGCATATAGAAGAGCCAATAACCGCACAGAAGTACCCTTGGATTTCATTGTAAGAAAGTTGTGCATAAAATGCCAACGGATCAATCACTTATATCAATGGGTATGACTTCTTTTTTAGCCCCTTTGAATAGACTAAAAAGCATTAAAAGAAGAACTACTATTCACCCCTTCTGCCAAATTCAGGCTAGAGTGGCCATATTTTCAAGCCTTTTAGCTCATGTTTTTTGACCAAAATCACGAAGAGAGGTAGCATTGTGGCACCAAAACCGGCACGTGGAAATTGCAATTATACACCGTTTAATGATCTTAATTAGGATCTTTTTTTTTTATTGTTATTATTTTTTTTTTATTTTTTTTAATGAATTGATATCTTTATATTATACAAATCTCCATGGAATAACGTAACAGGTGGCACCGTATAACTGTTAAGGCGAGTGAGTTATTTTCACGAACATGATACCAAGGTCTGCGTCCAGGTAGATTTTGAGGAGGGAATTGAATGACAAGTCATTTCAAGACTTTATTGTGTTTTTAATACTATTTGATCAGCAGCCCGAAGACTGTTACAAGAAGCAATAAGCATTTGAAATATCACATTAAGCGGTAACTAGTTCTATTTTTTGTATGTGCAGCCTATTTAAGTTTACAGATTACACATATAATTACTCACGGGATTCTTGAAAATTCACCGTGTTAGCGTGAGGCTAGGATTTGAGTCATACGGTATGAATTTAAAAGGAAGTGTATATCATGAAAGGAAATAAAGAAACTGGTATCATGTTTTCTTTAATTCTTAGTATGGAATCAACATCCTGCATCCTGTGTTTGGTATGTTAATAAACTTGGATCTAGATCGGATCATCATGATCAATGGGATCCAAATGCAGATTAAGTATCATAAGATATGATCAAGTGATTCTCATAAAATTCCCGACAAAGATGACTGATTAGCTCAAATCCAACTAGCAAGTATGTTTGGTAAAAACATCAAGTGTTGAATCTTTTATTGACATGAAACATGACAGATATAGAAATGATATGAACTACTATGATCTACAATGTAGGTCGATGTAGAGCAAAGAAACGACGTGTGTATGGCCGATCATCAGTGACCTTATTCTTTAAACAGGTGGTATTTTCAGTTTCCGTTGGGGCCTCCCTCATCACCTCCTCCGTATCCACCACCGCCACTCCCTCCTCCATAACCACCACCGCCGCCACTCCATCCACCCTTGTCACCACCATGTCCACCACCGCCACCACTCCATCCTCCCTTGTCACCCCCATGACCGCCGCCACCACCACTCCCTCCTCCATAACCACCACCTCCGCCACCACTCCCTCTTCCATAACCACCTCCACCACCACTCCCTCCTCCATAACCACCACCTCCTTGTCCACCACCACCTCCTTGTCCACCACCACCTCCTTTTCCACCACCACTCCCTTGACCGCCACCTCCTTTTGCACCACCACTCCCTTGACCACCACCTCCTTTTCCACCACCACTCCCTTGACCGCCACCTCCTTGTCCACCACCACCTCCTTTTCCACCACCACTTCCTTGACCGCCACCTCCTTTTCCACCACCACTCCCTTGACCGCCACCTCCTTGCCCACCACCACTTCCACTACCTCCTCCATAACCACCACTCCCTTGCCCACCACCTCCATGACCACCACCTCCTTGTCCACCACCTCCGTGACCACCACCTCCTTGTCCACCACCTCCGTGTCCACCACCTCCATGACCACCACCTCCTTGTCCACCACCACTTCCACTCCCTCCTCCATAACCGCCACCTCCTTGTCCACCACCTCCATGATCACCACCTCCTTGTCCACCTCCTCCATGACCACCACCTCCTTTTCCACCACCACTTCCACTCCCTCCTCCATAACCACCACCTCCTTGTCCTCCACCTCCATGACCACCACCTCCTTGTCCTCCACCTCCATGACCACCACTTCCTTGTCCACCGCCACCTCCACTCCATCCACCCTTGTCACCTCCATGGCCACCACCTCCACCACCCCATCCATGACCACCACCACCGCCACCAAATCCTCCTTTACCACCACCTCCATAACCACACCATCCAGCGATACAACCACCACCTGAGCCACCGCCTTTTTCTCCACTTCCAAATCCAAATCCGTCCTTACCTTCACCTCCGCCACCACCACTTACTTGTGTTTTTCCACTTGAATCCCCTAGGCAAAACATAAACATCAATAAGAACAAAGACATTACAATCATTCTAAACATGCTATGCAACGAGGGTTACTATTGTTTTAACACTTAAACTTGTTTTCGCCGTGGTTGGTTTCTTGATATGTTTTTTATTGTTAGATTTAACTAACCAACGTACATCAATTTGGCGGTTAAGTCCCTTAAACGTTTTTTAGTAGTCGTGTAATTCATAAGATCTAACTCGCAGAAAATTGAAACTTATAGTGGTTTTGGCAATATTAATAATACAAATGAATACTTACTTCTTTTCTCATCATGTTCAGAACTTTCTGCTATCACAACTGAAACAATAAGTAAAAATGCACATATGTAAGCCAGTAACACAAAACCACCCTTTGACTTCATTGTCGGAATGTGTATAAAATACCAACGTATCCATCACTTATGTCAATGTTGTGGCTTTATACCCTCAGTATAGATTAGAAACATTAAAAGAACCACTACTCACCTCCTACCAAATTCAGATAACAGTTCAATTTCAAATTTCTTAGATCATGGTTTTTTGACCAATATCTCGAAGAGAGTTAGCATCATGACACGTGGTAACAAAAAATCGACGCGTGTAAATTAATAACATATCTATTAATACTGCCAGGAAAGTCCTCATGCTTTTAGATTGATTTTGTGATGTCACCAGCATGCAGCTCAATAGAAATGTTGCTTTGATGACTTTCGACATAGATGAGCTCATCTAATCTTCGTACGCAAATGTCCACCTATTTCAAACATATAAACAAACAAAAATAAGAAACTTGAGGCTACTATAGGTGTGTATAAAATCTCATTTTGGGGTGACTGCAAGTATGTTTTTGAACTGATTATATCGATTAGAGAAAATTAATCCCAAAATGAGATTTTATACAAAATATTTCCATAATTCCCAAAAAAAATTATAATAAGAAGTACAATTATTTGTTTACTGTCACGCTAAAACTCACTATTATCATTTCAAGTCTTAATAATCACATATAGTTACAACCCGTCCCTTGGGTGCAATTGGTGTTATTAAATTTACCTCATAATCATGCAAGATAAGCATATGTGCCATATGCGAATTTGATGACAGGAAACGAGCATATGAGCTTCCTCCCACATGGAATCCATGACATATTAGAACCTTTATCGACTAAGTAAAGAGAGTTGAAGTATTGAACTCCTTTTATGATGAGTTTCACTCATAATACTATTCCATCATCGTCATTAGGGATTAGTTGATTAGTTACCACTCTAATAACTGTCTTACCGTCTGCATATTGTGTATTGGGATCTGCATGCTTGATCTTGATCATGCCTATTCGTAAAAATGCAATGTGGTTTATTGATTTATGTTTTTAACTGTAATAGTGCCTTGGTGGTACTATTTGGCTTCTTGTGTGAGGAGTGCCATTCTTTGTTCACTAGGTGCTCCTCCACTAGTTTCGTGTGTTCATTACTTGACCCAGGCTATAAACATTAGATTGGGTCTAGTTCATGGATCTTTAATTTAGAGTGGGTCTAATGCATGCAACTTTAGGTGGGTTTTGTAATGGGTCAAAACAGGTAGGTTTGGTAACGGGTTAGAACATGTCAAACCGGTTTGTGCCAACCCGTGACATAAAATAAAGAAATTTACATCATCTTTATATTAATGTTTAAGTATGGAATCAATATTTTCAATCCAGTGTTTGTTTTATCAGCAATCTCAATTGAGATTGGATCATCATGATCGGTAAGATCATAATGCAGAATAATAGTATTAGATATGTTTATGTGATGAGTTCTTATAAAAATCCAAAAGGTGGGACTAATAAGCTCAAATCCAATGTTTCAGAGTGTGAGCTAGATAATTGAACTGAGAAATTTGATTAGTTATACAAAACGCGATACATATAGAAATGACATGAACTACTTAATCAACAACATATGACGACGTGGAACAAAGAAACACGTATGCATAGCCATTTCTCATTGGCCTTATTCTTTAAACTAGTAGGATTTTTAATTTCCACCCGGGCCTACCTTGCGGCCACTTATTTTACCACCCCAAGCTCCCTTGTCACTCTTACTCCCTCCTTCATAACCAGGTCCTTCATGTCCAGGTTCGCCTTTTCCTCCACCATAACCAGGTTCTTTATGTTCAGGTTCGCCTTTTCCATAACCATAACCAGGTTCTTTATGTTCAGGTTCGCCTTTTCCATAACCATAACCAGGTTCTTTATGTTCAGGTTCGCCTTTTCCATAACCATAACCAGGTTCTTTATGTTCAGGTTCACCTTTTCCATAACCATAACCAGGTTCTTTATGTTCAGGTTCGCCTTTTCCATAACCATAACCAGGTTCTTTATGTTCAGGTTCGCCTTTTCCATAACCATAACCAGGTCCTTCATGTCCACAATCACCACCCTTTTTGTGTCCACAATCGCCACCACCTCCATAATAACCACCCCCCTCGTGTCCACAATCATAATGTCCACAATCGCCACCACCTCCATAATAACCACCTCCCTCGTGTCCACAATCATCGTGTCCACAATCGTCACCATAACCACCTTCATGTCCATCTCCTCCATAACCACCCCCTCCATAACCACCTCCATGTCCGTTTCCTCCATAACCACACCAACGTCCAACACAACCCCCACCTGATATCTCATCCTTTTCTCTAACTCCCCCATCCTTACCTCCACCTCCAGTTACTTGTGTTTTTCCGCTTGAACCATCTAGACAAACATAAACAGCAATAGAAAATACATCACAATTATTTAATACATGTTAATTAATAGTGGAGTACCTTTTCTTGTCTTTTAGAAAACTTGCGGGAAAATGATTCAAAAATAGTTAATGGACTAAACCATGCAAGAATCACTGAAGAGTTAAAAGTTTAGTGATTTTACGCTAATCAAGTCTACAACAAAGTACTTACTTATTTTCTCATCATTTTCCGAAGTTTCAGCTATCACAGCTGAAGCAATAAGAACAAATGCACACAGAAGAGCAAATAACAGCACAAAACCACTCTTGGATTTCATTGTCAGAAGCTTGTACATAAAATTCCAACAGATCGATTACTTATATCATTGGAAACGCCTTCTTTTAGCCCCTTTTTGTGGACTAAAAAATCAAAAGAGTTAGTAATCGCCTACAATGTTTATGTAAGAGCGACTATATTGACAATCATCTTAGATCATACTTTTTGACCCAAATCACGAAGAGAGTTAGCATCATGGCACAAGACCGAGACACGTGGTAATTGCAATTATGAGGCTTTAATGATCTTAATTAGTAGGATTTTATTTATGAAGTGATATCTGTATATTATACAAATCTCCATGCAACAATACACAAACGGACTTAAATACATAAGGGATCACAACACTCATAATTAACTATGATCATGCTTTTGCAGCTTCAAATGGAGCCGAGACCTTGTTGATTGTGATTTGTTCAAACAAATCTCGGATCTTCAACCCGACAATGGTTTGAAACAAACCAGTTCCATTGTTGCTACCAGGAAAGTTAGCATGTTTCAACATTTGTTGCGTGATTTCACCATAGAATTTTGTTGAAATGTTGCTTAAATGGCTTTCGACATAGACAAGTTCGTCTAATCTGTCAAACTGCCCGTCCATTTCCAACACAGAAACCTGCAGATCAAGGAACTTTTGGTTAACTTAGCTGTATAGAGGTGTATTTCCGGGTCTTAGGAGGTGAAAGTTATTATATGATACAGTATTGAATAAGGAATATACTAATTTAACTTCTCTTGAGTTAAATGTATAAGAAAAATCTCATACTTCTTAGAAATATATACCAAGTAACCCCATAATCAGAAGCATCAATTGTTTAACGAAACACTAAAACTCATTATTACGACTTAAAGTCACACTAATCAGCTTCAAACAGCCCCTCACGCAAATGGTGTAGATTTACCTCATGACCGAAATAAGCATCTGGACCATAGGCAAATTTGATGCCAGGATACGAGCAACTGAGCTTTCTTCCACATGGGATCCACGAAATGGTGGAACCTTCATCGAATAAGTAAACGGGATTAAAATACTGAACTCCTTATTTCATGATGAGCTTCACTCTCAATACTTTTCCCTCGTTATCGTCCGGAATCAGTTGTGTAGGCAACACTTCAATAACTGCATCTGCATATTGCTTTTGCGGGTCTGCATTCATTATCATGATCATACCATTAGTACCCATTATGTTACGATTTGGCTTAGGTCTTATATAATCACCAAACATGTCTAAAAAATAAAATAGAGTAGCTAATCATATGGGTCATATTGGTCAAACGGTTTGAAAATCGCCCTTTTGGAACAAAACATCTGGTTGGTCGTAAAAATAACCGAATTTTGTAACTTTATTTGTTACATTGGCTGTTCAAAAATAAAAACTTTAGATAAGTGTTCTGGGTCAAATCGGCCGGCTCAGCCCGTTCTGACCCATTTCCACGTGGACCAAGAATAAAATGTTTTTTTTACCTAAACCAATTTTTAGCCCATTACACAACCTATCTATCTAATGAAGTATATAGCTTTTAGTTACCAATATAAGCATCAAAATCCGGTTTTCGGGCCTCAATGCTTGCTTTAATACTTCTGAGGAGGGAATTGAAGGACAAGTCATTTTCAAGACTATGATGTGTTTTTTTCCTCTCTCTGATCAGCAATCCGAAGCCCATTTCAAGAAGCAATAAGCACTTGAAAGATCACATTAACTGGTAACTGGTTCAGGTTTTTGTTTGTGCAGCATATTCAGTTTTACAAATTGCATTCTCTTTAGAATTTATTGATTCCGCAATATTCTTTGTATTAGTGTGATGATAGGGTTTAAGTTATAACATATCTTAACCCACCTAATTGGGTCACCCGCTTCTTTTAAATAGGGGGAATTATATACGGTTTGAATTTACTAGGTAGTTCATACCACGAAATGAAATAAAGATGTTCACGTTATGTTTTCTGTATATTTATAGTATAGTTTTGATTATGAAGTCAAGATCATGCATCCCGTTTTTCTTTAATTGAGTGAGACTTACAATAATCCATAAGTTAAGACTATTATCTTCAAATATAGTAAAAATTACAAAATGGTCTGATAAATCTTTTATGACATGAAACACGATACATATATAAATGAGAATGAACTACTTCATATGAAATGTATATCGATGTAGAGCAAAGAAACGGCATATGTATAGCCGTTTGTCAATTGCCTTATTCTAAACACTAGCAGTAATTTCAATATCTCTAGGGAACCATCTTGCCGCCCCGACCTCTACCACCACCATGTCCTCCCTTGTTGCCTCCTTTATGTCCACGTCCTCCTCTATGTCCACGACCATGGCCACCTCCTCCATGACCCCCACCTCTTTCCTTGCCGCCTCGAGGACCACCACCACCACTATATCCAATGTTTCAGAATGTGAGCTAGATATATGAACTGAGAAATCTGATACTTATACAAAACGCGATACATATAGAAATGATATGAACTACTTGATCAACAACATATGACGACGTGGAACAAAGAAACAAGTATGCATAGCCGTTTCTCAATGGCCTTATTCTTTAAACTCGTAGGAATTTTAATTTCCACCCGGGCCTACCTTGCGGCCACTTATTTTACCACCCCATGCTCCCTTGTCACTCTTACTCCCTCCTTCATAACCAGGTCCTTCATGTCCAGGTTCGCCTTTTCCTCCACCATAACCAGGTTCTTTATGTTCAGGTTCGCCTTTTCCGTAACCATAACCAGGTTCTTTATGTTCAGGTTCGCCTTTTCCATAACCATAACCAGGTTCTTTATGTTCAGGTTCGCCTTTTCCATAACCATAACCAGGTTCTTTATGTTCAGGTTCGCCTTTTCCATAACCATAACCAGGTTCTTTATGTTCAGGTTCGCCTTTTCCATAACCATAACCAGGTTCTTTATGTTCAGGTTTGCCTTTTCCATAACCATAACCACCCCCCTCGTGTCCACAATCATAATGTCCACAATCGCCACCACCTCCATAATAACCACCTCCCTCGTGTCCACAATCATAATGTCCACAATCGTCACCATAACCACCTTCATGTCCATCTCCTCCATAACCACCCCCTCCATAACCACCTCCATGTCCGTTTCCTCCATAACCACACCAACGTCCAACACAACCCCCACCTGATATCTCATCTTTTTCTCTAACTCCCCCATCCTTGCCTCCACCTCCAGTTACTTGTGTTTTTCCGCTTGAATCATCTAGACAAACATAAACAACAATTGAAAACACATCACAATTATTTAATACATGTTAATTAATAGTGGAGTACCTTTTCTTGTCTTTTAGAAAACTTGCGGGAAAATGATTCAAAAATAGTTAATGTACTAAACCATGCAAGAATCACTGAAGAGTTAAAAGTTTAGTGATTTTACGCTAATCAAGTCTACAACAAAGTACTTACTTATTTTCTCATCATTTTCCGAAGTTTTCAGCTATCACAGCTGAAGCAATAAGAACAAATGCACACAGAAGAGCAAATAACAGCACAAAACCACTCTTGGATTTCATTGTCAGAAGCTTGTACAAAAAATTCCAACAGATCGATTACTTATATCATTGGAAACGCCTTCTTTTAGCCCCTTTTTGTGGACTAAAAAATCAAAAGAGTTAGTAATCGCCTACAATGTTTATGTAAGAGTGACTATATTGACAATCATCTTAGATCATACTGTTAAAATTTGGGGTAATAATCTGTGGCAAACATGTCACTCTATCAATTGCTAATGGCTTTCAAGCTTTGTTCTTTGCAGGCATATTACAGGGGTTTAACATGGACAAAGCATAAGTGGTTTATAGTTCCAAGATTATCTTTTCTGCTGAAGCCTCTCTTGTTCCTGCTGAAGTTCATATTATTGTCTCTGCTGAAGTTCATTATTATAGCCGTTAGAGGGGTCTTAGTGTAACTTAATCCCCTATTTAATTAGTCCTTTATTCTAGGGTTAGATACACTTGAGTGTGCAGTCTTTTGTATCACTCTCTTCTCTTCTCTTAGATCATTTCACTGATCTTGTCTTGTCTTTACATTCATATGATTATTGTCTCATTGACATTAATCTAATCTTGTAACATTTGCAAACTTAATCTAAGCTGACTATTGCAGCTTAGATCTGAATAAAGATTATATTATTCATCTTGGTTGCCTATATTTTCGTACATGGTATCAGAGCTTCAGGCTCATTGATTCTCTTTAGCAACAAAGGTGTGGTTTGGGGTTACTGCTGTTGGCGTAATCACTGATTATCTTGTGTTTCATATTTGCCCTAGACTAAGTGAATCTAGGGTGATTGTGATTTGTTCTTCCGCTGCATATTTCTCTGTAAGTCCAAGTTTTATCTCTTCTTTAAACATACAATACTTAAGTCTTTGTGGGTGCAAACGGGTAGACTAACATCTTGTTCTGCCACCTTTGAGTGGTACGAATACCTGCTCTGGTTTACCCTAATCCACAGGCTTGGTACTTGTTGTTTCTTATTACAAAGTCTTATCTTCTTGTCTATTTATTCTTATTATTCTATCTCTGTCTGATTATTCTTATTATTCTTATTGTTTGTCTGCAATATTATTTCTGTCTGTAATTCTTGGTCTGTCTTATTATATCTGTCTCCTATTTGTCTATTTGTCTTGCTATTCTTTCTCTGTATTATGGGTGCTAGTGATGCCTTATATTTACACCCTAACAATAGAGGACCAAACATGAATCTTAAATGCACTAACTGCAAAAAATCTGGTCACACTATTGATCGATGCTATGATCTTGTTGGTTATCCTGATGGATATGGCAAAAGGAACTTTAATACTAAACCTGTCAGCAGAAACGTTGTTTCCACTGAAGTTAATTATGTCACTGATAAAATTGCTAGCAACTCTCATGTCTCTTTGTCTAAAAAACAGATCTCCAAACTTATGAGTCTTCTTAATGAGTCTTTCTTTAATGGCAGTATCAAGTTTAACCTAAACTTCAACAAATTTTTTAACAACAACACAAAAACTTTATCTGGAAACATTAGCCTTGGTTGGATTGTTGACTCTGGTGCAAATCAGCACATGACTGTTTCTGCCAATCTTTTAATTAATGTTGTTGACATTTCAAATCTTGGTCTAACTGTTGGACATCCCAATGGTACTCAGGCCTTAATTACTAAAATTGGTGATTTAAAAGTCAATAATGACCTAACTCTTTTTGATGTTCTGGTTATTCCTGAGTACAATGTCAGTCTGCTGTCTGTTCATAAGATTGCTAGAGACAATAAAATGTTTGTTGGCTTTAATGATTCTAATTGCTATATACAGGATTTACATAAAAGGATTGTGGGGATTGGTAAACAATGCAATGGGTTATATATGTTTAATATTGATTCAACATGTAAGATTGCTTCTAATAACTGTATCTCTGTTTGTCATGTCTCTAGAAATCTCTGGCATCAAAGACTTGGTCATCCCTCTGATCAAGTCCTACATATTCTCAAATCCACTCTTAAACTTGATAATTCATCTGAATCTGACCATCTTTGTGATACTTGCAATAAAGCCAAACAAACCAGGGAACCATTCCCTCTAAGTGAACATATATCTACTAAAATTGGTCAACTTGTTCATCTTGATGTATGGGGACCATACAAAGTCACTAGCAGAGATGGATACAAATATTTTTTAACCATTGTTGATGATTACTCTAGGGCAGTCTGGGTGTATATGCTTAAAGGGAAGGATGATGTTTATGTTTCCATTGTTAATTTCACTCATATGCTATCTAATCAATTTGAACACAATGTTAAGATATTCAGAAGTGATAATGGGACAGAATTTGTCAATAACAAGCTTCAACTCTTCTTTCATGAAAAAGGAATTTTACATCAAACCTCTTGTGTCTATACCCCTCAACAAAATGGTATTGCAGAAAGGAAACATAGGCATCTCCTTAATGTGGCTAGATCCCTCATGTTTCAGGGGGAATTACCTCTATATCTTTGGTCTGAATGTGTTCTAAGTGCTGCTTATATCATAAACAGGTTACCATCTTCAGTGTTGTCTGGCAAGTCTCCCTTCTTCCGTGTATATGGGCATGACCCTTCACTCTCTCTTCTTAGAGTCTTTGGCTGCTTATGCTATGCCACCATTCTCAACAATTCTGATAAACTTGGTAGTAGATCTGAAAAAAGTGTTTTTATTGGGTATTCAAATGAAAAAAAAGGTTATAAACTTTTAAGCTTAGAAACAAAGAATATCTTTTACTCCAGAGATGTCAAATTTTATGAAACTGTTTTTCCCTTCAAAATGAAAAATACTGTGTCAAAACCTTTTGTTGAAACTTATGTGCCTAAAGATTTAAATCATAAAAATTTCTTTGATTCCTATGATGATAGCACAGTTTTGAGTCATCCCACTAGGGATGATGAACCTGTTGCAACTTCCATAGATGAAAATACACACTCTGAGGTCACTATATCACATGAATCACATCCTGATTCTCCTTCTGATTCTGCTGATACATCTTCTGATTCAACTCAAAATTCTGTTCAAGAAGAAGGCTTGCCAGCCACTACTGCTAGAAGGTCAACCAGAGTTTCCAAATTGCCTAGTAATCTAAATGACTTCATTATTGAAGGAAAAGTTAAATATGGGGTTGAAAAGGTTGTTAATTACTCTAATCTTAACAAAGATAATTATTGCTTTACCTCTAGTCTAAATAAAAGCATTGAACCTACCTGTTATGAAGAAGCTATCCTTGATAGTAATTGGGTTGATGCTATGAACTCTGAAATTGAGGCCTTAAATGAAAATCATGCTTGGGATATAACTGATCTCCCACCTAATAGAACTCCCATTGGTTACAAATGGATCTTTAAAATCAAATATAAAGCTAATGGTGAAGTTGACAGATACAAGGCTAGACTTGTGGTTAAAGGTTATAACCAAAGGGAAGGAATAGACTATGATGAAACATTCTCCCCTGTTGTAAAAATGTCTACTGTTAGATGTCTTATTGCCTTAGCTGTAAAAAACAAATGGCCTCCTTTTCAACTTGATGTTAACAATGCTTTCTTGTATGGAGACCTTGATGAGGATATCTATATGACCATTCCCAAAGGGTTCTGTAATGAGAACAATAAAAATAAAGTTTGTAAACTTGTTAAGTCTCTATATGGTCTAAAACAAGCTCCCAGAAAATGGAATGAAAAACTTGTCAGTGTTTTAAAGGAAAACAACTTTGTCCAATCTGTTAATGATCATTCTTTGTTCACCAAAACAGAGAATGACAAGTTCATTGCTCTTCTTGTTTATGTGGATGATATAGTTCTTACTGGAAACTGTGTTGATGAGATAAACCTATTCAAAGAGTTTCTAAAATCAAAATTCCATATCAAAGACTTGGGAAATCTAAAATATTTTCTTGGCATTGAGGTTTTAAAAACTGGGAATGACATCTGTCTCTCCCAAAGAAAATACTGTCTTGAACTCCTCAAAGAATTTGGTCTTCTTGGGTGCAAACCTGTGTCCACCCCTATGGAACCCAACTCTGTGCTTCCATACATTCCCACTGATGATGACCCCTTACTTGTCAACATCACTGGTTATCAGAAGCTTCTTGGGAAACTTATCTACCTCACCCATACAAGACCTGACATTTCATACTCAGTTCATTGTCTGGCACAATATATGCATTCTCCCTTGAAATCTCATCTGGAATGTGCCCTCAATGTTCTGAGGTATCTAAAAGGAGCTCCAGGAAAAGGTCTAAGGTACAATTTCAGCAACTCTGAAAATCATCTTGAAGGATATAGTGATGCTGATTGGGCCAAATGCAAGAAAACCAGGAAATCTGTTACAGGTTATTGTGTTTTCTTTAATGATTGTTTAATCTCATGGAAAAGTAAAAAACAAAACACTCTTTCAAAATCTTCCACAGAAGCAGAGTATAGATCTATGTCTACTGCTGCCTGTGAAATCATTTGGATTCAGAAAATCCTAAAAGATCTAAAAGTTGATATCAACCTTCCTGTTAATCTTTTTTGTGATAACAAATCTGCTTTACAACTTGCTGTCAATCCTGTTTTCCATGAAAGATCAAAACATTTTGAAATTGATGTTCACTTCATCAGGGAAAAAATTGCTAGAGGTGTTATAAATGCTAAAAAGATTGGATCTTCAAATCAAACTGCTGACATTCTTACAAAGAACCTCCCTGTCTATCAGCATAAATTTTTGTGTGAAAAATTGATATTGTTTGATATGTTTGCCAATCAGATTAAGGGGGAATGTTAAAATTTGGGGTAATAATCTGTGGCAAACATGTCACTCTATCAATTGCTAATGGCTTTCAAGCTTTGTTCTTTGCAGGCATATTACAGGGGTTTAACATGGACAAAGCATAAGTGGTTTATAGTTCCAAGATTATCTTTTCTGCTGAAGCCTCTCTTGTTCCTGCTGAAGTTCATATTATTGTCTCTGCTGAAGTTCATTATTATAGCCGTTAGAGGGGTCTTAGTGTAACTTAATCCCCTATTTAATTAGTCCTTTATTCTAGGGTTAGATACACTTGAGTGTGCAGTCTTTTGTATCACTCTCTTCTCTTCTCTTAGATCATTTCACTGATCTTGTCTTGTCTTTACATTCATATGATTATTGTCTCATTGACATTAATCTAATCTTGTAACATTTGCAAACTTAATCTAAGCTGACTATTGCAGCTTAGATCTGAATAAAGATTATATTATTCATCTTGGTTGCCTATATTTTCGTACACATACTTTTTGACCCAAATCACGAAATCATGGCACAAGACCGAGACACGTGGTAATTGCAATTATGAGGCTTTAATGATCTTAATTAGTAGGATTTTATTTATGAAGTGATATCTGTATATTATACAAATCTCCATGCAACAATACACAAACGGACTTAAATACATAAGCGATCACAACACTCATAATTAACTATGATCATGCTTTTGCAGCTTCAAATGGAGCCGAGACCTTGTTGGTTGTGATTTGTTCAAACAAATCTCGGATCTTCAACCCGACAATGGTTTGAAACAAACCAGTTCCATTGTTGCTACCAGGAAAGTTAGCATGTTTCAACATTTGTTGCGTGATTTCACCATAGAATTTTGTTGAAATGTTGCTTAAATGGCTTTCGACATAGACAAGTTCGTCTAATCTGTCAAACTGCCCGTCCATTTCCAACACAGAAACCTGCAGATCAAGGAACTTTTGGTTAACTTAGCTGTATAGAGTGTATTTCCGGGTCTTAGGAGGTGAAAGTTATTATATGATACAGTATTGAATAAGGAATATACTAATTTAACTTCTCTTGAGTTAAATGTATAAGAAAAATCTCATACTTCTTAGAAATATATACCAAGTAACCCCCATAATCAGAAGCATCAATTGTTTAACGAAACACTAAAACTCATTATTACGACTTAAAGCCACACTAATCAGCTTCAAACAGCCCCTCACGCAAATGGTGTAGATTTACCTCATGACCGAAATAAGCATCTGGACCATAGGCAAATTTGATGCCAGGATACGAGCAACTGAGCTTTCTTCCACATGGGATCCACGAAATGGTGGAACCTTCATCGAATAAGTAAACGGGATTAAAGTACTGAACTCCTTCTTTCATGATGAGCTTCACTCTCAATACTTTTCCCTCGTTATCGTCCGGAATCAGTTGTGTAGGCAACACTTCAATAACTGCATCTGCATATTGCTTTTGCGGGTCTGCATTCATTATCATGATCATACCATTAGTACCCATTATGTTACGATTTGGCTTAGGTCTTATGTAATGACCAAACATGCCTAAAAAATAAAATAGAGTAGCTAATCATATGGGTCATATTGGTCAAACGGTTTGAAAATCGCCCTTTTGGAACAAAACATCTGGTTGGTCGTAAAAATAACCGAATTTTGTAACTTTATTTGTTACATTGGCTGTTCAAAAATAAAAACTTTAGATAAGTGTTCTGGGTCAAATCGGCCGGCTCAGCCCGTTCTGACCCATTTCCACGTGGACCAAGAATAAAATGTTTTTTTTACCTAAACCAATTTTTAGCCCATTACACAACCTATCTATCTAATGAAGTATATAGCTTTTAGTTACCAATATAAGCATCAAAATCCGGTTTTCGGGCCTCAATGCTTGCTTTAATACTTTCAAGACTGTGTCCTCTCTCTGCCATGTCCCTCTACAGTGCAGAGACGCAATTAGCACGTAATTATAATATTCGTTCTAGTTAATATATATAAGAACGGTAGTTTGTCTGTGGGCACGAATATACAATACCTGAATTTTCCAGGCGAACTTAACCTCGTTACTGATGTCCAAGTATATACTGAAGTCCAAAAGGTCTCTTACTCTCTCATCATACCTACATATATTTGAAAGGTGATATGTTGGTAAGTTTATAACCTAAGCTTAGACCATAAAGTTCAGAATACGTGTATTCCATATTTATGTTTAATGCATACAACCTCATATATCTTGTATCAGTGTTATAAGAATTGTTAAAATGTGTTTGTGAGTTGACCTAGACTATAAGCATATATACTACTACTACAATACTAGTTTTAACTCATTACCAAACCTGCTTGACAAACATGTTGTATCTTGTCGAGTGATTTGTTTAAGATTACAAGCACCATTGCTTTCCAATTACACATTAAAGATTACAGATCATTGGTACCAATGTACCATTTTAAGATAATATTAGAATGTTCAGATCTTTCAAAGGGAGAAGGGTAAAATTAAATGGTACGGTAAAACGTTAACACATATAACACTATAAGATTTGATATAATGGAGGCTGGAACCGAACAAGCACTAATGAAGGCAACACAGCTTGAACAAGCTTCTTTTGTCACACTATAGCTTAGATTGTGAATTTAGGTCTTTCTAAACGAGCACAACTATTTGAAACAAAAGTTGCTAAGCTTGAGTACTACTAATTGATCGAAATACTCTATGTTACTAGTTTAGTATGAGTCCGGATTATATGACGTCAAACTAAAAGTATGACATAAAGATATTGAAGCTGGAAGGAGAAAATAAAATGATGCGTGGCATTATTGGTTTTGGCCAATCTTTCATGATATGTGTTTAAAACCTCATCCAGTTGAAGTTGCTGATAGTTGAGATTGTCATAATAATGTTTCTTTTTCCTATAAGGGAGGAGGGTAAAATGGTAACATGTAAACACATACAACAAATAAGATTTGATCTAATGAAGGTCGCCCTAGCTTACCGCAGCTTGAACAAGCTTCTTTTGCCATCAGATTGTGAGTTCAAGTCATTCTAAACACATGCATATATTGAAAACAAAAATTGCTAAGCTTGAATACTACTAGCTGATCAAAATATAATCAGTTACTAGTTTTAATATGAGTCCGGAATTCAGTGGGTAGCTATGTGGAGGGTAAGGTGGGCCATGGCCCACCCACAAAGCCTAATAATTTTACATATGTATCATGCAATAAAGCCCAATATCTAGTATTGAATTTTAGCCCACTTTAAAAATTGATACTATAATTTTACATAAGTATCATGCAATAACTCGTTTAGACTCGTTTTTAGATGATTTTAATGATGCGAATGAACGTCGTGTGCAACTATAACGCTAAAAATGAACAAATTGGTCGCAACATTTTTATGTAGTTATATAAAAATGTGACACGAGATATGGATACTAGAAGGAGAAAATAAAATGAAGTTACATTTGTGTTGGCCAATCTTTCATGACATGTATTTTAAAACTAGTTGAATTACCTAAAAAGATTGTTTCTCTGGTGTTTTTAGTAAAATATTAGACACAAATTAGTGGTAAAGTATATATGTAGTTTTTGGATATTAATAAAGGAACAAAAAAATTTGGGCCCAAAACCCAGTTTTTGAACATTGTCCAATAATATCACGAAGATATCTATCATAATATTCTCAGCCACACAAACATATATCCACATGTACCACCTTTGATATCTTCTTCTTATCAGTTTATCATCACAAACAAACAGATGACATAAATTCATATCTAAAAAACATTCACATTACTTGCTACAATCAATACTAACCAAGTAACCAAAATCTTTACATAAACTTAATAGATATATAAACACTTACATTGGATGCAAACCTTCAATGACAAGTATCTTAGGTGGTATAATAACCTCAGGAGGGTCCAAAAGGCCTGAAACATGGTTATAAATCGGCTTTTCGACAGCCTTACCATCTTTAAGAGCCTTAACTTGTTCATACATAAGATCAAAGTCATTAGCTCTTGGATCAAGTGCAGTTACACCTTTTTGTTTTCTCCCAGTTCTATCTAATGAATGATAGTCATCTAAACATATAACAGTTGTTGTATCACTTATAAGTGTATTGGAATCAGGGTTACCACCTTTTGGTGGTGAAGCTGCACCACCAAATACACTTGTTAACCTTCTCATAAAAGTGCTTTTTCCACAGCCAGAATCAGCTGCTAGTCCTATTACTATGGTGTCTCCTGAGCATGTGATCACACCACTTCTAAACTTGCAAGTATTAGTCTTGTTGCCACTAGTTTTGTATAAGAAAACATGGTTTTGATTGAATCCCATATGAGTTTTTGTTGGTGTTGAGATTGAGTTCATTGAGTTTGGAGTATAGAGAGTGTTCATTTTGCACACTGCCATTGTTTCTTAAAGTTTAGAGAGAAAAAAGGTTGGATCTTTTTAATGGGATAATCAAGATTGTGTTAGGTTATTTTCTTTTAAGTGATCATAGGGGTATACTCGTATACACAAAATTAAGGAAAAGGTATGGTCTAAAAAGGCAATGTGCAACTTGACATGAACATGTTACAACTTATGTGTAGTAAAAAAAAACAGTATATATAAGAATGAGGTTAAAAATGGATATGGGGTGTCATTAGTTTTATGGGTTTCTATGACTACCCTTGGTTTTGGACAAAATTGGAGGTGATATTAAGGTAGAGACTGAGCGGTCAAAGTTGTAGTTTCTATAGAGATTCAGGGGTATTCTAGTCATTATTAAGTTGAGTTATGTAAGATGATTGAAGAAGATGAGATGATAAAATGTAGGGCATGGGTGGTTATTTGAAATACCATGTGGCATCCTGTCATTGGGTGATTATGGATGAGGGTGATAATGTGTGGAGTGGAAAAGATTTAGGGTTGTTTATCTCAACGTTGTCAGGATCGGGATCCTACCTAAAATCGTTTTCGACTTTGCAAAATCGTAATCGTAGGATCGGATCGGGATCGTAAGATCCTATGAAAATGTATATATTTTTGTATAGGGGTTGTAGTTTTATATTTATATATAATATTTAATATGATAAACGAATCTAAATGGATGATTAAAGAAAAAGTTATAGGTTCAAGTACCATAGTAGTAGAATATTAGATATGTAGATAGTTTACTTCAAATATGTAGATAGTTTACTTCAAAAACAAGCTTCTGACATTTTACAAAGCACGAAATCGTTTTTCATAATAAACCCAAAAATACACATCTAAACTATTTCTAAATAGTCCATAAAAACATAATGATTTTACACTCATTAATCTTACAAAAGACAATTAATTAAGAGCACCAAAATAATATTTTTTTTGAAAAATTCTTAGTCATTGGCCTTTAAGACACGAGCGTATACTTAATAAGTTAATATAAAAAAACAAAAAACAAAAAAAAACTAATAATAGACGATCCTATATGATCCGATCCGATCCTACGATCTTACGCGCGATCCTACGATCCTGCTGCGATCCTACTTGGATTACGATCTTGTTAAGATCCTGATCGTTTTTTGTGTGTAGGATCGTACGATCGTACGATCCTACGAGCAGGATCGCGATTTTGACAACCTACTTTTTCAACTTTGTGCTTCTTTTTTAAGTTCATTGATCTTTGCATTTTTACATTAGTACATGTATATATGATGTTTGCACATGAGTTAGATTTTGATTGTTGTAAAGAGTTTTGTTTAAAATTTTGGTTGATTAATTAGTGAAGAGCGTTATGCTTATTAGTGATGATCAAAGCTAGTTGTTATTATAAAGAAGCTCTCTATCGATAATCGATCAATTTGCAATTTCATAACAAGATTATAAAGTAAGAAGAAATTGTGCCATGAGCAACACGCTAATCCTTCAAGAGGTTAAGTACTGTAGTTGCTAACGCAACAATTTATCCAACTAAAAACATAACTTTCTCAATATTCAAAAACTTTACAGTTCTAAAAACCAATTTAAACCACATTCACTCTTTTTAAGATACGGAGTAGTTTATTGTATCTTCTATAGCTTTGTATCACGTACAATATTACTGAATAATTAGAGAGCACACAGATAGAGAATGAAAGTGTAAAATGATTTCATTAAAATCAAAATGAAGTATTACATTGGTATTTATAGATCGCTAAACTCCTACTCTATACAATATGTAACTGTACAAAATGGACTAGTACTGTACAACTTTTATACAAAACATTTTATTACATTGCATCAGACACTTATTAAGTAACAGCTTCATCTTTGGAGGTGTAGCAGTTCTCTGCAGGCTTTGAGCTTGAGTCGTGCAGACATTAGGAGTGTTTGGCACTGTTTCATTGCTTGCAGGAGTGTTTGGTATAGCTTTGTCTGTTGTATCCACATTATCCCCCTGCAAATTGGCATTGTGTAGGGATCACAAATGCCCAATTTAGATAGAGAACTGAAATGTAGAATCTTGCTAAGACCTTTAGTGAGGATGTCTGCTATTTGTAGTCTAGAAGGTACAAAACATGGTGAAATTTGTCCTTGTTTGATCTTATCCCTCACAAAGTGGCAGTCAATTTCAATATGCTTTGTCCTGGCATGGTGTATTGGATTATTTGCAAGGGCTATTGTTGAGGCATTGACACACATCACAAGAGAGGGTGTTGGGACTTTAACATTGAGATCAGTTAGTAGGAATTTTAATAAGGAAATATCACAAGTACAATCTGCTAAGGCCTTGTATTCAGCCTCTGTGAAGCACCTAGACACAATTGTTTGATTTTTAGATTGCCAAGAAATAAGACTATGACCAAGAAAGATTGCATAACTTGAGACTGATCTTCTTGGGTAGCACAATTGGCCCAATCAGCATCACAGTAGGAGGTAAGCTTCACCAGTATTCTGAGAAGGGAGAAATAGACCTTGTCCTGGACACAATTTGATGTATCTGAGAACTCTTATTAAGGCTTTGTAATGAGAGGATCTTGGATTATAGGAGTACTGACTCAAATCTTGGGCTGCAAAGGACAAGTCTGGCCTTGTAATTGTGAGATAAAGGAGTTTTCCAACCAAAGTCCTGTAGGGGGAAGGGTCTGGTAGGAGATGACCATTTGTAGCATTGAGTTTTAGGATTGGGTCCATGGGTGTAGCAATAGGTTTGACATCAGCACATTCCAGAAGCTCAAGAGCATACTTCCTTTGGGATATTACAAGTCCTGAAGAGTTTCTAAGAAATTCAATGTCAATGTAGTAGTGAAGTGGTCCTAAATCTTTAATATTGAACTTGGTATGTAGGTGTGTTTTGATGGTTTTGATGAAGTCACGGTCTTTGCTTACAATAAGATATCATCCACATAGACTAATAGAGAAGTAAGATGCCCTTTATGTATGATTGTGAAGAGAGAAGTGTCAACATAGCTCTGCCTAAAACCAAGCTTAAGTAAGAAAGTGGTTAGCTTTTCAAATCATTTTATGTTGGCTTGTTTGATTCCATAGAGTGATTTCTTGAGCCTGCAGATATCAGGAGTGTTTGGCACTGTTTCATTGCTTGCAGGAGTGTTTGGTATAGCTTTGTCCCCAAAAATGATTTGGAAAGTTGGCTTGAAAGTATAGAGCTCTTGTTATTTGCAGTAAGTGTTTGTCTTTGATTTCAGCTCTAGCATTTTGCTGTGGAGTATAGGGACAAGAGGTTTGATGAATGATACCTTTGGATTGAGTGAATATTTGAAATTGTTCATTAAGAAATTCAGTGCCATTGTCACTTCTTATGGTTTTCATTGAAAATGAGTTGTGACATATGAGCAAAATGATTTAAATGTTGACAATACATGATATTTAGCAGGTAAATAAGTTTAAGTAGACCTTGTGAAATTATCAACAATGGTGAGAAAGTATTTACAGTGATTAAAGGTAGGATGTATGTAAGGATCCCATACATCAAGGTGAATGAGTTCAAAAATAGTGGAAGCATGTGATGTGCTAGATGGAAATGGTAAAACATGATGTTTGGCTAAAGGACAAACTGTACATTTATTTTCTGAGTTACAATTGATTACAGGAGAAATTTCTTTGGTCTTTTGAAGTACATGATATGAGGAATGACCTAGCCTAGCATGCCACAATGAAGATGAGTTGGTGTGAAGTTGTGCAAAAGTTAAGTTGATAGCTGGTGATGGGTTGAGTGAATAGAGTCCACCATGAAGTGATCCATGAGTTACAGAACCATCATGGACCTGAAAGATACATTATTTGTGAGTAAATGTTATGGATGAGTGTGTTGTTGCGGTGAGTCTACTAATAGAGATTAGGTTATAGGTGAATGCTAGTATGTAAAGCACTCATGTGAGTGTGAGATTTGGTGTAAGGTGAGCTGAGCCTATGGCGTCAACTTTGATTTGATTGCCATTAGGCAGGTCAACAAGGATTGGATGTTTTAAGGTTTTGATGTCATGCATTTTGTGTAAGGAAATGCAAATGTGATTTGTAGCCCCATTATCTATAATCCAAATATCAAGGTTTCCATAATTGAAAGATGCAATAACGGTAAAGGTACCTAACATATGAGGGAGAGTAGTTGTTGTGAACTCCTTTGGGTTGTTTTGCAGCATTAGAAGTACCTGGTTGAGTTGGTTTTGCAGCATATCCATCCTGGTGTGAACAAATGGGTCAGTAGAGGTTGATGTGCCAGTGTTTGGGTCAGCATAGTTTGAAGGTGTGTCTTGTGAATCATCAATCCCAGTTGCATATTGACTGTTGCACTTTTTCCATTCCTTTGGGATGGAGGGATGTATATGTTTTGTAGGGGATGCCCTGGTGGATAACCAACTAGTTAGTAGCATTCATTTCCATAATGTCCCTCTTTGCTGCAATTGGTGCAATAAATCCCTTTCCTAAATGAACTTTTCTTCAATGTGGTGTTTGGTGCAGAAGTGTGAGTTTTGTTCTGAATGAAAGATGATTGTGGTATGAACCTATTGGTGTTTGTGTTCAAAGCAGTTGGGGTGAAGGTGGTTGACTTCTGAGTATCCATTTGCTTCTCCTCTTGTCTTAGCATACTGTAAGCTTTTGACACAAGTGGCAATGGTTGGATTAACAGAATTTGACCTTTTACATTTGTGTAGCTTTCATCTAGCCCCATCAAGAATTGCATGAGTCTCTTCCTCTGATCTCTCTCTCCATTTGCTCTGCCATTAGTACAATCACAAGGACAAACACAGGCATATGGGGCATCTAGTGCATCCAACTCATCCTACAACCCCTTTAATTTGTGATAATACAGTTCAATTGAGGTGTTACCTTGCTTTAAATTTACCAAGTCATTAGAAAACTTGATAGATTCTATGACCATCCAATTGAGAGTAGTGTTCATTCAATTCATTCCACAGAGCATGTGCAGTGTTCACAAAGCTAAGATTGCTTCCAATTTGTTAGAAACTGTGTTCAAATTCCAAGAAATAACCATATCATTTGCGCTTTCCCAAAGTGATCTTATCTCTGAGTTAGCACCAGGTTCTTCAAATTCTCCACTGATCAACTTCATCTTGTTTCTTGCATTCAGTACAATCATCATAGATCTCTTCCAAGTACTATAATTTTCGGATCCAGTCTTCTTGGAGATGAGTACAAGTCCTGGATGATCATTTTGGTGAAAGTTTAAAGGATGTTGGATTGAATTGATATCATCAGTGTTGTGTGATGAAGATGATGTGTTTTCATTAGAGGATGTGATAGTCTTGGTGAATTGAAGGTTTTAGATTCAAGAATAAGTTGTGGGGATTTGTTTTAAAATTTGGCAGGAAAAACTGTTATTGATAAATTTGAGTGATTTTGGTGATGTTTGATGAATTCTGGTGTGAAAATCATGACTGTAATGATGATATGATTGATCTTTGATAAAATTTGATTTGTTTTGCAGATTTTTGGTGGTGTTTGTGGTGGTTTATGATGGTCAAAGTTTGTTGGAGTGGTGGTCAACGGTTGTTGTGGTGGCCTGAGTCATTTAGACTGGCTGGAGTTAGTTAGAGTGATTGATTTGCTCTGAAACCATACTAAATAATCAGAGAGCAAAGAGATAGAGAATGAAAGTGTAAAATGTTTTCATTAAAATCAAAATTAAGTATTACATTGGTATTTATAGACTTCTAAACTGCTACTCTATACACTATGCTAACTGTTCAAAATGGACTAGCACTGTACAACTTTTATACATTACAGTCTATTACATTGCATCAAACACTTATTAAGTAACAGCTTCATCTTTGGAGGTGTAGGAGTTCTCTGCAGGCTTTGAGCTTGAGCTATGAACATATTAGGAGTGTTTGGCACTATTTCATTGCTTGCAGGAGTGTTTGGTATAGCTTTGTCTGTTGTATCCACATTAAGTATGATATTCTCACAAATCGCCTTCTTGTTTAAATAACTTATAAGACGAACCAAGGTTGTAAGAAAATATCTTGAGTACTTGGTAATAAGTATTTTTACGTGGTTCCAACTTTTATTTCAAAAAAAAACGTGTGCGCATAACTAAAGTGTATACTTCACAAGTATATATATAGCATAGTGATTAAAAAATACATCAAGTATATATATATATATATATATAAATAGCCATTGAAATGTTTGAGTACGTATGATAGTTTTATGACTTGTGCACGGGATGCAGTGGAAATGTTTGTGAGGTAACGGTTATAGTCTAGGTCAAATAATGCAACTTAGTTCTCTATAACCAGAGTTTGATACCAATCTGTAAAACCTCTAAAATTATTGCAGCGGAAGATTGTGTCACTGGGGTGTTACTTCTTAGTTCACAACACAAGTTATAGAAAACAAACTCTAAATGAGACGTTTTGAAAAGTTAGCATGAGGTCGCAAAGTATAGTATTACATAGATGTTTTACAAAAATATCATCGAATGGTGAATATAATGCATCCCGTCTTCAAAAGATGTCGTGCGACTCTAATACTCCAAGCCAATGCTAATGTCGTATGAATTTGAGATAAACATGCTAAAAAGTGTCAACACAAAGGTTGGTGAGTTCATAGGTTTATTGCAAATAATGTGAAAACCTTTATAAGTGAATCCTCGTAATAAGTATATGTAAATATCAAATGTAGATCACAAGATTTTCAGTGTATGACGAATGTACATAAATACAATAAAAAAATAGAGATAGTGCTTTCGTTGCCCTAAGTTCCTGACATCGAAGCCTTAAGTTTTCTAGTTTATGGTTTCTAGTTCCTGGTTAGTTCATGATTGTATCAAGTCCGTTAGTTCGTTATTATACCAAGTCCATTAGTTCAAGATTACACCAAGTCCATTAGATCGAGATTATACCAAGTCCATTTGATCAAATTTGTACCTAGTTCGTTAGTTCATCAAATGATTCATGATTTGCCATTATACCTAGTGTTTTTAAATATGGTGCGCTTGTTTGACCTAACCGGGTCAACACAAACGGGGTTCATCAATTCCAATATACCTATTCACAGTATTCACGCTCACTCAACCAGTGATTAATGGTTCATGATATAGAAACTTAAGTGTAACAATAGTGTTACTTAATGCTAATAAAACATTCAGTTCAGATAAACGTACAGTTGTAAATAAGTGTGATCGTTATAAAAGTTGTAGCATGTATCTCACCCCAAAGTAGTTCAAAATAAGTAAAAGTGGGGGCCATGAACTCAGCGTAAGTAAATGATATCAAGTGTGCAACGAAAATGATGGATATGCCGAGAAAACCTCTACGAGCAACCTAAAATATTATGTCGAGTCTTAGGTTCTAAAATAACATTAGTATTTATACTAGCTTGCTTTATATAATCCTTACATTAATTACGCTTGGATACATATCATTTGTAAAGTAAAACAAGTGTTTAGATTTAGTTTTGACACTTTAAAACTAGTTACGGCTTCCAATTTACAAGTTATTCGGTAATTGAGTTTTATGTGTCTATATTCCGAATTTGTCGTTTTGGGACCAGGTAGTTTATGAAATAGTAAACGAGTCCATTTTTTCGATAGTGGGTCCCACCACATCGGTTTGTAAGAAAAAGTGGTCAAGTAATAATACTCGTCACTTTTGGAGTTTTTATTTATTTAAGTTTTCCCGTCTTAGTTTACACGTTATTTCTAAACCGTAAACGGTTATGATTTGGTTCTTATGTCGTCGGAAAGGTTTTTGAATGAAATTTACAGATTTTTGGGTCCCATGGTCTCTAAAGTTACCTAACTAAAGTGAAATTACTAATTTATATTTAGATATACATGCTGATTGCTTCAGCAGCTTACAGTCTCACGGTTTTGGCCATTACTTGAGTTCTAAAACTTTGTTTTACGTCCAATTTTCGGCTACCTTCAAGTTAGGATGTTAGATACAACTTTTCTTCTTTGATTAACGGGTTGTTATATGCAAATTTTAATGAGTTATATCCATTTAAAATTTGTTACTCAGATTTTGACACTTCTCATGAAAATATTTCTAATTAATTCATCGGGTATCGTTTTTAGGTGTTCTACCATCGAAACGACCACAAGAAATAGACCTAACTCCCTATATTTTTACCTAAGTTTCACATTCCACCAATTTTGGCCAGTAATTCCGTTTATACCCCTGTCCAGAAACTGTTTTGCAATACAAGTCCTTTTCGATGTTTCTAGTGATTTAGTCCAAGTTACCAAGCATAATCAAGTATAATAAGTATATAAAACATATTAAATACATGAAATATAAATCCATATTATTACAACCATATTGAATGATAATAAGAAAATAAGCATGAATCTTACAAGGATTTGGATGAATTTAACAAGAACTACAAGAACAAATCAATCCTAAATCACTCCTACTCTTCAACCCTTCTTGAAATCTTTTACCCAAGATTATATCAACCTTATGAAACTCTTATAAAAAACTTAGAACCACAACCCCTTAAACCCTTTGTATATCTCCTTATTCAACCATGGAATCACCAAAACAACACAAGAACTAGGTAGAGATCACTAAGGCCTTTAACTTTGATGTGTAACTTGTTGTATAAAAATCAAGTATGAAAGGTGATGATGATTAATGTATTTCAGTTAAGAGAGGGAAAAATAAAGGGATGATAAGTGTTTTTGGTCTTTGTTGAAAGTTATAATGAATGTTACAAAATATCTAGACTCAGGAAGACTTATGTATTAAGTAATCTTTACATGTGTTCTCATCTCATCCAAGTTCAATTCTCACCAAGACATGTGTCTTGGTGAGTCATGAAAACGCCTCATAAGGAGGTGATGGGATAAGTATGGAGTTTTTGTTAGTTAGCATGATATACTGAGTGTCGTTTGATCCCGGTAATTATTAACGTTAAGTATTTAAATCACGAAACATAAAATCGGGTAACGTAAAAAAAATATGAAACTTGTAAAAATTGTTAAAACTTATCAATTACACTCTATCCAAGTATATTAAATGAGTGATAAGTTTAACGGAGCGCTTAAACGTTGTTAAAACCTAAAAACGTAGGTTAACTACGCGTAAAACGTAAAATGTATGAAGTTTATGTGAAAATGAAAAAAGTGAAATGTGGAATTTAAATATGATTATAAGGAACCTAAAAGGCATATAATGTGTATAATGGGCATTGTCTAGTGCTGGTTTGTGTTAAATGTATATTAAGTCTAAAACCAAGAGTGTTAAATCACGTTTGGTGACACCGGTTCTTGGTAAAAGTATCGTAAACTGTAAAAATGATCCGAATTGCATAAAACTCACTTTATATCATGAAAATAATATAAACTGCTTAGAAATGTGTAGAGTGACTATTGCTTACGTTTGGTTCAAGTTTAATGCACGCATGCGAGTGAGCATATCCGGCTACTCGTAAAAGTAAATGTACTTGAAATTTCCGAATTGTTACAGAGATCGTTACGGTGCTAATGATCTTCTAGTGTCCGCTTACTTATCTAAAGACCCAATGTATGACGAATATACATTCCGTAAGTGGTTCCAAATGAGTCGAACATATTCACGCGCATTGTTTGGGAATTAACTGTTGCTTCGCTATATTTTCAACAAGGTATTGATTGTACGGGAAAAGTTGGCATTTCTCTTATTGATGAAGTGTACCTTCGCAATTTGTCAATTAGCATACGGCACCGTTCATGATGCTCTAAACGAATATCTGCAAATCGGTGAGAAAACTTTCTGTGATTCTCTCCAATCTTTCTGTAAGGGTATTACGCACTTATATGGAGATGAGTTTCTACGAAGACCTACTTATACTAATGTCGAAAAACTCTTTGCTTTTCACGAGCAGAAACATGGGTTCCGTGAGATGTTAGGAAGCATTGAATGTACGAGTTGGTTGAGGGCTAACTGCCCAAATGCATTGCATGCTTAATATTGTAGGGGTGATCACGGTTCACATCCATTCATTTATTGGAAACATTTGCTTCACAAGACTTATGGATTTGGCATGCATTCTTTGGTGTTTACGGGGTGAACAAAGACGTGAAAGATTTACGCCAATTGCCTATTTTCAACGATTTCAAAGACGAGATAGTGCCACGGGTTCCATATGTAGCTAACGACATGACTTATAGATGGGGATATTATCTTACTGATGGGATATATCCGGAATGGTCTATTCTTGCTAAGTCCCCCGGGCTCGACTGATACAAAGAGAATAATGTACAAGAACGCGCACGAAGCAACGAGGAAAGATGTCGGATGAGCTTTTGGCGTCCTAAAGAAAAAGTTGGCTATAATAAAAAATCTCGCACGACCGATGTATGATAAGCTAATAAGAGATATGATGCACACACACATCATATTACATAACATGATTATAAAAGACAAAGGGAGGGTAATCTCTCCCGACTTTTATCTAGAGGAGCAACATCGTGATCACAATGTCGTACGAATGGATGAAGAAATGTTACAAGTTACTAGAGATATACACAACGAAACAACTCATCTACGTCTTAAAGCCAGTTTAGTATAACACATTTGATGTCGAATAAATGAACACTAATTTTATTATAACATCTTACCTTTAATTGAATTATTAAAGTAATGTTTTTAATTATTAATTAAAATTTAATTTTATTGTTTAAAAAATGATAATAATAATAATAAAAAGTTGTCACTATTACGAGTACTTGGTCATGCAGAATTTACAAAAAGAAAGTTTAGTTAATGCTAAAATAGCACTAGTCGATTACATCCAGCCTTAGAGCCATTTATTGCATATAATTAATAATTAATATCCTAGGTTTATGAAATTATCGAGTATTCACAAATATAAATTTTTATGAAATCAAAACATTATAAATTATTAGATATAGATCATTAGAATAACAACTTTGAAATCAGAATGGATTTTAAATATCTCGTCGAAACAGATCGAACAACTATCGTCACCTCATTTGTTTTTCGTTTATTGCTTGCAACGACCAATGTTTTCCCCCTCTCGCCATTGCATAACGTGGATATCGGCTAGCTAGCCGATAAATAAACACTTGAGTAAACATTAATTTTGTTGATGTTCCTACGGTCATGAAACACTTTTTAGACGCGTATAAAAGTGTATAAAAATAAAGAAAGTTGTGTTACAAAGTTTTGTGGCCCGAAATTGATTTGGATTCGCGCCTCATCTTTTATATATTGTCACACTCGATTGTGTAGAAACACTATTGAAATTACAATTTAAAAAGTGTGGAAAAAATGCTTAAACATTCACACTTTTAAAAAAGAATGATTAGGTTCAAATATTATACTAAAACGATTGAAAACTGATTTGGCCACCGGGCCGAAAGGTTCGGTCCCTGACGCCTGATCTGATCGGGTTCAACAAAACATAATGACTAATTATGCGTAAAACTAAACTTGGTCAGTGACGAAATATGAGGAAAATTTTAAACTAGGGACCGCACCAATCTATGTTTGGTTCCGTTAAGGCGGTAGATGAACCAAACGTTAAGTGAACATTTTATTTATTAAATAAACGAACATGGATAAGATTTTATGCGTATTCAATTAAATGAACGGACATGAAAAAAAGTCTCGTTTATTCATTTATGTTCTTGAACGTCTGATTAGAGGTTTGTTAATGTTCGTTTATGTTTAAAGTCGTATATCGTATATTTTTACTATAGACTTTTAAAATCAATATGCTTAAACAAATAAACACACATAAAACATAATATTGTTTGTATTTTTTTGTTTGTCTTCATACGTTTATTTATGTTCATTTAATCTCTTAATGAACAAACATAACCGAACATGGACAACCTCATTTATGAATGAACAAGAACATATGTCCGTTTAAGCGCTCGTGTCTGTTCATCTGTCCATTTAAAATTAAACAAGTGAACATGGACAAGGCCCCGTTCATGCTCGTCCAGCTCGTTTAAAGCCTGAGGTCCGCTACGGTTCTATCTAGTTTCTCGGCTCGATTCGATCTGCGATCACTACTTTTAAATACTAGTAATTTAGTTAGATCCTCCAACCTTCAAGTCTCTACACTTTAAAATGTGAACAATCAAGTTGATCTCTCAATTTTTTCCCTTTTTCTTTTTATCACACTATATAATCTCTTCTCTAAAACAACACTATTAAATAAACACATTGTTTACGTATGGTACTTAATCATTAGCTAGGATGTGATCGAAGATAATCACATGTTCGGTATTCCACTTTCAATAAAGACCCTAAGGTATGATCAAGGATCAAGAGTTGGGGTAACACTCACATACGACTATAAAGTGTGTGTTGTGGCGTTCGAAGATTGATTAGCTTCAAGTTGATTGTCACTTGGTCCATTTCATGAAAATGAACCGGTATTTATCGAGATTTATTTAGGATTTCGTACCATCCATGAATACAATCTAACGATGTAGGGCAGTGGGCATCCAAAGAGGGAGACAAGAATGACACGTGACGTGATATTCTTGGATATGCTAAACACATGGAATGCTCCAAGCACGATATCACGTACTAACATTTAAATGAGGTAGTGACACGTGTTGTTCATTCTAATGGCCCTAGATAGGATTTCAGTATAGTCATTACCTGAATGTGTTTATGAGGCTTGGTTGTTTGTGTCTGGTGTGGGAACTTGCTTTCCAAGCGAGTTATGACGGGTTTTAGCTTTTGTAGGCTTGTTGTGGATGTATAGGCTTTAATCCAGTTGGTTGAAACTCCTATACGCTATCACACCTTTATAAAGGTGGAGTTTTTCTTATTATATTTTTGCTAGTACAAAAAGTGTTACGGGTTATAATTAATGTTTATGATGCTTGCTGGATTGGGCCAACAAGTTGTTGATGAGCTAATCTTGTACTAATCCAAGTGATTGATTGAATCTCTGCACAAGTGAGAGCAAACCGTTAGCCTTACCGTGAGGACGGACCCCACGATTAAGCTCCTGCGTGAGAATAAGTATGCATTTTGTCAGAGATAATATGAGAGTGTGTGCTATTATGAGAGAGAAAGTTGTACCTTGTGAGGGGGTTAGAACTCCTTTTATAGGCGAGGCTCCCTGTTAGGGTTTCCTAACAACTCGCACGTAAAGGTTAGTGGCCGGAGTGAGACCTTTGTCGGGCAAGGTTCCGTAATAATCGCGGATGCGGACACAAAATGTTTTCCGCGGCCAGAGGTTTGGTCCGCTGGGCATTCTGCGTGAGTCTTTGAGTCTGGACTACAACCAATTTTGTTATTGCACTTATTATTGATGAAGTACTCGTAGTTATTTCATTATTGGGCTTGGGTTCAATATGTGTATAACACGAGGTAAGCCCAATAAGCATGCTCTACGTGTTGTACGTGTTTACACATTCCATTTGTGATAAAGTTTTATCATTTTTCCACATTCAACTAAAAGTATGGTGGAAAATCAACAAACTTTTTAGGGTGTCCCCGGCTAGTATGATTTGGTAACAACATATCGTCTAGCTATTAGAAGAAAGAAACAATACAACTACGTAAGTTCCATAAGCACACATACAAAACATAAAATGCCAATTTATAAATAATTTTCTAATGACACAAGGTTACAAACTTCAAACGTACACATAACATCTTAGCCTCGTAGGTACGTCGTACGTGTGATGTCAGCTCACAGTTTAGTTTAGTTTTTTTTTTTTTTTTTTTTTTTTTTTTTTTTTTTTTTTTTTTTTCAAGAAAGATAAATAAGGAGTTGTATGAGGAGATTGCGAAAACAAACACAACGCGCAAAGAAAACTCGAACCAAAACTGACATACCGCGCACTTAAAACCCTGTGTGCACCAACAGTAGTTGTTCGACAAGTGTCCCAATTTGTTAATGAGGTTAACTGGACACGTGGCAGTACGCGCACAAACCATCATTCATGCTCCATTCTTTCGTGTCACCCGTCTGACATTTTATTCGTTTTTGGTTTTCTTAGGTTCCTACACATATATGGTAGCGCACAAATTCTGGAGATTTATCTTCACTCGTATCAACTAAATTTGAAAGTAATCAATCCAAACTATTTGTAAATTAAATCATAACACAAAGATAAAAATGAATGAAAATTTCTATAAAAACAAAACATATACCTTGGCTTAGACCATGTTGGTAGTTCATCATACCAACCAAAAATAATGTATTTTTATTCTTGCACACCCAAATTTTTTATTTTTACTTGAGTGAATACGTGTAAAAAGACATAAAGTTCCACGTCACAGGTTGCACGCGCAATCATTCTTGCGCGCCGTGTAGATTTTTGTAAAGGGAGATATTTGTGTCGATTTTAGTTAATGGAGAGCGTAGCCAGAAAATTATGGTCAATATGACAAACTTTAATAATTTCTAAAAACTACATTACAAATCGGTTCGTTAAGACGGAATATTAAAAAATAGCTAGATATTTCAAAAAATTTACATTACGATTTTTTTACCACGTGTCCACCTTGTTCCCTCTTGTCTCCGTCAGTGATAGAGCGGGTATATATCAATTTTGGCTATTTCGTTTATTTTAAAATCAAAGTGATAATGAGTCTTATCGTGCATTTTATTTAACTAATGTATCACGTTATCATAGTACGCAATCAACTAATAATTTAGTAATATATTATGGGCGTCGTTTTCGCAATAACGATATTAAAATCCATTGACAGTTTGTATTGGTTGTTATTTGACCGGTTTTCATAAATCTTAATGGACCCCCTTTTGCATTGTGAAAGTTACGGATTTGTTTGCTCACGAATCCAAAGAAACAGGTCAACTGAACCTGATGGAATTTTATAGATGAAATCAAAAATGCAATAATGCTAGCGAAAAAATATTTATAAAATACAACAAATCCTTAAGATTTCATTCAATGAGGGGTTTACGACATAAAATAGAAACGATCCTTTTCTTAAAAAAAAACAAAAATCTCTACAAAATGTTATATTGAATGTTACAAAACTTCAAAAAAAGTATTTCAATAAACACATAATAACTTGTCACGTTCACTTTGTCATGTCACAAACTCTAACACGTGCCACTACTCTTTACTTGACAACTTATCAAAATATGCGTATTGAAATAATTTCAAAGTCTGTAACTCATAATTAGACATTTTGTAATTCACACATCAAAAGCGAAAATTTTAAAACTGCAAAACTGTGACTCAAAATTACACTCATTTCCAACTTGACTCACTATTGTAACATGAGGTGAGATCAATACGAAACACATTTAATCTAAAGAACAAATCATAAGATCTCAACCATTCATCTTCTTTACATCCAATGGATGAGATTAAAACAAAAATTAACAAAGGAAGGGTAGAAATGTAATTCTATAAAAACCCACTTTCCACCCTTTTTTAAAAAACAACATATCTTGCAAACGGTAAATCTTCAAGCTACAAAAAATACACCATCGCGACGAGAAAAAAATCATCTTTCTATTGATATGCACATTTATATACTTTCGACGAACTTTTTTTTCATAATTTCCGTCCAGAAAAATCCCACGGGATTCGTAAAAAGACGAACTTTTTTTTTTCAAAATTTCCGTCTAGAAAAATCCTACGGGATTCGTAAAAAAATCCCACGGGATTCGTAAAAAGACGAACTTTTTTTTTTTCAAAATTTCCGTCCAGAAAAATCCCACGGGATTCGTGAAAAAATCCCACGGGATTCGTAAGAAAATCCCACGGGATTCGTAAAAAGACGAACTTTTTTTTTTCAAAATTTCCGTCCAGAAAAATCCCACGGGATTCGTAAAAAATTCCCACGGGATTCGTAAAAAATTCACTTGTGATTTGTATAAATCCCATGGGATTTTGTATAAATCCCATGGGATTCTGTATAATCCCATGTGATTCCGTATAAATCCCATTGGATTCTGTATAAATAACTACTCCGTATATTTTATATATAATCTACTTTAATTACTTGTATATTGAAATGTCGTGTCACTCTTCTAAATTTAAAGGTTATGTTATACAAACCCCCTTATGGGTTAATCGTACAATTTGCGAAGCATAAAATACAACAACGCGATGCAAACAATACAATTATCCGATGCGTGCAATGATTGATAAAGTGCCCCAAATTTAATTGTTAATTGGTAAAAAAAAAAAAGCATAAAGAAAAAAACATATAAAAACAAAAGGATTGATTATGTGTGATTTAAGCATGGTACAAGCCTGAATCTATCCCCACTTGGATTATTGTTGCTCAACGATGAAGTAACTTCCTCTGAAGATGCATAGTTCTCTGCATCGAGATAAGAATCAGTCAACAAGATATTCATATTGCAACATATCACATTTAATCGATACTAGGGGAGGGAAAAAAGAAAATAAAACTGAGGTCGCCAAACTATCTTACTTGAAATCAAAACGAGAACCGTAAAATACATATTTAGGATCAACTTTGTCCTTCTTAGTTGAATTTGCATCCAAGAATGGCTCGCACAGTCGAACCATAACAACACTAGGTTCACAAACATGCCCGAACTTGCAGAAGAATTTGGATCAACCTATCATAAATCACATATTATCGAACATTAATTACATAGGAAGAGCTTATGAACATAACTGATGAAGCAAATAAAAGAATTAAGCAGGCGGGAAATACAGTTTTGTATGCACTTCTTTACATAATACGCAAAAAAGTGCTTTCTTTAAGCCCAATTTATGTTTTCTTATGAATCATTTTGATATGAAGCATATCAAATACAATGTTCTAATGTCATGTGACAATCAATAACATACTTTGACAGTGTCAAGGAATCGAATTCCAACATGAAGAAAGCATATCCAATATTCGGGCTTAACATGTTAAAAGAAGCATCATACACTATGATTAGCTAATCAAACTACTTCAAGCATTTCATACAGTGTCACTCTTATATTGTTTTCTTATTAATGATGCAAATAAGTACTCTCTTCAACTCTAGTTGATGTTTATTAGAAAATCTCAATATGAATTATTGTATGTAGTGTTCTATTTTACATAGAAATAAAAAAGGCTAAATGAACAACATCAGTTATCAAGAAATTGACTTCCAATAGAAGAAATATACCATATACTTATTCAAGCACAAGATTATAAAATTTCACAAAGAACATATTAGTGCCTAGAAGCCTAGCAAGTGCTATCCTTAAGTTAATAAACTTATTACCTGAATATGAGCCATCGATGCATTTTTGTTGATCACTTCAGCAATATACCGTAACACGTTCTCACATGTGCTAGTGTTTTTAATAAGTGACCTTAGAACTTCCTCCAAGCCATCATATAAGTTATTCATAACAGTCTTAATCGTCGTGAACGCAGACAAAAGATTAGCAGGGCGCCGTGTCGCCGACTCTGAAAAACACTGCTGACTGCACATCATAAAACGCAATCAAATTTCCCACATCCAACACAAAAACAAACAAAAAACATACAAAAAAATATCACAACTTGTTAAAAATTCACCCACCCAACATCTAGGTGACCCTTAAAACTAACATGAAAAAAAGGACCCAAAATACTTGTAAGTTCAATAACTCTCCCATTCATATACGCACCTTTCGGTATCCACCACTGATGATTAACCAACCCTTTGGCACCAACAAGAAAACCAATCATATACATCAACGCCCTCAGCGGCTGCTGAAAATTCCCAAGTGCAGAACACTTTAGCACAATCCCTCTCAAATACTCATACACCTGTTTCAACAACCCTTCCACCATTAAAGAAAAAATCAGATGCATTTCGAGGCTTATTTCGATCATAAACTCTCAATGAAGGTGAGTGGGGCAACGATTCACCTTTAGATAGTGTTATTTCATCTCGAACGTCAATTGAATAACATTAATTTAGATCAATTTCACATCAATTTGGGGGTTAGGGTTTGATACGGTGGTTTGGGGTGGTTAGTGCGTAAAAGTAGTGTGTGTGTGTGAAAATCTAATCGTTTGGGGTGGTGTGAGATGAGTTATTAAGAGATAGTGAAAGTACAAAAATGCCCCTAAGTAAATAATTAAATTAAAATGTTAATTAATGTGAACCATTGGATTTAGGTGGGATGGGTGGTTGAGATCAAATGGTTTGATCTTTAGATAGTTTGTGTTCTGTAAAGAACTTTTCTCATTGTAACATATTGTTAAAACTAGGACTATTCTTTCTAAATGCCAATATTCCTCTTGTCTCACATAACGTCGTATTGTGTTCATAGATTTCGTGAAGCACAAAAAAAAGATATCGACTTTACTTGCTAATCACTTTATACAGATCACAAAACATAACTGACAAGCATTTGATTTGTTAACCAAAACTCAAATTGTTTAAGAAGATCGCTAGATTTTTATTACAAAAATAAATCATGTGGAGAAAATTAATATTTGGGAATAATAAGTCGATAAAGGGTATGTTTGGCAAAACTAGTTGTAAGCTGTGTGTTGTAAGCTGTAAACTGTAAGATGTAAGCTGTTAACTACAAAGCTGTTAATATGAGCTACAAGCTGTATTTTTTTTCAATAAAAGTGTTTGGTAAGTTAGCTGTTAAATGTAATTATTAAACGTAAAATGACATAAAAGGACATATCTATAATTGTAAACAAATGTTTGTAGGGTATAACAGTAATTTAAAGTTTTAACAGCTCAAAATCTTTAAAAAGCTTAATGAATCAGCTTTTCATATAGGAGCTATTTGTTTGAAATAAAAGCTTAAAGTTATTGTATCCAAACGTAGCTATTTAATTTAAATTAGATTATTTTTGTAACAAAAAGCTAATAGCTCTCCAAAAAACTCCTACCAAACAGGCCTAAAGAATAATAAATTTGTGCAAGTGTAAGAAGGAATAATTTGGTAATACTTCATAATTGTAATACTTCATTATAGAAGAGGTGGGAGGACGGAGCGGGTTCAAGGGAGGATAGAGGGGTTCGTGGGAGGAATGAGAGAGTTTATTAAAGATAAGTTTCATTACGAATGTATTACGAATATATTACGAATATTACGATATATTCTGAAAAATATAATTCTTTTCTTCGGCAAAAAGAGAGCAAAATCGATTAACTTGAAGAGCATAAAAAAATATGTTTATTGGTGTAATTTTTTTGATGTAAAAAGTTATAATTTTAAATATGCATGAGAATAAAAGACGTGGTGTTTTCTTGTATAAAACAGAGTATTAGATTTCGTAATAGCACAAATGATAATTCGCATTTAAAGTAAAAAGAGTCTTGTCATTTCGCAAAATAAAGATTTAGTTTAACAATAAGACATAAAGTTAAGTTAAAATAGAAATAAATGTCATCTTAAGTTACATATTTGCAAATTTCCCTTTCCTTGCTATTTAAAACCAGTGGCGGCGGAACTCTTTGGGGGCAGAGGAGGATCCCGGTTCTTTTAAAATTTGCGGCAACTAGTGTAAATATTATATGTTTTAGAGGTAATTTAGTTGAGATTACAAACAAATCTTTGATTCGGCTCCCCAAAATAAATAGTCAAGTTTCGCCACTGTTTAAAACCCACGTAAGTTTGAAACACTTAATGAAATTTATTTGTAGTCGACCTTTTTTCCTCTTTTTTTTAACCAAAACCAAAATCAAAACCGTAACCGTAACCTTTTTTTAGTCGACTTGGGCCTGTTTGGCAAGAGCTTTATTTGGGAGCTGTTAGTTTTTTGTTATAAAATAATCTCTTCTAAAATAAATAGCTCCGTTTGGATACGTTTGAATGCATTAACTTCAAGCTTTTATTTCAAACAAATAGCTCCTAAATGAAAAGCTGATTCATGAAGCTTTTTAAACATTTTGGAGCTGTTAAAACTTTAAATTACTGATATACCCTCTAAACATTTGTTTATAATTATGTATATGTCCTTTTACGTCATTTTACATCTTATAATTACATTTAACAGCTAATTTATCAAACACTTTTATTGAAAAAAAGATACAGCTTGTAGCTCATGTTAACAGTTTTGCAGTTAACAGCTTACAGCTTACAGTTTACAGCTTACAGCTTACAGCATACAGCTTACAGCTAGTTTTGCCAAACATATTACTAAAAAGAAAATTTGAAAAAAAAAGTTGCAATTTTAAAACCAAATAATATTAGAAGAAGAAAAGAATTATTATTTAAAGGCACGGAAAAAGAAGTTGATACGACAGACAGAATCCAGCCAAACCCACCTGCCCAAGCTACCTTCCTTCCATCCGTCTCTTCATCTTCCATCTTCTCTTCTATTCTATTCTATCTATTCTTAGAGAGAGAAAAACAAAAGTATCTCACTTCACTTTTTATAAACTTGTAGTTTGCTTCAAACATAAACCAACAAAGATTCTGTTAACCTAAACATGGTTGGTTTATTTTCAAGGTTTTCTGTTAGTAGAAATGGTCATCGTAGATCACAAAGTGCACTTGTAAGTTTCACTCAACTGTTTGATATCATATTTTAAGACCCTTTTAAGTACTTGTTAAGATTTTTTTGTTCTTTAGTATTTATGTTTGTGTTAAGTTTGTTAATGGTTGTTTGTTGTGATATATGAACTAGATTTTGTTAGACTATGTTTTTTTCTAGACCCTTTTAAGTATTTGTTAAGGTTGTTAGATTAATTTTTGTTTATATGAACTGGGATTATGTTATATTTTGTTGTTTTTCAGTTAAGTTTAGTTATGAAACTTGTTTTGTACTTATGTTTTGTTTTAGTCTGTAAAATATGGGGTTGACTTTTTAGAGTTTCAAAATTTTATGGGTGGTTTGACTTTTGATCCAATATGTTGGAGATTACCCATTCGTAATTTGGTGCTAAAAATTTATAGTGTTTTTTTTTTTTTTTAATTTTTTTTTTTATTTAATAATAATAAAATAAGCAGTTTGAAGAAGCAATTTTAAGCTGTTCATGAAAACACTCTAAATTAAGCTATTTCAAAGCGGACTTGTATGTTTTAAGTGTTTGTTTACAATGATAATTAATTAGTGTTATTTTACTGATTGTTTGTTGTGAACTAACTTGTGATATAGGAACTGGGATTTTGTTCGATTATGTGGTTTGTTTTAGTTTGTTTGTAGAATTTGGGGTTGACTTTTAAGAGTTTAAAATTTTGGGGTTTGACTTTTAGCTCAATATGTTGAAGACTATTCTTAATTTGGTGTTTATGTTGTACATTGAGTTGATGGAAATAGTTTTTGAATTTACTTATGTTTGTAAAAAGCAGAAGCAGGCATTTGCGTTAGTTGTATAAAAACACGAGTAAATACTTAGATAAATAGTGTTAAGGAAGTTCTGATACAACTCTTGTTTTGGAATAAGCAGTTTGATATATGCAAAATATCAACATATTTCATCTTAAAATAAGCAAATATGATACAGTTTTCCTCCAAATTCGCTATTTGATGATATCTGATAGTTAGTATTTCTTGTTTTATTAGAAATTTCAAAACAACTATAGATGCCAATTGTTTTCTTGTGACAGAGAAAGATTTGTTGCTACATGTATAACTGAAACAAGAACAATATAACATTTTGGATGTAAAAAAACCAAAAGTTGCGAGTCAAATTTGATATTGGAAATAATGACCTTTGACTAAACGAAACCTTAATGTTGGAAATAGGCTTTCATTTCACTGTCGGATTAGCAGATATTGCAATTATAACCTAATTTCGGGGGTCCATTGTAATTTTTTTTACTCGTATTGATTGATTGTGCATGTGGTTGCTTAATTATTACTTGAAGGATCAAAGGGAAGTTGCGGCACCGGATACATTGGCTATAGAAACAAGTGCTGCAGGAGTTATGTCTACATCTCATCATGGAATTGAAGTAGCAGTTGAGTTTAAACCTGTTGAGCATCCTACTGAGCCTCTTGATATCGATCAACCCATTCAATGCCCATTGCCCGAACCTTCAATCCTTAATGTAAGTGCCCTCTAAATTAGTTTCTTTCAGTTTTTTTACAGAAGTTGTGAAAACATGATGACATTTTCATGATAGCCAAATGAACTTTAAGTATAAGTAGCAATAAGTAACAAACGGATTGTTAGAGAGTTATTTACTTTACAAAATATAATAAGTTTTATAAGAAATATAATAAGTTTTATTTACTTTACAAACTATAGTAAGTTTTATAAGAAAATGTTTGCATCCGGCCTAATTTTTCTAAATTTAGTATACATTTGATGAGCTACATATTTTGGTGGCCTATAGAATATTTTAACTTCTAAGAATTTGGTGACCTTATAAACTGCTACACTTTGACCTTTAAAAGTCAACCAGCTACTTTTTGCAGGGACAATCGAGATAGATTTTGTTATTCTTTAACTTCATTTAGTTACTCGTAGTTTTTTCATTTATAAGAATCCAAGATTAACATATGTGGAATACTATTTGGCAACCTATACATTTTCCAGTAGTTTAGTTCTGATTATATTTGCTGTCATACTTGTTTTGTTAAATAAAAGGATGGAAGAATATGGAAAGAGCGTGTATCTGCAGGCGTGAACACGAGAGCAGACATAATGCCGGAAGAAACAGGAGCCCCACCTCAACCTGAAACACCTAAAATGAAGTCAAGACCTCGAACAAATCGTATGATATTACCATCAATCAGTGCACCTGAACATAACATTCTTAAACTCCTTGAAGAGTCTGGGATGTGAGTTTATGGCTTGATTTCTTTAAATTTGTAAATCTGTTGCTATAAACAGATTTCCAACCTTATGCAGCATTTTTTTCAATGTTATATATACACGAAGACATGGTAATGTATGTAAATACTATAAAGCTATTTACAGCTCAATAGTTTAATTAGTTTCTCATCAGGCCATCAGGGTAATTTGTTCGATTAAAATGTAAATTACTGATAATTGTATACCATCTACGTGACTAATTCCACGTGATTTCATATCAAAATTTATCAGAGGAAGAAATAAAAATCAGCAAGTATGTACTCCTAATGACGAAAGAAAAAAAGTTGCTACGAGCAACCATAGCACAAGAGTATTATACGAGTTTAAAAAAAAGTCTGAACATAATTTAAATGCTTATTAGCAACCTGTAAAGAAACTGTACACATTTTGGTAAGTTGTCAACAAAGCTTCTTTTATGTGTTATTAGGTGCTTCTCTCTTTTCTTTCAAGGACAGATGGTTTGGTTTCCATGCAAGGAGACCCTCTGTCTAACAATTCCAGGCTTTCAACAAAGCATGACATGTTCATGAATCATGATATAAGAGTCATTGAATACCACAAGTCGTGATCGCTCCCTTGTCCAATCACTATAAACTTCGATGCCGTCAGGGAAAATTTTTAACAGTATATTACCATTTTTTGAAAGCGGCATAACTCCTCTTGATGCATATTTATCCACCTTAAATCGAAGATAAGCAACCCAATAATCAGGTGTAACATTGTTTTCTTCTGTAACCCAAATCCTTGCATAACCACCTACATAGGTTATCACAGCTACAGAACCGTTGATGATTGTAAATTATCCAAAAAATTGTCCAAATTTCTCATGTCTTGTCATTTCAGTCGTCCCAAAAACATGAGTACTCACATCGAATGTCATTATGTACCGATGGAGTTTAGCATATCTATTAGTATTGGTTACTACCCAGTGTAGCACTCCATTGACTAAATGTCCTACATTGGTTTCATAAGAAAACGTAGTAGGGAAAGAAATCTCACACCATGTGCGTGTCTTCATGGTGTAAACAGATGAATTTTGTATACCTTGTCCTTGTTTGTAAGCCATTGTAACAATCTTGTAATCCTCGGTGAGTCGGTCAAACGCAAACCCATAGCCAAAACTTTTAGTATCAGAATAATAGTATCTCCCTAAAGGATCATCTGGCATCTTTAGTTTTCGCCTTATTAAGGGGTTCCATAGCATAAAATCATTCAGAAAAACCAGACACATAATTCGATTACATGAACCGACAACAACATCACCTTTTAAAGGTAGCTTGAATGGTGTTATGCCATCATATCCGTGTTCAGAAGACAATGGCAACTGGTCTTCCGCATGTAATGTATAGAAGTATTCATAGAAACTGTAGTCAAATATTTTTTGAGGAATTCCATGTTTTAGCAAAACTTTTTTTGGTGATCTAATAGTACTGTACAAGCGGATGAATTCTCGGCTAGCAATACAAGCGCATAAAGATTTGGAAACCGATCTAAATCGAATGAGGGATTTAGCCATTTAGGTGGTAATCTAATGAAAATTTCAACAAGCAACTCTTCTCATATATAATCAGCTGACATTGTGTAATTCTTGAACTAATTATAGCCATCCATTTTCTATCTAAATTAATAAAAAATTATTTTTCACTTTTTTTTTAAAACAACATATCTTGCAAACGGTAAATATTCAAGCTACAAAAAATACACCATCGTGACGATAATTAAATTATCTTTCTATAGATTAACATTGTTATATACTTTCGACGAAAGTTTTTTTTTTTTTTTTTTTTTTAATTTCGCCCAGAAAAATCACATGTGATTCGTAAAAATCAAATCACATGCGATTTTTCTGGACGAAATTTTTTAAAAAATAAGTTCGTCGAACTATATAACAATGCATATCTATAGAAAGATAATTTAATTCTCGTCGAGATGGTATGATTTTTTTTGGCGTAACGATTAACGGTTTGTGAGATATTTAATTTTTTAAAAAAGGGTGAATATATTTTAATAAAAGAAATGAGTGGCTAGGATTGGTTGATTGGTTCTATGACAAATATGAGTTCTATAATGAACTTTTCTCTACTACGTATAAAACAAAAACGGTCAAACTGAAATATTAAAAGTCAAATGTGAGAGAAATGTATGGTGTAATTAATACTATTATTAAAACACCTCATTACTTAAAAGTACAATAATTTATTCACATTGTACAATCAATTAAAACATATATACCAAATTAAAAACAACTAATTAAAACAACCATTACTAAAAAGTACAATAAAATTTTCACAATGTACAATTTAAACAAGCTACAACATAATCTATACTATATAAGATCATCCACTATGGTGGTTTATAAATAGGTCTAAAACATTTTGAAGAGGTTCATAAATTTGTGAACCATAGTGAGAAACCATTTCAATCCTATGTGGAATGAAAAGGTATAAGATTTTGGAGAGGTCTAAACTATTTTCTAATTTCTTTTTTATTTTTCTTTGTGAAAATGCTAGTTGTGTTTTATAATATGAAAAGCTTTATGAATAGGTTTATCCATAGTAGAAATAGGTCTATAATATGAAAAAGTTTATAACTTGATGATGTATTAATTGTATAAACCTTTTTAGAGGTTTATCATAGTGGATGCCCTAATAAACAGCTACATGTTACAACTCCCTAAAGCAGCCAATGCAATCAATGCGCTGATGTGTCTCTTCTACTATTGGTCGATGATTTATTGCGTACAACACATCTTTGCCACAGTAAATAAAACACAAACTAAAAACTTCTTTCGTACACCTCTTCAAAACCGATTCTTCAATCAAAGTGGCAGTTTCGCCTTTTGAATTAACTTTTTCATTTTCTCTTCAGTTTCAACATTCGCTTTTGAATTAACCATTCACAACACCAACCATTATTTTAGATCAAAGCACAACATCGTTAAAAAATACTACGTATATGCCAATGATTTCATTACATCACTCTACCATTGATTTTTATGTTGTCATCATAGAAGAATGGTAAGTAATGAAATCACTATCTGTTATAATCGAAACCCTAAATCTATTATAATTGTAACATGGAATCATCAGTTATAATAGATTTAGGGTTTCAATTTATTTAGTTCCATGTTACAGTTATTTTGTTTCGATTAAATAATAATATTTTTTCCTTTGAATATGTTCAATTTAATTGTTTGTTATCAGAACTCTAGAAAAACAAATTGGTTATATCAGTGTAATCTTTTTGTGTCTATCATTATCTAATAATTGTTGATGTAAAAAAAATCACACCTATTTGTTGGCGTAGTTCAGATTCCAAAGTTTGTGCATTCAAGTTAGGGTTGGGTTATTAGAACGGTACCTAGTTTTTTAGATTGACCCCCCTTAGTTTTTTGTTTTATTTTTTATTTTTTTTTTATTTTTTTTTTATTTTTATAATTTTGTTTATATCAAAAAGCTATAAACCTGAAAATGCGGAACTGTAAATATAAAGTTTAATAAGCCAAACGCTTAAAACTGTCAGAAATACGGAACAGAAACTGACAAAAAACTGCGTTGTACTAAAAAAATGGGATGACAAAAGGAATATTCCCTGTGGATGTGACCCCATAGGGAGGGTTCCAATAGTGTATCCCTTCAGTTAATCCTTTTTTGGATTCTTTATCCTTTTATGTGATATGATAGATTTTAATTGTTATAGATATTGATACATAGCATGAAGCTGTAAAATGCATACAAAGTGAAGAAATTGTTAAAAAGTACAGGCATTTACGTGCTCTACTACAACTACTTCAAAAACTATGCACAAAAGATATGGTACGTTATTAATCATTTCCTGAATATTACAACTACTTCAACAAACAAACATTTCCCATGTATATGACTAAATTCTCATTATGCAGTTTTCTTTTATCTCTAAACCTTTTCCAATATTAAAGTATGGTTTTCTTCCGTCTGAAGGATTAAAATTTGTTTATGTTGGCTTAACAGGTGCGAGGTTTGGTGAAAGAATATCTCGATTCATTCAACTATTTTGTTACAACGAGAATAAATAAGGTTGTTGCTGCTAATTATAGTACAATAACTTATGGAATTAATCCTACAAATGTTTATCTCAGGTAAGGAGTTTATTCTCATTATAGTGTGCCATGTCTTTTTGGAACTATTTTCTAAAATGCCCGTTCGTTTATTGCATATATGAAAACGCCCAAATTGGCTTATCGTATGATGTAGTTGATGGTGTGACTGAGTTGCTTAATCCTCAAACATGTCGGCTAAGTGACAACACATAAGTCAAATACATCTTTTAGTATTTTGCTAATGAATAACCGTGATTTTTAATTTGTTGCTAAAAGTGATAAGTTAAACAATGTAGTTATGTTGTTCCCATACTTGTGAATATTAAGAGTATTGCAACGGCAATGCTAGCAAGGGTCAGGAGCCCATGGAATATAAAAAGGTTAGTCTTTTTAATTAATTTGATATTTAAGGTATGTAAAAATGTATACATTGATTAAAGTCTATTGTATGATAATTGCAGAGTAATTGTCATAGAAAGACCACCTATTATGCTAAGGAGTTGTCATTATATTGTATCCTTTACGAGAAGGATGAAGGTGCAATTATTGTTTCATCACGTGTTTCATCAGGGATACTTTGGCTATGGTGTTTAAAATACTATTTTAAATTGTGGAGTATTTCATCAGAGATAACTTGGTTGTGGTGAACTATTAGTTAAATTTTGCGGATTATCACATTTTTTATCAATCATTTCATTGATATCTAATGTATATAGAAGTTTGTAAGCTTGGTGGATAGTGGAGTGTGGTTATTTTTCCTTTCGATTTGTACTTTGGAGTGCAGACCATAGTCCAGATTCATGATATCTTGTACCTAAATTGAGTATAAAGGTAATTATGTCATTGTATTATATGTCCAATCCTTATAGGTAGTATTCATATTCAAGTCACACAAAAGATACATTGTTCAATAAGTTTCTTTTTACAAATGCATGTCTTCTTTATATCTGTGTCTTTTTTTATAAGAGCTATTTTTTTAGCGGGTGAAAATCATCAAATAGTATCCAAATTCGAGATCTGTTCTAATTTGGTACCTCAAACTTTATATCAACTATAAAAACCATCAAAGTTTCAAAACTGTTCCATTCTTGTGTAATTTTTATTTTAGAGTGACCTAAACAGAACACTTCTCAAACTTGGTTATTGTTTATTTTCAATCGTGCATTAACGAGTTTTACATAAAGTTGGTTGGTAGTAGTAAAATTGAGGGGGTGGGTGTTTAGTATTAATGTACAACATGTTAATACATATATGAATACTTTAAGCATACTAATTTTAGAAAATGTTTTATTCTGATTGATATAAAGTTTGAGGTTAATTTTTTGAAACACTTATAAAACTTGATTACTATTAAGTGACATATTCCTTTTTCTTTCCTCCATTCATGCCATGTACTTTCATGCATGTTTTGATAATGTATCATGTATTAAGGAACTAAAGATGTTGATTTATCATTAGTTTTAATATACATGTGACATGTTTTATGTCATTTTTTAGGTTTACATTTTTTAGGTTCTCAACAAATGTTCATTGGCTTTTCACTTAATTCTCTCTCGGTACATACGTTTGCTTTTCAGGAACACGAAGATTGTAAGCCGCGTTTATGAGATTAATAGTTGCATCCATATTTATTTATTTATTCTATCATTGACTTATTACATATCATTCCATTCAAAGAACAACAAAAAAATCTTTACCTTCATTGATTTTTATTACTTTATTCATATACTTCATTTCTTGATGCATTATTTTTTCTAAAACCCCGTGAATCCACGGGTCTATAAGCTAGTCCAAAATATAAAATAATTAAACACCCTAATTAATGTTATTTTTAAAACATCTTAATATGAGAAGTACATGTTATTATGCATATTATACAAATTAATAAAACACACAAAGCTTCATACAAGCTAACAAGTTGATGGTACATATAGTTTTGAAAATCAGACCGGACCAACGGGTTCACCCGGGAACCGGTGTCGCCATAGGTTCGGCTAACCAATAAAAGCTATCCGAAAACGAAGCAGAGAGGACCCGTTGAAACCGATACAAACTAGTGAATCAGGAGGACCCGTTGAAACCGATACAACATGTCTCATCGAGATCTATTTCTCCGGTTAATCGTCACAGGGTACCCGCTTCCGCAACGCGCGGGTACCCTGCTATACTATATATAAAGCAAAAACCAAAAAGTTGAAACTGAAAAAGGAAATGTTGAACACATATATTTCAAAAAGGAAACTATTAATACATATCGAAAACCGGGTTGACTCGGGACGCTTCAAACCCGGTGGGTTGACCCGGTTTAATTTTACTCATTTTTGATCCAACCCGTCGGGTTGACTCTGTTTAAATCGACTCGTTTTTCGACCAGAACGGTTCAACCGGTTGAACCACCTGGGTCGAACCGGGTTTCAAAATATTATGTTTAGTCCCCAAATATTTAAACTTTTATTATTTTTCATTTATAGCTCATAATTTTTTTTTAACACAAAACGATCTATCGCTATAAATCTCGTTGCTATAAACGAGTACTCGTTTAGTTTAATAATAAGACTCTAAAAGTACTAAAAATAAGATAACAAAAAGTATTGTTGATCAAGATATCAAAGTATAGCATGCAAGAAAGTATATATAAACTTAAACACGAATAAAACATTATTAAAAAATCACTCACAAAGTTAAAGATTGGTTTCCAAAGATCCTATTGATGAAGAGTGATGAGTGTCTAAATACTCATCATTTTTGTACTGTTAGAATGCCAAAAACATCTGAAAACACTCAGAAATGCTTCAAAATGATGAAAATATCACAAACAAGTGTTTTATATGTTTTAAATGCAAAAACATCAAAATCTGGTGAAAAACGTATTAAGTTTGCATAATTGGCAGTTTTAGTCCCCCAAGTTACAAAAGTTGTCAAAATTAGTCCTTGGTAATTCAAAAACTTGTAAAATATCATTTTAGGTCCTTGGGATTCACAAGTTGTTCAAAATAACCCTTTGAAGTTAAAAATCTCAAAATTACAACTTTGGTCCCTCAACTTTGCAAAAGTGTCAAAATTAGTCCCTGGGTGTTTTAAAAATGGAAATTTATCAAACTACACCCTTGTACTATTTATAAATGGCAATATTGGTCCTTATGATAAACTTTTGGAAAATTACAAGTTTAACCCCTCAAGTTTCAAACTTGACAGTTTTGGTCCCTGGACTTATTAAAATGGAAATTTATGCAATGTTGGTCCTTATACTATTCAATTGTGGCATAATTAGTCCTTGTAATAACTTTAGAAATGTTACATGTTCAGTCCTCTAAGTTTGCAGAAATTGCATAATGGTCCTTGTGCTTAAATAAACCAAACCGGATCCAACCCATTACCCATCCAGCTAGCCCAATTTCAACCCAAGCCCAAAAATTTAAAAACAGAACACGCGCCCCTCACTGTTCACCATCCCCTCCACCTGTTTCACTCCTTCCCCGACACCTGCTCATCTCCACCTCATCTCCACCTCATCCCCAGCTTATCCACTTCACATCCTGTCCCCCTCCACCTACACAAACAACCAAAGCCCATTTAATGCTAGAAACCTGCTTCAAAGACTTTTTCCCGCCAATTTTACAAGTGTACGATTAGGATCAATTCAAGAGTAGAAGTCAAGTGGGATATGTTCAGAATGTCGACAAAGGTTGAAAATATCAATATAAAGGAGAAAAGGAGCAGAGGAGAAGGATTATTAGATTAGGTAGTATAATTTAGTGTCGATATAGTGTAGTTTTCAATTCCAGTTTAATTTAAGTCTTTCAAATGCTTTGTTAAAGTTATTTAAGTGTATTTGAATCTTTTGCAGTCATCAATTTCAAGGTTCAGTTTCATTTCCACATTTATGCAATTTCAAGTTCAAAATCTAAGTATGTGTTAATGTTGTTTGTATCTGATAATTTGTACTTATAAGCTCACATAAGCTCTTATAAAAGCTTTTCTAAGTCTTTAAAATCCAAAAAACTCAGTGTATATTCAAAACTCAAAAATATAAAAAAATAGGATAAATAGGGTGAAAAATAAAAAAATATAGTTAAGTAGTACTAAGATCAATTTTAGATTTCTAAATTACTTTCATAAGTTGTTATAAGCTTTTCTACATCTCACTTATTGCTTATAATAGCCTCTACTTAGCTTTCAATCAAAATGCTCACTTGGTCAACTAAAGTCAAAAGTTGTATGTTCATGGGAAAATGGATCATAGCTGATGTATGATGATTAATGTGGGAACATGTTGAACTAAGTGGGGTTGTTAATCAGTGATTAGAAAGGAGTTCATTGAATTTATATAGCATTTCATTATGACAGGACTCATGTAAGTGCTTAATTTCATATCTGTCTCATAACAGTCTCATATGCATCATTATGGTTAGCTAGAATTATTGTTGAGTTATTGGTTAATTTGCCTAATTTAGGTATTATAGATCTGAATTGATAGTTGCAGTAGTTTTGTATTTAGTTTAGAGTAGACAAATTGAATTTTAGCATCTTAAGTGGTGTTTGGATCAACTAGGAATAGTGAGTTTTTAAGCTTAGTTTTGGTAAAGACCTGTCAATCCAACCTTTGTTAGTGGAATTAGACTTAGGTCTGGTATTCACTTGCACCTTATATAAGTGAAAGTCAAAATCATATATAAACTGTTTTGATTTGCATAATAGATAGAATTTAGAAAATCTAAAGCTTGCATAGTGTTTATAATTCATAGTAGCAGCTTAATCAAGCTTCAGGACAGCTCATTTCATCATGTTCAGTTGATAAACCAGGATCAAAACTCATTTAAGTCAAAGTTTCAATTCTGTCTTCATAAGTCAAATATAGAAAAAACAGATTTTTGCAAATCTTTCTTGATCTTTCATGGATTCATTTGAGGTTTTAATCAAGTGATACTTTGGGATTTGCAAGATCATTAGGTCTAGTTTAGATATATCAGTTTTGTTTTACATTTCTCAAGCTCCAATAAGCTAAAAATCAGCTACCAAGAATGCCCCATTTGCCCTGCACACACTCAGCATTCACTGAGTGTGTACAGGCACATCTTGCAGCCTGTTTACAAGCTTCAATCAAGCTTGTGATAAGCTGGTTTTTGGTCCTTGTGTAGTTAGCCAGGTCTATTTTAAGTCCCAATAGCTGTTTTCCCTTTTAGCTTATTTGTCTAGCTTGTGCAAGTGCTTAAAGGTGCACCTGATCACTGTTTTTCATTGATAAGCCAATAAGCTCAAAACTAGTTTAAGCTTCTTTAAATGATCTAGAGTACTGTTAAAAGGTTAAGATAGACTTAATATAGTATTATTTAGCTTCTGTGTTCAGCTGGTACTTATTTGTGGCTTATAGCTTATTTTAGATTGCTTATTAATAAGCAGTTGTGCAGCAGTTCCAGTTTTCCTCACACAACCCCATGTTTTTCTATTTTTCCTAGGTTCTAAATAATATTTTAACATTTTCCTGAATTTTTCATATTTTACTTACACTGTTTGCCATTTTTCTTTATTTTAAATAGTTTTTAATCCTTTTTAAATAGCTTTTAATACAAATAAATTAGAAAAAGCTTTGAAAAATATGTTTTCAATTTTCCTAGATTAAGATAAATATAAAAAGCCTAAAAAGTATTTTTCCATAATTTTCTTAATTTAAAAAGTATTTTTTAGCATTTTTATTAGTTTTAAATAGTTTTAAATTAATAATAAATACATAATAAGTCTTAAAAATATATTTTTAGTTTTAAAATAAGTTTTATCATATTTTAGATTTTTCCAAGTTATAATTTCATTTTTCTAGGTTAATTTTGTATTTTCTTGTATTTTAGTGTATTTTAAATACTTAATAAATAGTTTTTAAATAATAATAATTAAATAAATAGTTGTAAAAATAATTTTATTTTTCTAATAATTTTCTTTTATCATTAGGATTGTAAAAATGTATTTTTCATATTTTTAGGATCTTTATTTCTTAGAACTCACGTTTTATTCTGTACATTTACGTAATTTTTATTTAAACGTACGTTTTAGGTTTTATAAAATAAACGTTCATCGATCTATAAAAATAGTGATAGCGTTTATTTAATAGATTTTAACTTTTTAATCTTTTTAATTTGCATTTAAGTCGCTGTAATTTGTAAATTTTTTCTTTAGGTAATTATCCATCGAAACCCTTACTGATCACTATCCTTAGTGATCATTCTATCATCTGAAGTTGTTTTAAACACCAATTCATCCTCCGTGGGACTTAACGACCCAGGAATTCACTATATTCCTCTGATCTAAATTGCATTTGTGTTTAAGCTGTTTTAAGTCTGTTTGACTTGACTGTTTAGCACCAATCAAAATTTTGGTGCCGCTGCCGGGGAGGCTGTAAGCGTGTTTTAAGCATTTCCAGACCCGTACTTGCACATATACCACCTTTTGTAAACAGTTTTTTGTAAAGTTATCAAAAATTCAAAAAGTTCATTAACATTTTTTCTAAAGTGTTAACAACCCAAAAATATTTTCATTCTTTGTTTTTACAAAATGTTTATTCAAAAATCCAAAAATATCCATCTTTACCCTCTCACATCTTTGATTCTTCATTTCTTACCTTCTGTAAACCTTTGATTCTTTCTATGTCTTATCCTCACCCTCTTGATTGTCAATGGTGTGGTGGTCCTTATAATGGTGGCAATTGCCCCAGTTGTAGCATGGTGGAATCAGGAAACGGGTCTGTCTATAACCAGGATCCCTATTCCTACCATAACACGACTGATTTATTCCATCAGCTACCACATTGTGAGACTCAGCAGTTTTACTGTTGTGAGTACTGTGGTGGTTCACACTACAGTTCTGATTGTCAATCGGGAAACACGCTTGTCTATGAGCAAGTTCCTGATAACAATTATGACTACAACACTAACTCACAGCCACATCAGTTTTACTGTTGTGAGTATTGTGGAGGTCCTCACTCTAGCTCGGATTGTCAAACAGGGAATCCATTTCCTTGTAACAATTACGACTCTTCGTATCAAGACCAACATCCACAGTACCAAATGATTCAAGCAACTCCTCATGAAACTACGACAGACCTTCTACTGAAGAGTCTTGAGTTATTAAAAGAACTTAAGGAGGAGTCGGCTATGTCCTCCCAAGATAATCCAAATGAAAAATCCATGGAAGTTTTGTTAGCTAAAGAGCGTGCTGCTAAATTAGATTCCCAGATTGCCATTGAAAACACTGTTAGGGAATCAATTGCTCTACAAAAAGCATTCAAATCTAGCTCTCAATTCCATTTCATTCCTGATGACGATGATGATGAAGATACCCTTGATATTCTACAATTTTATTCATCAAGTTCATCAGTTGAGATTCCATCTGTGGAAATACAGGGAGAAAAAAATATGACTGAATCACTAGCAGTAGAAATAATGGAACTTGTAGAATCCATAACTGCTAGTCCTTCTCAACTCCCTCAGTTTACTGCTATCACACCCGAGGTTCACACTCACTCTCTAAGCATGGGGGATGAGCTTCTTGACACTGTTCCTGAAAAGGAATCGGACGAATTCATAAAGTCTAGTGTTGAGGACCTTGTCCCAATCCCAAGAGAGTCACAGGGAATTCTCGACCATGTGTGTGATATCCCTCCTCCTCTTGTCTTCCAAAATGATTATATTGAGATGTTCTCTGATTCTGATGAGGACTATTCTTTATCTTGTGGAGACATAAGTTATGTGGGGGAATTACCTTCTGAGCTTGTTAGCTTAGGAGAAGAGAATGAAGAAGAAATAATCCAAGACGAAGCTCTTCGTCTTACAGTATTAAATGTTAATCTTCTCATTTCTAGAATCGAGGCTTTTAATGAAAAGCCTACATCATATTCTATCCCCTTTGAGGATAGTAAACTTTTGTTCAATGATTCTATTCCCGAATTGCAAACGTTCCATTTTGATCATATGGGAGAGAAGATTAGTGGTAATACCACTTCTCATTCTCATAATTCTCTCCCCTATTATGAATCATTCACTTTTGATGAGTTCCCCAGTGAACTCAGTCAAATCAATCCTGAATATGAATCATTTTCCTTTGAGGAGTTCTCCTGTGAACTCACTCATATCATATCTCCACCGGAGTATGATAACTTCTACTTTGATCTAGACACACCCAGGATATGTCTAGACCAATTGAGCTTAAAAAATGAAATTCATGAAACCATGAATTCTCCTGTGAGTGATGATGAGTTAATCATGATCTTTATCATGACTTTCTTTCTCTTTTTCACTTATCCCGTGGCTTCTCCTGTTCTTCACTCCTTCGGGAATGAAGACATTATCTTTGATCCCGGCATTTTCATTAATCATTTTTGAGCCGGTTCTCTGTATATCTCATCGGTGTGGAACTTTCACACACTTCAATGTTTATACAAACATTTTAAATGAAAGTCCGATGGAGATTGTCTCTTCCACTTGCTTCCCCATGAACAAATTAATTCGGGGTCGAGTCAAGCTAGCGACTCGGTAATCAAAAACAGTAGCTGAACATGGGTTTTCACCCGTGTGTACCACCCTAGTGTGGGGGAGATGCCCCACATGTTGTATATAGACCTTTAAAATGAATGAAAATTGTAAATATTCAAAAAGAGAATAATTGTTGTGTTTCTACACTTAGTTAGTAATATTATCTTTTTACGTTCTAAGTTTCGGCATAACAGCCGGTACTTTGAATATTGAGGACAATATTCATTTCTAAGTGTGGGGGGGAAATTCTGGCGAATTTGATCATAAATGTACCCTTTTAGTCCCTTTTTCCCCCAAAATGGTCAAATTTTAAATTTTTTTTTTTTTTTATTTAGTGGAAGTACTATGTACTAAACACAACAAATGGTAATCAGTCCGCCATGTCTAACCCACATAAGGATTGGCTAATCCAGGAGCAAACGGCTCTTGGTAAAGATATCTCAAATCCGTTTATGGCTTGCAATTTGCCTAAAATTGTATGGTGTTCAGCTCACCATATCTTTAAACTAGTGAAAAGTTGGCTAGCCCGCAAGTTTATGGCTTGTGGTAAAGGCAGTGGAAAATCCATAATTGGTAATCGGCTCACCAAAGATAATATTGATAATTTATCTAAGAGTTGGCTAGTCCAGAAGGGTACGGCTTCTGGTAAAGACAAATCAAATCCGTTGACAGCTTATGATTTGCTCAAAATCATTTGGTTATCATTGTACCAAAGTTCTTACTTGAACTGAAACATTTGGCTACTCCAGAAGTAATGGCTTTTGGTAAAGAGATAAAATCCATTAACTTTTCATAAATCATTGCTAGGGACTAGCAATATCTTAGTGTGGGGGATTGATGAGTGTCTAAATACTCATCATTTTTGTACTGTTAGAATGCCAAAAACATCTGAAAACACTCAGAAATGCTTCAAAATGATGAAAATATCACAAACAAGTGTTTTATATGTTTTAAATGCAAAAACATCAAAATCTGGTGAAAAACGTATTAAGTTTGCATAATTGGCAGTTTTAGTCCCCCAAGTTACAAAAGTTGTCAAAATTAGTCCTTGGTAATTCAAAAACTTGTAAAATATCATTTTAGGTCCTTGGGATTCACAAGTTGTTCAAAATAACCCTTTGAAGTTAAAAATCTCAAAATTACAACTTTGGTCCCTCAACTTTGCAAAAGTGTCAAAATTAGTCCCTGGGTGTTTTAAAAATGGAAATTTATCAAACTACACCCTTGTACTATTTATAAATGGCAATATTGGTCCTTATGATAAACTTTTGGAAAATTACAAGTTTAACCCCTCAAGTTTCAAACTTGACAGTTTTGGTCCCTGGACTTATTAAAATGGAAATTTATGCAATGTTGGTCCTTATACTATTCAATTGTGGCATAATTAGTCCTTGTAATAACTTTAGAAATGTTACATGTTCAGTCCTCTAAGTTTGCAGAAATTGCATAATGGTCCTTGTGCTTAAATAAACCAAACCGGATCCAACCCATTACCCATCCAGCTAGCCCAATTTCAACCCAAGCCCAAAAATTTAAAAACAGAACACGCGCCCCTCACTGTTCACCATCCCCTCCACCTGTTTCACTCCTTCCCCGACACCTGCTCATCTCCACCTCATCTCCACCTCATCCCCAGCTTATCCACTTCACATCCTGTCCCCCTCCACCTACACAAACAACCAAAGCCCATTTAATGCTAGAAACCTGCTTCAAAGACTTTTTCCCGCCAATTTTACAAGTGTACGATTAGGATCAATTCAAGAGTAGAAGTCAAGTGGGATATGTTCAGAATGTCGACAAAGGTTGAAAATATCAATATAAAGGAGAAAAGGAGCAGAGGAGAAGGATTATTAGATTAGGTAGTATAATTTAGTGTCGATATAGTGTAGTTTTCAATTCCAGTTTAATTTAAGTCTTTCAAATGCTTTGTTAAAGTTATTTAAGTGTATTTGAATCTTTTGCAGTCATCAATTTCAAGGTTCAGTTTCATTTCCACATTTATGCAATTTCAAGTTCAAAATCTAAGTATGTGTTAATGTTGTTTGTATCTGATAATTTGTACTTATAAGCTCACATAAGCTCTTATAAAAGCTTTTCTAAGTCTTTAAAATCCAAAAAACTCAGTGTATATTCAAAACTCAAAAATATAAAAAAATAGGATAAATAGGGTGAAAAATAAAAAAATATAGTTAAGTAGTACTAAGATCAATTTTAGATTTCTAAATTACTTTCATAAGTTGTTATAAGCTTTTCTACATCTCACTTATTGCTTATAATAGCCTCTACTTAGCTTTCAATCAAAATGCTCACTTGGTCAACTAAAGTCAAAAGTTGTATGTTCATGGGAAAATGGATCATAGCTGATGTATGATGATTAATGTGGGAACATGTTGAACTAAGTGGGGTTGTTAATCAGTGATTAGAAAGGAGTTCATTGAATTTATATAGCATTTCATTATGACAGGACTCATGTAAGTGCTTAATTTCATATCTGTCTCATAACAGTCTCATATGCATCATTATGGTTAGCTAGAATTATTGTTGAGTTATTGGTTAATTTGCCTAATTTAGGTATTATAGATCTGAATTGATAGTTGCAGTAGTTCTGTATTTAGTTTAGAGTAGACAAATTGAATTTTAGCATCTTAAGTGGTGTTTGGATCAACTAGGAATAGTGAGTTTTTAAGCTTAGTTTTGGTAAAGACCTGTCAATCCAACCTTTGTTAGTGGAATTAGACTTAGGTCTGGTATTCACTTGCACCTTATATAAGTGAAAGTCAAAATCATATATAAACTGTTTTGATTTGCATAATAGATAGAATTTAGAAAATCTAAAGCTTGCATAGTGTTTATAATTCATAGTAGCAGCTTAATCAAGCTTCAGGACAGCTCATTTCATCATGTTCAGTTGATAAACCAGGATCAAAACTCATTTAAGTCAAAGTTTCAATTCTGTCTTCATAAGTCAAATATAGAAAAAACAGATTTTTGCAAATCTTTCTTGATCTTTCATGGATTCATTTGAGGTTTTAATCAAGTGATACTTTGGGATTTGCAAGATCATTAGGTCTAGTTTAGATATATCAGTTTTGTTTTACATTTCTCAAGCTCCAATAAGCTAAAAATCAGCTACCAAGAATGCCCCATTTGCCCTGCACACACTCAGCATTCACTGAGTGTGTACAGGCACATCTTGCAGCCTGTTTACAAGCTTCAATCAAGCTTGTGATAAGCTGGTTTTTGGTCCTTGTGTAGTTAGCCAGGTCTATTTTAAGTCCCAATAGCTGTTTTCCCTTTTAGCTTATTTGTCTAGCTTGTGCAAGTGCTTAAAGGTGCACCTGATCACTGTTTTTCATTGATAAGCCAATAAGCTCAAAACTAGTTTAAGCTTCTTTAAATGATCTAGAGTACTGTTAAAAGGTTAAGATAGACTTAATATAGTATTATTTAGCTTCTGTGTTCAGCTGGTACTTATTTGTGGCTTATAGCTTATTTTAGATTGCTTATTAATAAGCAGTTGTGCAGCAGTTCCAGTTTTCCTCACACAACCCCATGTTTTTCTATTTTCCTAGGTTCTAAATAATATTTTAACATTTTCCTGAATTTTTCATATTTTACTTACACTGTTTGCCATTTTTCTTTATTTTAAATAGTTTTTAATCCTTTTTAAATAGCTTTTAATACAAATAAATTAGAAAAAGCTTTGAAAAATATGTTTTCAATTTTCCTAGATTAAGATAAATATAAAAAGCCTAAAAAGTATTTTTCCATAATTTTCTTAATTTAAAAAGTATTTTTTAGCATTTTTATTAGTTTTAAATAGTTTTAAATTAATAATAAATACATAATAAGTCTTAAAAATATATTTTTAGTTTTAAAATAAGTTTTATCATATTTTAGATTTTTCCAAGTTATAATTTCATTTTTCTAGGTTAATTTTGTATTTTCTTGTATTTTAGTGTATTTTAAATACTTAATAAATAGTTTTTAAATAATAATAATTAAATAAATAGTTGTAAAAATAATTTTATTTTTCTAATAAGTTTCTTTTATCATTAGGATTGTAAAAATGTATTTTTCATATTTTTAGGATCTTTATTTCTTAGAACTCACGTTTTATTCTGTACATTTACGTAATTTTTATTTAAACGTACGTTTTAGGTTTTATAAAATAAACGTTCATCGATCTATAAAAATAGTGATAGCGTTTATTTAATAGATTTTAACTTTTTAATCTTTTTAATTTGCATTTAAGTCGCTGTAATTTGTAAATTTTTTCTTTAGGTAATTATCCATCGAAACCCTTACTGATCACTATCGTTAGTGATCATTCTATCATCTGAAGTTGTTTTAAACACCAATTCATCCTCCGTGGGACTTAACGACCCAGGAATTCACTATATTCCTCTGATCTAAATTGCATTTGTGTTTAAGCTGTTTTAAGTCTGTTTGACTTGACTGTTTAGCACCAATCAAAGAGATTCTAGGGATTATTTGATTGTTTGTATAGGTTCGCTTTTTCTAGGCCCGGCCCATCTTTATAAATGAAACTTAAACCCAATAACCCATAAAGTAATATGATGATGAACTATATAAACAAGGATTGCCACGTATCCGCCGTGTTGCGGCGGGGCATTTTGTATTTTTATGTAGATAAATCTGTAAAGAAAACGGATCAGCGGCTCGATTATGGTTATCGGTATACCTGTTTTTTTCTTTTTTGAGTGGGCAGCGCAAGATAAGACGTTGGTTTTAGTGTATGATTAAGCACATGACACAGGATAACACGTCCGTTTTTTAATGTACAACCTATATTATCAGAATTGCGCAACGTTATAATGTTGCGTATGTTCTTTGCCATAGGCATACAGGTTACTTAGTTCTAGTATTTGTACATGGCTATCTGTACAGAAAAGTACAGTGCTAAGAAAGTCTTTTGCTATGACTAAACTATTTTACATACCCCTACATGAACGGTGTCATTCCTGCTTTGTTCTTTTGGAACCACTTTCCGGCTGATCACATGTGTCGTCTCTTAGTAGCTCTCTGCGAACCGATGGCCTTGGCTGTTGTGGATTGGCAGCAGTGCTTTTGTCAACAGGTTTTGTTTGACCAGGGGCTTCAGCAGCTACCTGCAAAATCTCGGTAGGAGGTGTTGATGGCGGCGTATGGTTGCGTCGCTGCGCAGACGTTGGTGTGGCTGTTGCAGCAGATACTTGCAGTGTGTTTGGTGAGGTTGGTGCGACATGTAATGTCTCTGCTGAAGCTACGCACTCGCTCCCTACTTGGGTATCGTCTTGTGGACCAGTGAGACAAAGTACCTCGTTCATTTGTTGTAGCTGAACGTTCTCGGGTTCTGGAATTGGCTGAGGTCTGGCCAGCAGGTGTGGTCCGCTCTCCATTGCAGCGTCGAGGATAAACAACTGGTTTTCTTTTGTTGATTCTGATGCAAAGTGCAGCTGGAACAAATGTGTGGTCCCTTCAAGTGCAGTGAGAGCTGGAGGTAATACATATGGGTCGATGTTCCCTTCGTCAGACACCACCTTATTGCACTCGACGACCATTGAATGTGCCTCGTTGCTAAAGCATGTAAGTATTAGAGTGTCGGTACTGTCGGAGATCGAAATCCTGAAGCTGTAACTGAGAAATGGCAAATGTAAAGTCAAAGAATCAGAAGCTGTGAAGGCCTGTCATACAAAACGATGCAATCGCTGTACTGATGTTACCATTAAAAGCTGCGAATTACACACCTGTAATCGTTTGCTTCCTGGGGTTCCGGTGGTGGGCAGTGGCCATGCGGGTGGTCATCAAAGATTTTGTGGCGGCAGTTTTTGCAACGACGAAAGTACCAGGCCCTTCCACCGAGAACGGCTGTGACAGTGGCTACGACCGTGAATCTTACATTCTGAGAAAATGAGTGTAGAGTGAGTGTATTTTTGGTAATTGTAGCCTCTTCAGAATGCTTAATACCTACCGTTTGATTACGCGGGTCTTCCTGAAGAAGCTCATCTATAGTGGTCCTGTTTCTTAGCTTTTCTTGTTCAATATCATCATATCTCTGTGAGCGAACGTTCTGTATAACTGGTGGAGCCAACAACTCATTGTACCTAGAAACAAATAACGTTGGAGATTAGGATTTGTGGAAAGGAAAGAACGGGTTTGTGTGTTGGGAAGTACCATTTTCGGTATTTATCTGTACGTAATTTATTCTACTAAGTGTATATCTCACATGCTCAATATGTATTCCGTTTCTGGAATCGCTGGGTTCATATAGTAGTAAGTCGCCACGGTACTTGAAAGCTGCAACCCTGTGTTTATGTTAATGGCGGTTAGAATATGTTGTAGTTAATTTACGTGCAAAGTAATGGCAAGAACCTGTGAATACCTGCGTATGTTTTGACCCAGCAAGAAGTAACAGCCATGACAGTCGGTTTCGGCTCTTTATCGTAGGCGTCCGTGTCAAAGTCCCGTGCTTTTTCATTCCACAAAGTAAAACGGACTGTATTACTCCTGTAAATAGTTACAAATGTTAGTGCAGATGCAGGCAAACACACTGTCAAAAAGATGTGAATTAATGAGAACTACTCCAAGTTACGAAGAACAATATCCCTCCAGACGATGGGTCTTTGGTTTCCGCTACCCGGCTGGCGCAGGTCGCCGATGTGGAGGACACAGCCAATGTAATCTGCAGGTATGGAGCATGCATTGAGAATAGTTACCCATCCTTAATTGACAATGTAAATAATTTGTACCTGTTAAAATGACATCATTTCGATCCGCTCGCATCGGCAGTTCATCAAAAGACGCGAAGTTGAAGTAGTGGTCTGGAAACCGACCGTCGGAAAATGGTTGAACGTCGGTTAGTCTACCAAGCATGAGTATAAAGTTGTTGGGCAAAGTCTGCATCCATTTTCTTGTATCTAGCAATCCGAAGCCTGTTATAGTATATGCGTTGCCCATTTCAAAGAGGCTTTCAAAACGACCTCGTTCTTTTGGCTCAATGTTTGCTTGAATTGCTCCTCCCTGCAGCATATGTGTGAAAGAACCTTTAGTGTTTACAACGCAGCAGCATGTAATCGAGTAAGAGCTAGTATGTGATGTTACCGTTTGGTCAAGAAATATAAAAGTTAAAACTGCAGGTTTTGCACCGCGAGCAGAAGTAACTGTCCATTTACGGTAGACCTTAACCCTGACGGCTTTTCCTATATCAGACGGCTTAATACTTGAAACTGGTACAACGTCGACGTCTGTGACAGGTCTTTTACCTGCCAACTTTGCTGCTGCGGAAAAATCCTGGCTAGTGGACATGTTCCTGCAACGATAACAACAGGTAATGGATGTTAGCTACACAATACATGAATACAACAAATGAAAACAAAAGCTACATCGGAAGCAAGCCACATAGCAAATATAAATACATGTAACAGACAATGGTGACCGACGATAAGAGGCAGCGCAATATGCATTTACCTTAAGCTGAAAAGTATATTGCTAATACATACGAAGAGGCACATTGTTCCTTCCTGTGGCAGCTGATACAATAAGTCACGGAATGCCTGGGTGTAGACCTAGGTCCGAATATAAATACGCACGAAAAGGCTGTGGAAGTGAACGGTATTGGATATGTAAAGCAGTAACTGCATATCCCTTTTTGTATAAACCTGCGCACATAAATATAAAACTCGGACAACCAAAGCATATATACATGGCTGTGTATTGCAAGGGAACTAAAATGTAAGGTAGCCTATAGAAGTAGCGTAGTTTGCGTAATATAGCTAGTCTAAAAGGACTGTAAACGTACACCTAATGAGCCTAGAATTAACAAAAGCCAAACAGTGATCGCATGTGTATGTATTTCCTATGCGGATTCCGTATGGAAAAAATAAGCAGAAACCGGAAATAAGTAAGTGCCAATTGTCAGCCTACTACGATGAATGGAGATCGCAAGAAAACACACGACAGTATCCGAAATCGCTATGAAAAAAACCTCGTTTCTGACAATGTTTTCTAGAAAGTCTCTGTATACGATATTCTTCGTCGTATTAGAAAGCCTGTCCGGTTGATCGCAAGCCAAAATCCTTAAACCCGCAGGTGACATAACTCTTGAAAGGGCAACATACAATTGGCTGTGGCCAAATATCGGCTCTGGCAAGTAGATGCCTATTTTATTTAGTGACTGTCCTTGGCTTTTGTTAATGGTCATCGCGTAACAAACTTTAACCGGGAACTGTTTGCGCTTGAATATGAACGGTAGCTGTTATTCTCTGTTGAATAGCATTATTCGTGGAATATACACTTTCTGTAGCATTCGTGTGCCAGTAATAATCCTTGCTTCTAAAACCTTTGCAAGCATCTGTGTGACAATCATTCGTGTCCCATTGCATAGCCCCCCTGCTAGATTCAGATTTTGCAGCAGCATAATGGGTGCTCCCTTTTTCAGTTCAAGATTATGAGGCGGGATACCAGCAAACGATAATGTATTCAGATATTCAATCGGATACAACAATTCTGTAGCACCGCCGTCGTTACCACGCGGCATGGCCTCGTCGGTGCTGGCGTAGGTGTGGCCGACACCAGCTAGTGTCTGCAAGACTGCTGAATTTATGGAATCCGCAGTCTCGTTCTTGGGACACACAATAGCTCTTTCTTGCAACGCTTCTGGAGTCGGTGTCTGTAATATTGCATCGTCATAGATAAAATCTATAAGTTCCTGTCTAGCATTTTCTGAGTCAGGGATACGATACATCTCAGGTATCGAGAGCCATGAAGCATTTTATGGATCTCCGTCGTCTTGTTCTCCAATAACTCCGTCGCCTACATCCAACACCCATTGAGAGAATGCTCGTACGTGTTCAGTCTGCTGCGCAAGTGTTTCTCCAGTAGCCAACCTCATATTTTCTGTCAAGCGATGTACCCTGAAATGATTCCAAATATAAGACTGTGTAATACACGATGATATGATCTGTTGTTTGGTTGCCCTTTTCTTGACGGGTAACGTTTGCTTGAAATCTCCGCCAAGAATAACAGTTTTGCCGCCAAAGACACGGGATGGAGCATCGAGAAGATCTCGCAAGGTCCTGTCAAGAGCTTCGAAACACTTGCGGTCACTCATAGGGGCCTCGTCCCAAATAACAACGTCAGTCCGTATAAGTAGCTCTGCCAAGTGAGTATGCTTCTTTATAGTACACATGGATTCGTTGGTGATATCGAGAGGAAGCTTGAACCGGGAATGTGTCGTGCGACCGGACGGCAACAGAAGAGAGGCAATCCCAGAAGAGGCAACCGCAAGAACAATCTTCCGCTGTGCTCGGAGCGCGTATATTATACTCTTCCACACGAAGGTCTTTCCCGTCCCGCCGTGACCATATACAAATATAAGTTGCTGCCTGTTATTCAGAACGGCATCCATAACATCATCGAAGACGGTTCGTTGCTCGTGGGTGAGTCGCGGTACCAGACGGTCTCGCTCACTGGCCATGAGTTCCGGATCGTAGTTTCTTTCTTCCATAATTTTTCTATTACGTAAAATGTCCAATAAACGCCGGGATGGCAGTTGCAAATCGAAATCCGTAACAGATTTTCCATAGAACCTGAGGGTTGCTTCGAGGTCATACAAAATCCCGGCCTGCAATTCTGCGTTTGTCAGGTTAACTTCAGGTGTACGCAGCAACTGCGACATCATCAACGGAATATCATCACTCATGATCCGACAGTGTTTATTCCAAAGAGTTACTGGGCTGGCGACGTCGCAAAATAGCAAAATCTGACAGAAAAGCTGCCTCAGTTCAACGGTCGTGGCAAGCAACGCTGCCTCAACCAACGCGAGTGACCATTCTCCATCCCCTGCAAGCAAACCCATTGCCTCGCACGCAGCTCTGTTCGTGGGATAAACGTAATCATCGACCGTACGGATTCCCGGAAATGACGTGCATCCTTTTTGATGACATAACAATAACCGCTGATAGAACAAATCACCTGCACTGGGATGTACGTATGCCAAACGACCAATAGAAGGCTTATTCAGATTACGCATAGGTGACCAGTATTTCTGTGACGCGTACCAAACGAATTCTGACGGAAACTGTAAATATGTAAGGTGGCGGCCAAGCGTAGAGTGTGCGTTAAAATCCAGCCATTGTGTCAGTGTTGTTTTCTTGTTACTTGGATTGCCGACGACTGATTCTAAAGATTCGTTGGTTCGAAATAGCACAAGTTGCATATTTTCAAGGTGGACAGCCAATATTTGCACAGCTGGATCCCGGTGATGAATGTCAAACCCGAGTATACGCCAACAGGCTTCGTGTGGCCCGATGTACCGTGCATCTAAATAGTTCTTTATTTCATCGAGTCCGATAGTAGGGTGCGTGCTCGTCGAGGCACCATCTCCTACAGATCGCGCAATTTGTGTAACTATCCGGTCAGTGCCCTTTGAAATATACTTGAACAAATACTTAATCAACATAGTCCATTCACAGTATTCGACATTTATGTGCGCATAGAATCTCCTGAGAAGTGACATATTATGTGGCACGACATAACCATTATCTAGCTCCACATTCTGACGTACAGTAACACCGCCTAAGGCACGCCTCCGATAATGAACGTATCCTTTCTTATCGATGGTTGTTGCATCTGAGTAAGGTTTAGGAAATCCTTTGCCGCATGTGTCTCCACCTTTCATACAGGCAGCTGACAAATTTGCGAGACCACAGGGCCCGTGCATCATCAATTCAGTAACCATACGATACCCTTCCGGATCAGTATTCCTATCCGGTAACTCCGCAGACACATAGCGATCAACGTCTGCGTTTGTGCGCACCCTTGAGTGGTCCTCAATCCACAATAACAAATGACAATGCGGCAGGCCACGCTTCTGAAACTCGACAGTGTACAAAACTGCATAAAGTGGTTAAGAAATTAGCAACGTATAAGGAAAGGCAAAGGTGCAGAGGAACACGCAAACACATAAGGAAATGTACCTGCAACAATTGGGCCAAAAGGACGAAAGTCACGCAGATATGCAACTAACTGGTGTATTTTCTGCTCAAATACACAGTCGACCGCGTCGGGTCGGTCGGCGACCGTAACGGCGGGGAAGTCTTCCATGAAGTTTAATATTTCCGGCCATTTGACATTGCATGTGAACGTAATAAAAAACGACGGATTCCCGTGAACCCGACATATCGCCAACGCGTCTAGATAATGGCTATACATATACCGTGGTCCCCCGACGAAGGACGCTGGAAGTATGGTTCGCATTCCAGCCTCTGATCCGCTCCGGTCACCCCGCGCTATGGCGTCGTACAACCCCGCCAGATAATCATTCCTGATATCGTCTTGATGCTTGCGAATGTAATCCAACCGATACTGCTCGACACTACAATAGGCCGTCACAACATACTGCTGAAATAACCTGCCACCCCTCGTTAGCAAAGTATATTGGTGTAAACGCTCGTGAAGCTGATATGCGTAGTACATTTTAACGGACAATTTCTTGTCTTCGTCCACCGTATGAGTACTCATGTCCCGTAACCGAAGACCAACGTGGAAACCGTCCTCACCATATATAAAAAGCAGCGGAAACTGTAGCGACATATAAGACGGGTGCAATTTACTGACTCTCTCGGGGTCACCGGCACGCCTGTGGATAACGACATCAAATTCAGTACCTGTATCGGGGCCACCTTCATAGACGATTGCGCCTATCGAGTCGCCAGATGGCAGTTCATGTTGCCTAGAACCCGTTACTGCAAAGAGCCTTATCTTGAATTCTGGAACTTCTCTTGCCCGGAGCAAGTCCCGTGCAGTTCTAAAAATCCGAACTAACTCATTGTGATCGTCTAGTAAATGAATGAGTTCCTGCACAATATCCGGATCTAATGTCCGCCCACCCCCATCAAAATACCGCAACCGGTTTTCAACCTCGTTGTCGGTGTCAAAGATATAAAGCTGTAAGAACTGAGGGTCACAATCGGCCGGCGGACAAAGGCTACCAATCCTGTGGTATATCTGACCGGAGAGTTTGAACACGTACGGCCCGCGGCCTCTGTTTATCGAATCGTCAATGTCGGCCCCCAAAGAAGTCATTGCAAACATCGAATTATAGGCCCTTATGTTATCCATAAAATGAGAAACCGTAAACAACCGGCGCAATCGAATAGGGTAGTCAGGTTGGCGGCGCAAGACGACCCTACCACCCATACAACAGTGGTGATATTCTGGAAACCGGACTCCTCCATGTTTTAACCGCTCTTCAAACCAAAACAACGCACCACAATGACGACATACTCTGTTGCATCGACCCAATGAGGCATAGGTAGATGGTGCCCCTGAAAAGGAAAACCGAAAACTAAGATGAAAATAACAAACGGTGTATACAGCAACAACACAGACGTGATACAACAATCAAATATAAAACGTGCTAATACCTGTAGTGTTCCTCGACGGAACGACTGAGCCTGCCGGTAAGCGCCGCTCGCTCGCGCGCTGAACGGTACGCTGACCTACAACAAAGACAGACAATACGATGACGAAGGCACCAAGTAAACATACGAAGAGAGGAGCGAAAGCAAACCCATTAAGAAGCTAACAGTATGACTCTAATAAAGCAGCAGATAGAAAATATACGGCGAGGATAGCCCGTGGGGGTGGGGGGAGGCGTTGGCGTGGGCATCGAAACGTGAGGAACTGAGCCGCCGAAAGGCTGGTGACCTTCGGCGGCAGCCGCAGACGGAAGGTTATCAGAACCACCTGCGATAGCTGAAGCAAAGGAGTCAAGGAATAAAGAAAGATGATAACGGCGCAGGTGCGCGCGTCAGCAAACGAACACAAAACATGTAGACACGTAGTTGCAGAAACTACCTGACGGCACAGCGGGACGGACACCAAAACAAGTATCCGATGCAGGTGGCTGCTCGCCACGTTCAATGTTAAACGAAAACGAAGCAGCAGCTGAAGAGTGCATTGCAGCTGCGATGAAAGAATAAAATGTTATAGACAGATAATAAAAAGACACAGGCTACTGAAACAGAAAAAAAGCAAGAAAAAAAAAGAGCAACCGCCAGAAAGCGGCAAGACCGGACGAAAAGACACACACGTACCTCCAAAATGGGAGTCGCAGCCGTAGCAGGGTAGGTCAGTCGACGGACCATCCATAGGCATAGTAAAACCATAGTCCGATGCAGCGCGCTCCCGATGTGGGCCAGTATGAATGTCAAAAGAAATATCAACGGATGAGGTCGATGCGCCTGCAATGGCAAAGGCAAAAGGTAAAGCCGTATGATAATGTAAACGACAAAGGGCGGAACTGACAAAGGAAAAGGAGAACACAAACCCCAGGCACCAGCAATCTAGAAAATAAAACTGGAAGACGCATCCGTATTAACTGGAAAACCAATCCAACAGCTGAAAACAACCGGGAAAACAAAGACACATGCAGGAGAGCTAACCTTGCACAGTGGTTTCAAGACGGCAATGAGCAGCTGAGGTGCCGACAGCAGCTACATTAACAACAACAGAAAAAAGAATGGATACCATAAAAGACCAACGCATGAAGATGTAAAAATAAAAGCAGAAAAGCAACAACAGACGTACATGCGTTTGGAGCAGAGGAAAGCACAGCAGAGGCACAATTAGCGCCCGGAAAAGCACCGTTGGCAGACCCGCAAACGGGATGTAAACCTGCGCACGTACAATTGAATACAAATGTAACAAACATCGGAGAAGCATAAAAGAAAGAAACGACAAAGGAAAAGTAACTAACCATGAAAAGACACCGGCGAAGCATCATCCACTTTGGCCTTTCCCTTTCGTAGATAATTACCCGAGGGCGGCAACTCCTGAGAACGCCTAACATAAGGGTCGGCAGAAGAGGCAGGCTCATTAATCACTATGGCAGCCGACATCCTCATTGGTGCAGACCCGAAAGCATCCCAAACGTCATCAGGAACCAAAGAACCATCCACGTCCATAAAATCCCCAGACCGATCCCCTCGATCAATCACCGGATCCGAAACGGTAGTAGAGGCTGGCAAAAAAGGGTAACCAAAAACTGCGCACGTACAATTGAATACAAATGTAACAAACATCGGAGAAGCATAAAAGCAAGAAACGACAAAGGAAAAGTAACTAACCATGAAAAGACACCGGCGGAGCATCATCCACTTTGGCCTTTCCCTTTCCTACATAATTACCCGAGGCCGGCAACTCTTGAGAACGCCTAACATAAGGGTCGGCAGAAGAGGCAGGGTCATTAATCACTATGCCACCCGACATCCTCATAGGTAAAGACCCGAAAGCATCCCAAACGTGATCAGGAACCAAAGAACCATCCACATCCATAAAATCCCCAACCCAATCCCCTCGATCAATCACCGAATCCGAAACGGTAGTAGAGGGCGACAAAAAAGGGTCACCAACACTGAAAGTACTCGGAATAGGCGTAACCGAGCAATCAGTAAGAACAACAGGAGTACCACCAACCGATTCATCATCCTCTAACCTATAACCACTACTATTTCTACGCACAACCTTACTCTTAAATTTCATATTCCACAGCCCACCTTAAGATAAAGAAACAGGAAACTCCTAGACACCCAAACACAAGATATAGCAAAGAAAATAGAACCAAGCAAAACAAAGTAAAAAAACATCACAAACACACATCCGAAACAAAACAAAGAACAAAAGGTAATAAGTTAAGCATCAATTACCTACGCTGAAAGAAACCAAATGATAAAAGCGATAGAGCGGAGATAAAGATCGGTACCGGTAACTGGGACGGAGTAAAGGTAGTGTGAAGACACGTATGCAACACAAAAGCCACGTATATGACAGCAGGTATGAAGGTAGCCGACTATCAACGTTTTAGAAAGAGGCCGAAAGGAAGTGAAGAACGGGCTGAAGAAGAAAGGCCCCAAAAAAAGGCCATATACGCAAGAGCCCTAAACGACGTTCCTTGCTGCCGTTTTGTGTCCACATTTTATATATATAGTAATTTGGTAAAACTCTTTAACACAAAAGGTAAAAATGCAAATACTTTGGATATATTGTGTTTTTTGTGTTTTATAGATATGCATGACCAAATATGCAAATACTTGAAAGATGGAAGGCTGGTTGAGTAAAAAGACTCAGGAGGGGGGTTGTATTCAATACTCATATCAAAAAGTGTTTTAGATCTGATCTTTGTTAGATTTCTAGAGAGAGAAAAAAACAAAAGTATCTGACAATAAACCACTTCACTTTTTATGAACTTGTAGTTTGCTCAAACGTAAACCAACAAAGATTCTGCTAACCTAAACATGGTTGGTTTATTTTCAAGGTTTTCTGTTAGTAGAAATGGTCATCGTAGAGCACAAAGTGCACTTGTAAGTCTTTCTAAATTACTATTTGTTGACATATGTTCGTTAGATTATGTTTTTTTATGACCCTTTTAAGTACTTGTTAAGATTTTTGTGTTCTTTAGTATTTATGTATGTGTTAAGTTTGTTAATGATTGTTTGTTGTGATATACTGATATATGAACTAGATTTTGTTAGATTATGTGTTTTTCAAGACCCTTTTAAGTATTTGTTGAGATTTGTGTGTGTGTGTATTTTATAGTATTTGTGTATGTGTTAAGTTTATTAGTGGTTGTTTATTATGATTTATAAACTGGGATTTTGTTAGATTTTTGTTGTTTTTCAGTTAAGTTTAGTTATGAACCTTGTTTTGTACTTAAGGGGTTGACTTTTTAGAGTTATGTTGGAGGATGGAGATTACCCATTCTTGATTTGGTGCTAAAAAATTATAGATTTTTGTTTATTTATAAAAAGGAAAATAGTCACATGAGTTAGGTCCCTCTATCATTTACTCTACTTGTATGTTTTAAGTATTTGTTTAAATTGATAATTAATTTGTGTTATTTTACTGATTGTTTATTGTGATATAGGAACTGGGCTTTTGTTAGATCATAATATGGTTTTCACTTTTTACTTTTACTGAAGTTTAGTTATTAAAATTGGTTTGGCTGATTATGTGGTTTGTTTTAGTTTGTTTGTAGAATTTGGGTTTGACTTGTAGCTCAATATGTTGAAGACTATTCCTAATTTGGTGTTGATGTTGTACATATAGTTGATGGAAATAGTTTTTGAATTTACTTATGTTTGTAAAAAGCAGGCATTTGTGTTTGTTGTGTAAAAACACAAGAGTAAATACTAGGGGTGGCAATCGAGTCGTGTTCGTGTTAACCTATTCGGGTTCGCGTGTTGGCGGGTTAGTATAGCCTTTTATCCAAACACGACCCATTTATTAATCGTGTCAAGAAACTCAACCCTAACCCACACCTGCATAACACGTGTAACCCATTTGTGACCCGTTTAACTCATTTAAGTAAATAGGTCAAGTGTGAATAAAGCTGGTCGTTTATCGATTTAACTAGTTTAAATGCAAAAAATGATATAAAGATCTAAAATATGATAAGAATAAAATACAAATAACTATGCGACAATTTTCTAAATTATAAGTGTCAATTTTCATGATATCTAAGGTATAAAATTATAATTCACTCATACTAAGTAAATAACAAAATACATTTAATCCACATCCAACATAAAAACCAGGTTATATATTTTATTTTTAAGATCTTATATACTTAAACGGGTTCACGGGTTGACGTGTTTAATACTTACTCAACCCAAACACGACCCCGTTTATTAAACGTGTTAAACGGGTTGACCCGTTTTTGACCCAAACCTGTTTATCCTCAACCCAAACCTGTTTAACTTCGTGTCGGGTTCGTGTCATTTATCGTGTCGTGTCGAGAATTGCCACCCCTAGTAAATACCTAGATAAATAGTGTTAAGGAAATTATGATGCAACTCTTGTTTTGGAATAAGCAATTTGATATATGCAAATTTAACATATTTCATCTTAAAATAAGCAAAATTTTCCTCTGAATTCACTATATGTTGATATAAGATAGTGTTTCTTGTTCTATTAGAAAATTTCAAATCAACTATTGGTTTCCATATAAGAGCATAGGGTATCATAACTCGAGTTAAGGCTTAACGCTGTGCGACGTCAGCGCCACATCAACGCCACATCAGCTTTAACATTTTAACCTTAACTTAAAAAAACACCCCTTATCATAACTCAACCATAACTCCACATTTTGGGCCCCACTTTTATCATAACTCAACAAAAAAAACTTGAGTTACACCATAACTCATGGGGCGGTATGGTAACTCAATCCATAACTCAAGTACTCAACCAAGTTATAACCTAACACCACGTTATGGTGGTAACTCGGCCCTTAACGCAAGTGCTTAACTCGATGGGGCGGTATGGTAACTCGGCCCTTAACGCGTTTGAGTTAAGCCATAACTCACAAGTTGAGTTATGGTACCGTATGCTCTAACTACCTTGTTTGACTATTATGAGTCAAGTTAGTAAATAGCTAAAAAGTAAAAAATAGATTTGAATTGTTTTCTTGTGACAGGGAAAGATTTGTTGCTACATGTAACTATCTGAAACAATAATAATATAACATTTTGGATGTATAAAAACCAAAAATTGCGTGTCAAATTTGATTTTGGAAATTGTAATGTTGGAAATAGGCTTTTATTTCACTGTCGGATTAGCTGATTCTGGCAATTATAACTTATTTTGGGGATCCTTTGTGTTTTTTGACTCGTTAGTTAATTGTGCATTTGGTTGCTTAATTACTTGAAGGACCAAAAGGAAGATGCGGTACCAGATACATTGGCTATAGAAACAACAAGTGTTGCGGGAGTTATGTCTACTTCTCATCATGGAATTGAAGTAGCAGTTGAGTTTAAACTTGTTGAGCATCCTACTGAGCCTCTTGATATTGATCAACCCATTCAATGCCCATTGCCCGAACCTTCAATCCTTAATGTAAGTGCCCTCTAAACTAGTTTCTTTCAGTTTTTTACAGAAGTGGTGAAAACATGATGACATTTTCATGACAGCCGAATGAACGTTTAAGTATAAATAGCAATAAGTAACAAACAGATTGTTAGAGAGTTATTTACGTTACAAAATATAATAAGTTTCATAAGAAAATGTTTGCATCCGGTATATATTTTTCTAGATTTGGTATACATTTGATGAGCTACATATTTTGGTGGCCTATGGAATATTTTAACTTCTAAGATTTGGTGACCTTATACATTATCCATACTAGACGAATACCCGCTCAAAGCGACGGTATATAGCGGTGAATTATTATACTTACCGGTTCAATTTGTAGTCATTTTTTTTATTATTAATTTTCGTGTGATAAATAAACTTCCATTCAAAATTTCAAATTGGTAAACCATGTAGGTGTGCTTTAGAAATTACAAACTGTATCTTATTAAAAAGTTTCCATTCAAATTATAAACCGTGTATCTGTTTTTTTTTATAGTTTATGTTGTTTGTCTAAGTTGCTATTTTAGAAGTTGCCATTTAAGATTAAAGTTTAAGAAGCATTAAAAGGTATTAATAAGGGGTATTTTAGGGAAACCACTTTACTTAATTTCAAGCTTTTTTTAAGTTTTCAAGATTAAGCATAAATGCTTTATAAGTAGTATAGATAAACTGCTACACTTTGACCTTTAAAAGTCAACAAGTTACTTTCTGCAGGGACAATCGAGATAGATATCGTTATTCCCTAACATCATTTAGTTTCTCGTAGTTTTGTCATTAGTAAGAATTTAAGATTACCATACTTGGAAAACTATTTGGCAACTTATACATTTTTCAGTAGTTTATCTATGATTTTATTTGACCGACTTGTTTTGTTACAAAAAAGGATGGAAGAATATGGAAGGAGCGTGTATCCGCAGGCGCACACACGAGGGCAGACATAATGCCGGAAGAAACAGGAGCCCCACCTCAACCCGAAACAACTAGAATGAAGTCAAGACCTCGGACAAATCGTATGATATTACCATCAATCAGTGCACCTGAACATAACATTCTTAAACTCCTTGAAGAGTCTGGGATGTGAGTTTTATGCCTTGATAATTGTATACCATCTACGTGATTAATTACATTGCTACAAAATTGTGGCACTTCGATGTAAATTCCACGTGATTTCATATCAACATTTATCAGAGGAAGAAATAAAAAACAGTAACTATGTACTCCTCATTTGCAATGAATTATTTGGGAAAGAAAAAAAAAGTTGCTACGAGCAACCATAGCACAAGAATATTATACAAGTTTAAAAAAAATCTGAACATAATTTAAATGCTTAACCTGTAAAGAAACGTACACATCTTGGTAAGCTGTCAACAAAGCTTCTTTTATGTGTTATTGTGCTTCTCTCTTTTTCTTTCAAGGACAGATGGTTTGTTTTCTCCGCAAGGAGACCCTCTGTCTAACAATCCAAGGCTTTCGACAAACCATGACATGCTCATGATATAAGAGTCATTGAATTCCACAAGTCGTGATCGCTCCCTTGTCCAATCACTATAAACTTTGATGCCGTCAGGGAAAAATTTTAACAGTATATTACCATTTTTTAAAAAGCGGCATAACTCCTTATGCATATTTATCCACCTTAAATCGAAGATGAGCAATCCAATCAGGTGTAACACTGTTAATTTCTCTAACCTAAATCCTTGCATAATCACCTTCATAGGTTATCACCTAAAAAGAAAAGATAGTTGATCTTTTTCTGTTCTTTCAAGAAAAGATAGTTTGCTTTCTTCGTAAGGAGACCCGGTGTCTAACAATTCAAGGCTTTCGACAAACCATGACATATCTTTCATGATTGAAGAGTCACTGAATTGCGCAAGTCGTGGTCGCGCCATTGTACAATTTCTATAAACTTCAATGCCCTTAGGGGAATAAGATGACAATAGTAAATAACCATTTATAGAAAGCGGCATAACCGTCTCTGACACATTCGACTTAAACACAAGATAACTAGCCCAATTGGTAGTAGTATTGTCTTCTTTTCTAACCCAAATCTTTGCATAATCACCTTCATAGGTTATCACAGCTAGAGAACTGTTTATAGTTGTAAGTTTTACAGAGTACTTGTGTCTTGGCAATTCAATCGTGCCAAAAACATGAGTACTCACATCGAATGTCAATATGTACACATGGATGTTACCACGTCTACTCTGATTTGTTACTACCCAGTGTAACACTCCGTTGACTAAATGTCCTTTCGTAGTTTCATAACAAGACGGAGTAATTGGGATAGAAATCAGACACCATGTACGTGTCTTCATGGTGTAAACCAGATATGAAAGGAACCGTAACAATCTTGTAATCGTCGGTGAGTCGGTCAAAAGCGAACCCACTGACAATAATGTGAGCTTTCTCTAAAGGACATCTCGGTAACTTTAGTTTGCGCCTTATTAAGGGGTTCCAGAGAATAAAATCACTGTTATTAAAAACCACACACATAATTCCATTACATGAACTGACAACACCAGCCATAGTTTTTAAAGGAAAAGGAAACTTGAATGGTGTTATACCATCATATCCGTGATCAAGAGACAATGGCAATTGGTTTTCCGAATGTAATGTATAGAAATCTTCATATAAAATTTGAAAGCCCTCCTTGTGAGGAATACTATGTCTTAGCAAAACTTTTTCTGGGATCCTGTTGGAACGAATAGTGTGCAAGCGGATGAAATCTGGGGTAGCAATACAAGCGCATAACGATTTAGAGACGATCTAAATCGAATGAGGGATTTGGGCGGTAATCTAGTGAAAATTTCAACGACCAAGTCTTCGCATATATTATCTGACATGATGTAGTTCTGTATTTGAAGGGTTTAAACTTTAGTAACAGCATTGCAATAAAAAAATTCATACGAAAAAAAAAAAAAAAAAAAAAAAAAAAACTAAGAAGCTACGTTATCATGATATCAGAGATAGCAGGCAGCAAAAAGATAAAACAAGAGTAGAAGAATGAACTATTACTAAAAGAAATCACTTACGATGATTAAAAACTGGTGGCCAAAGTTCCTACGAATGAATGGATTTTTAGGTTTTATTTGATGGTATATTTATAGGTTTGCTTTTGCAGCCCGGCCCATTATATGGTTTTGCCTTCTATATTCTTTTTAATGGTCTATTATTGGTTCTCAAAAATGCTTATTTGTGTATAAAAAAAATGTGATAAACACTTTTTAGCAAATGTTCAAATCCACCATATAATAAGTCACCTTTTGGGTTGTATATACGAAATTTACCATCTTTGATTTTTGAGAGCCATATAAGCCTTAAAGTTTCGGTATATTCATATACTAAGCATTGTATTCTTTACCAACCCAAACTTCTGCATAATCACCACCCTTAGTTATCACAGCTAGAGAACCGTTGATGGTTGTAAATTGTTTAAATCTCTTGTGTGTCGACGATTCCATCGTGCCAAAAACATGAGTACTCGCATCAAATGTCATTATATACCAGTGGAGTTTATCATATACTAACTAGTGAAACACTCCGTAGACTAAACATCCTACTCTACTTACGTAATACAGAGGAGTCGTATGGATAGAAATAATCTCACACCAAGTACGTGTCTTCATAGTGTAAACATATGAATTTTGTATACCTTGCCTATATATGTAAGAAATTATAACAATATTTTGGTGTAAATAAACATGTTGACTCTTCATGACAGCATAATAGACTTTAAAAAAGTCAACTAAGTACATCTTTTGTATGCAAAAGTCAATATTGTTTGCTAACCTGAGCATGTTTAGAGTGCATTTGTGGTTCTGAATGTATGTATAATCTTAAATGTTTTGTTACATTAAAAGGAAGGAAGAATATGGAAAGTGCGTGTATCTGCTGGCGTGCCCGAAACACCTTGAATGAAGTCCTCGAACAAATCGTATGATATTACCATCAATCAGTGCACCTGAACATACAATTCTAAAACTCCCTGAAGTGTCTGGGATGTTAGTACATTATTGCCAAAAGTTCTTCAAATTTGTAAACCCGTTGCTCTATATAGATTTCCAACCTTTTACTACATTTTTTTTCAGTGTTATATTTACATAAATCAATATAAAAATATGAGTACAAACACCTGGTAATATGTACAGACCATAAAGTTGTTAAAAGCTCAATAGTTTGATTAGTTTCTCATTTCGATCCTTGATTTTAAAATGTAAAATAAATGATAATTGTATATAATATATGTGACTAATTACATTGATCCAAAACTGTGGCCGATGCAACTGTTCCTCAGAATCCCATATCAATGAAATTTTGAATTATATTTGTCACAAGAAAAACAGTTGCTACGAGACAAGCGTTTGGTATATTCAAGTTCGAAAAAAAATTATTTTGCTAAGCTTAGTACAACATAATGTGCACAAATGATATGACGTAGAACGGAAGTATGAACTTGATAAATAAAGATGAACTGAGAGAAATCGTATATTACTGAATGAATTTCTCCGTACACAATAGCCCAATAAAAAGAGACTCTATCTGGAAAACTAAAATTGGCAGCATAAAATCACTAGACACCAGCTAATACATTGTGTGATTAGGGCGAATCCCTTAAATCACGCAATTTATATTCATTACGAAATCAAACTAAAACAAAAATTTGCTCAAATTAAGGAAAATTCGAAATTGAGGGTCAAAAACGTCGAAATTGGCGAAATCTGTCAAGACAAACCGTCTAAGACTGTTTGTCATGATGACGGGCTCGTCACAGGATTTTCGATCCAAAATTAACGCCCTTTAAAGTCGCGTCGTTTCCCAACCCATTTATCCGACTCTCCATCAAGAAATCTGCTAACTGTTGCACCGTTCATGATATAAGCTTTGTCTTACTGTGCTTTTTATTTTTCTTTCAAGAACAGATCATGGCTTGCTTTCCTCATAAGGAGACCCTGTGTCTAACAATTCAAGGCTTTCGACAAACCATGACATATCTTGCATGTTAGAAGAGTCACTGAATTCCACAAGTCGTGATCGCGCCTTTGTCCGATCACAATAAACTTCAATGCCATTAGGAAAATATTTCAAGAGGAAATAACCATTAATGGAAAGCGGCATAACTGATGCATAATAATCCACCTTAAATGAAAGATAAGGAACCCAATTAGGAGTAGTGTTGTTTTTTTTTCTAACCCAAATCTTTGCATTTGCGTAATCATCTTTATTGGTTACATCTTCATAGGTTATCAAAGCTAGAGAACCGTCTATACTTGTAAGTTTTACAGAGTACTTGTGTCTTGGCAATTCAATCGTGCCAAAAACATGAGTACTCACATCGAATGTCAATATGTACACATGGATGTTAGCACGTCTACTCTCATTTGTTATTCTTACTACCCAGTGTAAAACTCCGTTGACTAAATGTCCTTCACGAGTTAAAAAAAATTGGACTAAATCTCTTATCCTAGTTTCATAAGTAGACGGAGTAACAGGGTTAGAAATCTGACACCATGTACGTGTCTTCATGGTGTAAACAAATGCATATGTATCATTATTTTGTTCATATTTTAACGAAAGCGTAACAATCTTGTAATCCTCGGTGACTCGGTCGAAAGCAAACCCAGTAAGGAAGATGTACGCTTCATTTAAAGGATACCTTGGTAACTTTAGTTTGCGCCTTATTGAGGGGTTCCAAAGCCAGAAAATTAAATCTCTGTCATCAAGAAGCAACATAATTCCATTACATGAACCGACTGCATGAGCCCTACTTCCTAAAGGAAAAGGAAACTTGAATGGTGTTATACCATCATATCCGTGATCAGGCAATTGGTATTCGGTATGTAATGTATAGAAAATTTCATTTAAAATAGCACCGCCCACCCTGTGAGGAATTTCATGTCTTAGCAAAACTTTTTCTGGGATCCTGTTGGAACGAATAGTATGCAAGCGGATGAAATCTTGGGTAGCAATACGAGCGCATAATGATTTAGAGACCGATCTAAATCGAATGAGGGATTTGGGCGGTAATCTAGTGAAAATTTCAACGACCAAGTCTTCGCATATATTATCTGACATGATGTAGTTCTGTATTTGAAGGGTTCAAAATTTAGTAATAGCATGCAATAAAAAATACTTAAAAAAAATAAATAAAAAATAAAACAAACTAACAAACAAAAACAAAAACAAAGAAAAAACAAACAAAACCTAAGAAGCTACGTCATCATGATATCAGGTATAGCAGGCAGCAAAAGATATACTTGAACTAAAACAAGAGTAAAAAAAAAAAAAAAAAAAAATACTTACGAAGATTAAAAACTTGTGGCCGAAGATCCTTTGAATGAATCGATTTTTAGGTTTTCCTTGAAGGGGTATGTATATATATAGGTTTGCTTTTGCCGCCCGGCCCATTATATGGATTTTTTATGGTCTATTCTATTGGGTATCAAAAATGCTTATTTGTGTTATTATATGGCTTTATGTATAAAAAAGGGTTTTGTTACCATAACTCACTAGTAAAATAAAAAAGTATTTATTGAAACGGTTAAATGAGGTTTTTTAAAACGGTATTGAACAGTTATATAATAGAGCGTAGTAAAAAGTATGGGTGATCATTTAAAGCGGTTTTGGACCGTCTTTTTAAATGGACAATTCTTTTAAAACAATACTAGTTATAAGTCATGTATACGTATGAGGTTTTAACATAAAAATTAATGAAAATAGTACCTCGTCGTCCATAATAAGTATCATATTTGTTCAACTCCATTTATGTTGCTCGTGTTGATTATCAATTTAAGATTTCTGGTGATGATGATCGACGAATGATTTAATGGTGGTTGTGATGATAATGGTTATATAGAGTTAGAGACGTTTTTTGTTAGATATTTGCTTGTGATAACATTTATTTTTAGTGCAAAGGTGAATCATTATATTACTATCCACAACCACAAATTACAAGACATTTTTGTCTCAAACTGGTATGAGACATGCCTCAACCAGAAGAAGATACAACATTGACCATACTAGAATTCTATACTCTGTTTTGATCAGCTATTGATACTACAAACCAAAAACATACTACACTCTATTCATTCTACTTTTGCTGAGAATTCAAGTGGGAAAACAGCTGCTACCATACCAGCTTCTCAATTTGATTCACTGATGTGCTATTCATCCCGCTTTTAATATTTATAAAACTTAGATAACTTAGGATAAACACATTCTAACGGGCAGAGAACCCGATCAGATGTAGTAAAGCCTTAGGTAAATCCGAGTGTCGTCCCAAGAGAGTTGTGACCTTGAAAAAACTAAGATGATTAGAAATGATATTGATAATATATGGGTATGACAAGATTGTTATGATTTATCGATATGCTATTATTCGACTCACACAGACACCAGAAATTTAAGGCAAAGAGATAGATAAACGAAGCTTAACGAAGAATATAAATATGAATTGATTCTCGATAAGAAGGTTCAATATAGTGGTTAATTATCACCAGACTCCTTTGGTCAATTCGTCATGGCCTATGATTCTTAGATTCCTCACCAAGATGAACAGGTCACCCGGGATCATTCGGCAACCTAATAGCAGTCATTAAGCACCAAATATACTAGATCTAGATGGTGGGAACCCGACCGTTAGGAACTTAGCTTCCCCCTAACCTCTTAAATACCTCCACTTGATAGGTGATCATTTGGTCAGTTCGCACACAAAGAGTGGTTGTACTATGGCCAATTCCTCCCATACTTCGCAATTTATCAGGTTGGGGTCAGTTGGTCATATCTCCCAGCCTTTTAGATACTACCAAGCTTATAATACTACCAAGGCTAACGATCTATGAAAATACTAGCAAATGTCTATAAAGAATTAAAGAAAATATTAATAACATAAATGCAAACTTCAATTAATAACATGAATTCAAAGTATAAGTCCTAGAAAAATATAGAAGGAATTCAAACTCGAATACAATGGAAATTGTAGATGACGACTTCGTTATTCAGTGCTCCTAAGCCATGCTTCTTCTTCTGTGTTTTGATCTCCCCAAACCCTAGAATGTTTGGGAAAGGAGAGATGATTAAAACTGGTGGAACCTTCGACTATTTATAGGCTCCGATACTAGTTACAGCGTAATCTTATTAGTTAGTTACGCCGTAACTCTTTAATCTTTTGTGCTTATCCATGGTTACAGCGTAACCTTAGCGGGGGTTACGCCGTGGCTTTTTTAAATCATGTGCATTTCTTTATTACGGCGTAACCTGAGCTGAGGGTTACGCCGTAGTCTTCATCATTTAGATGTTTATCCGTTGTTACGGCGAAACCTGAGCTGAGGGTTACGCCGTAGCCTTCATAATCTTTAGTTACGTCGTAACTTCATCATTTGGTTACGCCGTAGTTAAGAGACAACTCATCCATAGGGGTTGAAAACATCCAATTACAGCTTCCTTACATAGAATAGGTCCTGAAATGAAATAATAAGAAATAAGGATGTTTTCACTAGTATTTTACTTAAGATGTGATGATAAAGGGGGAAATTAACGCTTAGAAAATCAGGACCATTTGTTATCAAATATCCCCCCACTTAAACTCTACTACTGCCCTCAAGTAGACCAATTTAGACTGCAAAAGATACATCCTCAAGGAATGTGTAGTTTAAGATTTTCATGCTAGAATATTAATAAGAGCCGAACACCTCACAAAATGGGAACGAAAACACTCTCACTCTCATCCTAATCTAAGTGTTAATTTCGGGGTGATCACTCAATTGCACGGACATAGTAAGTATTCTATCATAAGCTTGGCAATTACACACAACTCCACCACTAGAGCTAAGGTTAAGACAGATTTTAGAAAGCAATGTTGGGTAAAAGTGATTCAAAGGCTTTGGGGTAGTGTCATTACTAACGTATCACGGCGAAGTGGACAAAATCAATGATACATAACCAAATCCATGGCCAAATCATCAAGGATTGCTCGTTGTATCACCTAGACATGCATCACGACAAAAAGGGTAGGGTAAGGCATGGGATATTTCAATGGGTGAAAAGAAAAAGAAAACAAATAGTCTTAGCTTAAAACCGAGTTGCCATCGCCCCACCGTTAATTCGAGGTTCATCTTCATATGATCAGTATATGTTACTGGAATCCACCATTATTCTTTCTTGAACTATTCTTCCAACCTTCGAATGTGATCGAGAAGATTATTCTCAATGCCAATTTCTATAGTGCTTATAATTTTCCACATTGTAACACAAATAGCTTCTTTTCTTCTTCTTCTTCTTCTTCTTCTTTTAAACATGTGCATCCCCCCACTTGAACTGAGCATAAGGAGATAATTTTAGGGGTCTTTGACGGTCTTCAGCAAGATGTAGATGATTAGGTACGCCTCTCGAAACTTTATTTTGAACCTTGAACTAGGGCGAACAATGACTTCAAGATTAAAAGGTAAGACCACACGGTAGGCTAAGGTGTAAGGATGTAACGAAAATAAGGGTTAGAAAATGAAAGGATAGGCTCAAAAGGGTGTAACTAGGGGTATCTTGCACTAAAGGAGAGTGCAACAAAAAGGGTTAACACGGAGGTCGAAAAGCCAATGTGACTAATCGATAAACGTACACAAGTGAACACATATGGGCTATTTGGTTTAATCCTAAAACATTTACTTTTTTCAAATTGCCTTTTCCAAATGCACCAAGCTAACTTGATACATTACTCGTCTATGGTCTCGAAGTGATGTAAAAGCCAAGTTCTAAAGTTTACAATACTATCGGCACACTCAATATTTGGTAGATTTGGGTAAAATGGAGAAAACGGAAAGGCTAAATCTCACCAATGGCAATAAAGGTTATAGTGTGCTCGGCTTTATGTAATTCTAGATTGGTTAAAATATGACAAAAATTTTCAAATGAGCTTAAAATTTTGAACCCAACTAGAAAATTAGGGCAAGTGAGCTAAGTAATCATGCACTTCATTTCTATTCCTATACCCTCACTTGAAGTGTACAAAGTCCCATTTGTACGAAGAAAAAGGAAAAATAAAATAGAAATGAAAAATAATCAAGAAAGAAATAAACTCCCCTCTCAAATGCTTGCCCAAGATGTCTCACTAAAGGTTGAAGGTGGGTCATGAGTTTGCTAATGCGTATCATTTTCGGAGACTACGCCTTAACTATTATATCGCCAAAAAATTTCCTACTGCAGCATAGGTTACGGCGTAACTGATCCTAAGGTTACGCCGTAATTCCATCACAGAACCAAAACCTACACAGAATACATGGAAAATTTTGTACCCATGGGTACAATCGATAATTAAGCATACAAATATCCTAATAATTGAGTTATTACAGACATATGTTTCAAATTGTTTCGAATTGTTTCAAATTGTTCCAACAAACAGGGGAATCAATCGTCCCTGTGAAGATCGTGATCCATGGAGTGAAACTGGGTGGGATCGAACGGGGTGCTTGTGGTGCTACCAGGAGTGGGCTCGGCCTGCATGAATGCCACTCCTTCTTGGACGCCAATGTCGGGGACGTCAGGCTGGTACACATACCCCGGTCCCTGCCATCTAGGGTGGCTCAAGTACATGCTCTGGAGCATTTGGCTTGTCCAATCTGCACTCTATTTAAAGAAGTCCTGCTGGAGCTGCTGCACTTGATCCATGATACATGCAAAACCCTCAAATTGGTTACTTAGACCATATAAACCCACCCCAAGGCTATCAATTTCCTCCATGAAGTGGGTAGCCATTCCCTCTATCCGTTCGTCGATGATCTGTAACCTTTCCCCCACATTAATGTGTGCCCTTCTTCGTCCCCTAGGCACACGCTCCTCCGCATCCTCTTCGGCTTCACCAACAACACCACTACCTTCCCCGACTTCTCTCCTCGGGGTTGTCCCAGCTAGCTCAATCACTCTGTACATGTCTTGGGTGCAAATCCCGAACTCAACTAGCTTACTCAACCCAATCAAGCTACTCTCCCTACCACGGGACACCCGAGCCAAAGCCGCATCGGTCATCAAATCATAGCTCCTAGCCAACCTCCCAATGAAATGAGCCCCCTAAATTGGGCTTATAGCTGTAAACCCCTTTGCACCACCGCCCATGAACCTCGCCAAATAGTTGGGACATCGATGTTATTTCCCCTTCCATTCCTTCCATGTGGTATAAATTATCCATAGTCATTTTCTCCTTGGCAGAGTGCCTTGCCCGAATAGAGCAAGCAAGGAGTCGGTGCACCAAACGGTGAATGGGGTTCCTCACCATTTTGTAGGATGGTGGTTGCTTAGAATCGTAACCATCCATAATAGCAATCCGGTTGAAATAGGATGCACTGTCTTGAGTTTCATCCCTATGCCTCCAACAAGTGTTGTAAAACATTCGAAAAGCTTCCGACTCCATTTCTTCTAGAGTATACAAGCCCATTCTCACAGTAAATTGCCTTAGAGTCAATCTCCTTCTCACACCTCCCAGTTGGAAAAACAACGACTCCACATCATCATCCTCAATCTCATTTCGAAACTCAACACTAGCAAGGAACTCCCGAACATATTCCGGAATGACCGGATCCGTGATCCTAAAAAGCCTTAACCACGCATTGCATGTGAACTCCCCTACTAAACATGTGAACTTAATCTTGCAGAATTTCCTCAACTTCCTTCCAGCTTTCCCATTGGCCAAACTATCAAACGCCTCAAAATCAAGGGCTTCCGGTTGACTAATATATTTCCTCCTCAATTTCTCGTACTCATTAAGGCATAATTGCCTAATTCCTGCATCTTCGTATGCCATAAACCTAACCCATTGAGCGGGGTTGTTAGCGCCTGCAAATAAAACAGATAACAGTTAAGTGCAGACCTTACTGATGTATAATTACGGCGTAACCACTATTACGGTTATGCCGTAATTAGATTATTCCGGTAGTTACGGCGCAACTTAACACAATGGTTACGCCGTAATTACAAACTTCAGCAGTTACGGCGTAACTTATCCCTAGGTTATGCCGTAACTTTCCCCAGAAACTCAGCACCACAGATGAACAAAATAAGCAATAGATTACGCCGGAACCATCAATTTTTTCAAGTGGTAAAAAGTATAAATAATTTTTTTAACCTATTAGTGCTGAGGGACCGCGCCTAATCCACTAGGTTTGTGTTTGACCCAAAACCCGTTTAAATTAAGCCAAAACATCCTAAATGACCCATAGTGATAAGACACGAATCAAAATAACATGGGGAATTCATCATAATCATCAATTAATCAAACCAATAGCAATAATATAATCAAATAAGCAAGATCCCTAAAGTATTAAAATATAAACCCTAATTGAATAATCAAAAGAAACAAATCAAAAAGAGTAGTAATAGATCTTACCAGCCATGGTTGAATGCCGAGATGAAGAAATCTTGATAGAAAATTTTTGAGAGAAAAAATTACTGTTTCGGTAGGCGGTGAAAAGGGTTTGTGTAAAACCTAGTTTTTAATCTGTATAAGGTTTTATACCGCCAGGAGGTTACGGCGTAATTGGTTTAATACTTACGCCGTAACTAATATTTTTCAGATTATTAATTGTTGTGAAAGGGTTATGTCGTAATCCTAATATAGATTACGTCGTAACTAACTAATTAATAATATTATTTTTAATTTTTAATTAAAGATTTAATTTTTAGAAATCTAGAGATTATATAGCGGTTACGTCGTAGCTCTAAATAGGAGTTACGTCGTAACTAAATAAGTAAAAAAAAAATATGTATTTAATTTTTTTTAATAATTATATAATGGTTACGTCGTAACTCCTAATAGAAGTTACGCCGTAACTACTGGCATCGGGTGATAACTTTGTAATATTGCAATATGAGAGATTGAGATACGTACCTTATGGAAGTGCTCAAATCTCTTAATAGGGTAAATATGATATACCTTAGATCTTCCATTAACTGCTCCTCGGCAGCGGCGCCAAAAAGCTGATGTGCTATTCATCATGCTTTTAATATTTATAAAACTTAGATAACTTTGGATAAACACATTCTAACGGGCAGAGAACCGGATAAGATGTAGTAAAGCCTTAGGTAAATCCGTGTGTCATCCCAAGAGAGCTGTGACCTTGAAAGAACTAAGATGATTAGAAAGGATATTGATAATAAATGGGTATGACAAGATTGTTATAATTTATCGATATGCTATTATTCCACTCACACAGACACCAGAAATTTAGGGCAAAGAGATAGATAAACGAAGCTTAACGAAGAATACAAATATGAATTGATTCTCGATATGAAGGTTCAATATAGTGGTTAATTATCACCAAACTCCTTTGGTCAATTCGTCATGACCTATGATTCTTAGATTCCTCACCAAGATGAACAGGTCACCCGGGATCATTCGACAACCTAATAGCAGTCATTAAGCACCAAATCTACTAGAACTAGACGGTGGGAACCCGACCGTTAGGAACTAAGATTCCCCCTAACCTCTTAAATACCTCCACTTGATAGGTGATCATTTGGTCAGTTCGCAAACAAAGAGTGGTTGTACTATGGCCAATTCCTTCCATACTTCGTAATCTATCAGGCTGGTCAGTTGGTCATATCTCTCAGCCTTTTAGATACTACCAAGCTTATAATACTACCAAGACTAGCGATCTATGAAAAGACTAGCAAATATCTATAAAGAATTAAAGAGAATATCAATAACATAAATGCAAACTTCAATTAATAACATGAATTCAAAGTATAAGTCCTAGAAAAATATAGAAGGAATTCAAACTCGAATACAATGGAAATTGTAGACGAGGACTTCGTTATTCAGTGCTCCTAAGCCATGCTTCTTATTTTGTGTTTTGATCTCCCCAAACCCTAGAAGGTTTGGGAAAGGAGAGATGATTAAAACTGGTGGAACCTTCGACTATTTATAGGCTCCGATACTAGTTACGGCGTAACCTTATTAGGTAGTTACACCGTAACTCTTTAATCTTTTGTGCTTATCCATGGTTACGGCGTAACCTTAGCTGGGGTTACGTCGTGGCTTTTGTAAATCATGTGCTTTTCTTTATTACGGCGTAACCTGAGCTGAGGGTTACGCCGTAGTCTTCGTCATTTAGATGTTTATCCGTTGTTACGGCGTAACCTGAGCTGAGGGTTACGCCGTAGCCTTCATAATATTTAGTTACGTCGTAACTTCATCACTTGGTTACGCCGTTGTTAAGAGACAAATCATCCATATGGCTTGAAAACGTCCAATTACAGCTTCCTTACATAGAATAGGTCCTGAAATGAAATAATAAGGAATAAGGATGTTTTCACTAGTATTTTACTCAAAATGTGATGATAAGGGGGAAATTAACGCTTAGAAAATCAGGACTATTTGATGTTATCATTCACCTTAGTGCACAAACCATCTAGTTACATTTCCACATCATCTCCCCATCAAAGCCATTCAACCATCACCCACATTAGCTAAGACAGGACAGATGTGTGGCTTCACTAGGAACCCTTACCCATTCATGTTGGGGCTCTACCAATTCAGCCTACATTTCCTTCTCTTTGAAAGGCTTCAGCTGAATGAGAACACACTCCCACCATAATGACCAACCTTACCCCCTATGGTGATGCATTGAGAGGACCAAGAAGGTTCATCTTGCACACCTCTCTATTCCTCTCATCATGCATCACCCGCCCAAGCCACTTACCCTTCACAGTATCCAACCCTTCATTATGGTACATTTCCCCAAATTAGACCTCCTTCTTTTCACCACAAACTTCCTAAGTTCTTCCCTAGGCCAACCTGGAAGTTTATGAATACTAACAAGGTACAGTCACACTAGGGAAACTCCAAGGTACAAGGTATTAGCATACTGTAGTGGTTCGCATAGATTCCGACATTCAATACTTGAATACTTAAGACAAAGATACACTTAATCTGTTTCACCCTGACTTTATACTAAGCCTTAACATAATTCATCTCCACATTCCATCTGTTGGCAACCCTCAACACATTATTAGACTTCATAACTTTTAGACATACTAGTTGCAATTTGATGTTGTCTTCAATGATCATCAGTAAGTTTGATTTTCCAATTGCTTCACCAGTAAATAGCCTATCATTTCTTTCTTTCCAAATGTGGTATACACTAGTTGCCAGAACAATTCTTCTGAGAATGCTTCCAATGGTGTTATTGCATTTGTCATTAGCATATTGCTCAATGATAGACTCCCATGTATTTGAAACATTTGCATATTCCATTTTATCCTTCAAAGCTTCCCAAATGAATTTGGAGTAGTCACATTCAAAAAACATATGAGTGTGAGAATCATTCACACTACTGCATAAAGAACACTTCATGTTAGGGTCATTATTCCACTTCTGAATCTTGTCTTGTGTTTGTAATCTTCCTTTGATAGCCATCCATAGAATGAAATGTTGGAAATGTATATATTTACAAACACGTAAATGTCCGGATTCGAACTCGTGACCACGGGATTTCACACATTAGCGAATGAGAATTAAAGTTAAATAATTAATGTTAATGTTTACGATTAATTATTCCACATTAAGTCCGGTTAACGATCGTTAAGTATTTAACGGAAAAATGACTAACGACCGTTAAATAAAAAGAGAAAGGACTAGTAATGAAAAATCTTGAAAAGGAAAAGTTATGGGTTTCTCTTGGGCTTGTCTAGTGGCCGGCCAAGGGAATGGGTTCTCAACCCAAGCCCTAACTTGTTCCCAAAGTTTTCCATTCACTATATAAACAAGGCTAGGTTCTAGGGTTTTTCATAACTTTGTGCATTGAATTAACCCTAGATCTCTCCTCTCCTCTCTCTTGTCCCTATTCGGCCGAACACCCCATTGTTAGGGAGTGTTAGATCTAGCAATCGCTTGATTCGTTGGTTAATTCGTGTGTACAAGAACGTGGTAGTAAGACACTATTCTTACACCAATTGGTTTGAGTTGTAGAACGGTAAGGGACAACTCTTTAAACCACTTTTTTTGTTTTGCTCAAGAGATCTGACATTCGCAAGAGGTACGTTACGCATACTTTCAGTTAATTATTTATTTGTTATGATCTTTAGTCTTCCGCTGTGTACTCTTGATGTCTACATGTTTTATTGTATGTCATGTATTATAAAATCAACAGTGGCATCACGAGCCTTGTATAACAAGTAATTAATTACTGAAACACATAAATAAAATAAACATGTTGTGTTATTATTTGTATGCGTAGATCGAGGGTTTGCAAAACCTAAACCCTAATTTTTTTTGGGGGGGGGGGGGGAGTTTTTTTGGTGCCCTTATTAGGGTTTTGTAAACTAAAGTTTTAATTGGATTAGAAACCCTAGGATGCATGCAATTTTATGTGTATCGCGTAACTCTGTTTAATTGCATTAATTGTTAAGTGTGATTTTATGTCCATGATAATTATCTGCATGTTTTATCATGGATCTGCTTTTATTGTATGTTCTACTTGTTTAAGTGATATACACTAAATTATGATAGATCTAAAATTGGGGAAGACCTCAATTATTATTAATTTAATCAATTATGTGCTATGTGGTATGTATTTAATTTTGACTTACGCAATCGATGAATCTATGCATGTGGCTCACCTTGTACATAGATGAAAACAGGTGAAAGTCTTAATTAAATATATGCATATTGACAGATCTAGAATTGGTTATTAATAGGATTTATCAAAAACGTTTGCATGTGGCTATTTGATATGCATGACTTATTTTGTTTGTTATGCATTCATTGTTTATTTGTTTATTTTTTAAAATACTTGCTTGTTTGTTATGTGTAACAAGGGTATTTTTTACAAGAAAAATAAACTGGCCTAAACAATGGTGAAACATGCATTTTTAAGCATAGTAATCATAATCGTTTAATTGATTGGTGACTTTGGTACAAATGGTCTGAACGGCTCACCCATGAGAATGAACTATAAAGGGGTTAATAAAGAAGTGCGCACAGTCACACTGAAAGGATGTCTAAGGTTATGCTTTTGCGCTTACCTGGTCCTCTGCCCCCTGTAAGTTCGAATGAAGCTACTTAGTAAGCCATTAAATGTGCAAGCTCATCTTAAGGGCGAATTAGTTTTAATTGCATGCGCCACTTCGGTGGTAATTACCCGAAACACTAAGTGTTTACACTTATGCAAAAGTATGGTATAATGGATGATAATTAACACTAAATTCCTTGATTGGTGAATCCAATACCTCAATTAAAGTTTGATGATGAAAAGCTTATACATTAAAACAAGATATAAATGTTTTAATAAAAACTATGCTACAAAGATGAATGCATGACATCTTTGTACATATTTGATTTGATATCAAAATTATTACCCTTTAAATTTAAGTTATATGTCATCCAACGAAACAGAAACACCTAAGATTACTTTTTATTTGCGTGAGAACGTGACTTAGATCGTAATCAAAGGGTAAAATGTCCACGTGTCGTGAGAACGGGCATGGACGATTTTGCAGTTTCTTAAGTTGGACAACTTAATTGAGTTTTGTAGTGAGAACTGGCAACTCAAGGCATAAGATGGGGATAAAACATGTTTACATGGCAATTGAAATTGGCTAAATGTAAATCCCATAAATCTAGGAATTGCAATTTGAAAATTGGCAATTGGGGCTCGACTCGTACCATTTTGAATAATTTCATTACTAGCAAATCAACTGATGTGATGAAACTATGTCAATTTGGATCCTAGTTTTCAGTGAAAATTAAATGGTTATATGTTTATGAACCATGGGTATTTAATTTTCTTGAAAAGGTTAATTATCGAAAATACTAAAAATTAAATTTTGTAATTCTTTTGAATGTATAAATGCAACATTTAACCGTAAACGTGGTTTAGTCTTTGATTAGTAAATTGATCCATTCTGCTTTCAAACAAATGTTTGATCGAGAATAATTTACCAAAAAGACAAACGAAGTCTCTTTTCCATGGGAGAAGCATGAGACTCAATCCTATTCCTTTTCATGAATGAGAAAGGTATAATAGGAACATCTGAATTGTCTAAATTCTAATGTAACTCATAGCAATGAATTGCACATCTTATTTTCCATAAAGATTTCATTACCTTCATTTAGTGAATGAATCCTTTTGTAACAAACATGAATGTTGGTTAACTAGAAAACATGTATGAGTTACTAAATTAGAAGTTAGACTATTTACCGCGAAAATTGGTAAAAGGCAAACTAGCATTATTTATCGAGTTGTTTTGCTTTAACCTTTAAAGGTGCTACATACCATTATGGGCATGGTAGGCCTGTTAAGGAAGAAATCGCATACCAAATTTTTCGAGTTAATAACATTGATGGATATTCCATTATTCATAAAGTAGAATACACCTTTTAGTAACTTAGTAATGATTACGTATGGTTCTTTAAAGGTGTAGGAAAGTAAAAAGCAAGCAAGTTGTTTTCACTGGTTATGAAACACTTACAATATTGTCAAATTCAGTGGGAGCATTTGTGTTGCATTACTAAATAAGAAGTTGTTGAAATGATTTTTAATTCAGTGGGAGCTACAAGCCTTATTTGATGTTTAGTAATTCAAATTATCTCTTGAATATCATGTAGATAATTACTTTCCAATTGTAGGCACTTGTGATTTTTTAAGGATTGTCATGTGCGTTTCCTTATTAATCAATATAGTCCTATATCTACTAGTTATATCTATGACACAAATCATATTAATCAAATAAACGAACGTGTATCGTGTTGTTTATATGATACATGATGTTGTTCCATGCACAAGTGGGAGAAATCTTTATTGTGTGCAAGGTATAACACATATTAGTATGATTTAAATGGATTCTCTTGACTGTAAAGTAAGAGAATAACGTTCTAATAGGAAGTATACATTTAAATATGTATGATTGCCCTATTAAGAACATGTGTCAAGATGATAACAAAGACTACTTTATTTTAAATATTTATGTCATTCAATATTTAACAAACACTTGTAGTTACAATTTATGTTACGTGAGAACGTGAACTAGATTGTAGCCCAAGGTAAAATACCCACGTTTCGTGAGAACGAGCATGGATGATTTTGCAGTTTCTTACATTGAACATTTCATGGAATGACATAATTAAATGAAGTAATCTAATACTACTTTGAATTTAAGTATTCGTTGAATGACTTAAATATATGTAGTAAATATTAACTTGAAATATTAATTGAAACCTGAGGTGGTGTTCATAATTACTTTAATTATAAATGTTTATGATTTTGTAAAGTCACAAACATGAAGTCTTTTAAAGACTTACAATATAAAGTAAGACGTTAACTTGCTATGTTTTAAGATATATGCATGAAGTCAATGAGTTGATCAAATGACTTATAACGTATAGTGGGATTATAACTGATATGTATTTTGACTTGGTCAAAAATACTTGTGTTATAATGCATGCAATTGACTTGGTAATTCTATTGTACCATTAAGTTTTACTTTGTTGGTAAATAGATAAGCCAAAGAGTAGATGGTTATCTTAAATATTGTTATATTTTCTTACAATATTAATTCTAAGAAAATACCATAGTTTTATGGTATGTTCAGTTAGAAGAATCAAAATCTGTTGGCATGTTTGATTCAAGATAACTATAGTTTCTTCCATATGTTATCCAGGTTAGTAGATTGAGTATAGACTGAATATACTCAATAAGACTCCAACCTAGAAGATTAATAAGACACCATTTTTATGGAATGTGATGAATCACATTAAGTCTTATAATGAAGTTCTGAATTTGTTAAACTACTTGTAAAGTAGGTTGTAACAAACTAATGTCAGGAACTGTCAATGTTTTTTGTAATATCTCAAAAACAACAGAGCAATGTATTGTTGCTTTACTTGCAAAACTATTTAAAGGTAATCTTTAAATTGTTAAAGGCAAGTGGGAGTTTTGTTTAGATCTTGAAAGATAGAATTACAAAATACATAATCTTCTAAAATGCACTAGCAAATATCATGATGAGGCTAAACATGTATATGATAGACCTCAATATGATGGAATTGTCATTCATAGATCCGCAAGGATATCTCAGATATTTAATATGTTGAGGAATATGAGTTACAGGATCATGATAAGCCTGTTAATCATAATGATGAATTTACCAAATGTTGAATTGTGGTAAATCAATCATACTATGAATGTAGAGATGCTGTCTATAGAGATAATCAACTTTAGATATTTGGTTTATCTTAATGAGTTTCTTCAAAGAATGGAAACCCTAGTGGTTTAAATCTTTGTGTAGGAATCATATGGACAATATTGTACACATATTTAATGCATGTCTAGTGACAATAATATTAATCATACTTAATCAATTAACTATGATTGAATATTCTTTTCTAGATACATTAAATAGAAGTATAAAGATTATAATTGTCATACTTAGTTTCATTGATATGAAATTTTGACAATGAATATCAAAATTCTTTGTTGTGAATTACTTTTGCGAGGACGATGAGTAATACAAAGTAGTTTTATAAATTCAAATAATCTTTGAATATGTACAAACTGCAAGAATCCATGAATGGATATATGCATGCATCTAGGAGATGATTCTTATGTTTAATATTAAATCCATGTTTGATTTAATAATTAAAATAAGATTACTCATAAGTATTCCTGAAAGCTAGTGGGAGTATTATTTATTTTTTTTAAATCTTATATGTTGTATTGGCAAATACATTCCACTTAAATTAAGTTTTAATTGGGAATGAAACTTCGTTTGTAAGATTTGGAAATAATATATACAACCTTGGAATATATGTTTATTATTATAAACATATGCGGTAAATAAATGAGTCAAATAGAACATGATGAATACATATCTTTGACAAGATATATGAGATCTTAAAGTTTAACTTGAAGATTCATCATGAACATCATGTTGTGTATAAGATTGTTGTGTCATGCTTAATTACAAGATGATTTGACAACATTGAAAGTTGTTTGTGTAATAAATATTTTAAAAGGAATATGTTTGGATTTAGAATCACATTCCACAGTCTGGAGATGCTCCTAGATTCTATGGATGATTATATGACAATTGTTTCATAATTGTCATTGCCAACAAACTTGAGTTTTGGTAGGCACCAACATTACACTATAAATGTTCAAAGTTTACGGATGTTTAAAGAGTATATTGTTGTACACAATGATGCTAGTATAATTGAGATGACACTCAATTCTAGTCACGGTATCCTTGATGATGACCATGTTGACTAGTTATGCTCAACTAAGAGCATAGTTGCATTATACATTAAAGAATACTTTAAACTTTAAAAGTTTTGAAAGATGATTGTCATATAAAGGTGGTTCAGGTTGTCACGCACCTTATGGAATGATATGACAATATCAAGATATGTGTAAACACATACAAGAAATTCACTTATTGAATTTTTGAAATAAGTATTCTCAAAATTCCTATAGATCAAAGTTAGTTGAAATTATGCCTTGTCAACAAGTATGAGTTGCATGACTTGTGGCAAAATTCATTAACTAAGAATTATCATGCATTGACCTATTTAGTATTTGGATAAAAGGATATTCTAAACATTATTATTGAAATGAAATAAAGTATTTTGTTATGTTTATTATTCATTTATTATGATGTTATCCTATATTTACATGTTTAAATCCTTGAATAACTTAAGTTATTCTAAATAGTCCGTTGTCGATCAATAACATGGGAATGATATTGAATTAAGACAAATATGAGTATTAGTTAGAGTATACTTGAAAGTATGCTGATGCGTAGCATGACTAATTTCAGATGATATTCAATGAATTGAGTATAGGACTTATCCCACCTGCATGATAATACTTTATGGATCTTAGTCATTAAGTATATCATGAATATTTATCCTCTGACTTGAGATACCAGAGATATGTCATGGATGTAGTGCATTTTTGTGAAGCAATCTAACGCTATACGTAACTGGTAGTTATAAGGGTTGTTTTCAGAAGTGTTGCGAAATCTGTGAATCTTGCTTGTAGTCAAAACAGGATTTGTTTCCTTCAAATTTATTTTGAAGTATAATACTGCTGGGCCCCTCATAGGGTTGTTAAGATGTTTGCATGGCCATGCCCAAGGTCTTCTGGAATATATTCAGAAGAATTGGTAATCTTGATCAATCACATAAAGCGAGAAACAAAATAGTTAATTAAGAAATGAGTGAGATCCATATTCTTATTAACATGGTATTAGAAACAAAAGGATAAATATGATGATGAATCATCAAAACTTGGTTTTTCTCCAGAAAACTATACACGAGTTGTACCGGGGGCATTGGCGTGTTGCTAAACGCTAACCAATGTCATTTCACGTTTTGTAAACATATCCAAGTGGGAGCTATTGGAAATGTATATATTTACAAACACGTAAATGTCCGGATTCGAACTCGTGACCACGGGATTGCACACATTAGCGAATGAGAATTAAAGTTAAATAATTAATGTTAATGTTTACGATTAATTATTGCACATTAAGTCCGGTTAACGATCGTTAAGTATTTAACGTAAAAATGACTAACGACCGTTAAATAAAAAGAGAAAGGACTAGTAATGAAAAATCTTGAAAAGGAAAAGCTATGGGTTTCTCTTGGGCTTGTCTAGTGGCCGGCCAAGGGAATGGGTTCTCAACCCAAGCCCTAACTTGTTCCCAAAGTTTTCCATTCACTATATAAACAAGGCTAGGTTCTAGGGTTTTTCATAACTTTGTGCATTGAATTAACCCTAGATCTCTCCTCTCCTCTCTCTTGTCCCTATTCGGCCGAACACCCCATTGTTAGGGAGTTTGGTTTTGTTTTTCCTTAAAACGAGGACTTGTGTTAGATCTAGCAATCGCTTGATTCGTTGGTTAATTCGTGTGTACAAGAACGTGGTAGTAAGACACTATTCTTATACCAATTGGTTTGAGTTGTAGAACGGTAAGGGACAACTCTTTAAACCACTTTTTTTGTTTTGCTCAAGAGATCTGACATTCGCAAGAGGTACATTACGCAGACTTTCAGTTAATTATTTATTTGTTATGATCTTTAGTCTTCCGCTGTGTACTCTTGATGTCTACATGTTTTATTGTATGTCATGTATTATAAAATCAACATGAAAGCCATTCTTGGATTACACTGAGGAAACCACACTACCTTGTCTCACTTGACTTTACTTTGCTGCTGACATATGTGCTCCCATGCCATTCTAGTTGAAAATTCATACAAGCTTCCATCATTACCCTTCCATTTAGTAGTGTCTTCATTGAGCATTAACTGTGATAACATTTAGAATTAGATTAGAATTGTGATAACATCAAAATTCATATCTATTACCTAATAAGGGAAGTTCCAAAAATCTCTATATCAAAAAGATTTTCTTTTATTATATAGAAGATAGGACAACCGTTCTGTTAAATCAAACATTAGATTCCATATTATATTTTCTTGTTGATTGCTTGACTAGTTATAAGTCATGTGCACGCACGTGATTTACACTAATCAAATTTATTTTAAAAAAATTTAATGTAGTATATGGACATATAAAATTTTCCCGTGTTTAATGTTTTGTAATTATGATATAAGTACAATTAATACTTATGCACGAGTTTTTCTTTATGTATTACTACCCTCGTCTCAAATTTATTGTCCATATTTCCCTTATGGGATGTCTCAAAATAATTGTCCACCTTCCATTTTTAATAATAAAAAGGTAATTTTGGGATGGGATATTATATTTGTGTGGTTTAAAATTGTAATTGCCCCACTTTTATTAAACTTTATTTTTTTTTGTCTCCTGACAATAATTTTGAGACAGAGGGAGTAATATCTATTAATATTTTGTAAATATTTTTTTATGAAAGATTTAACTTTGTTTATCTGACATGGATGTTGAGTTTAATGTTGTTGTTTAATTTTAACTATTGATATCATGTTGTACTCAACTTGCGAGTTTAGTAACACATAATGAGTGTTGATGAAGCTAAAATATAAAGTTTATTAAAAATGTTTTTTAGGATATCCTTATATAAACTTTATGTGGAAAACTAGAAGGGGGGTTGAATAGTTTTTCCGATTAAAACTTCGTTTTAAAGTATTTAGATCGAATTATGTCAATCTATTTAGTTTGTGTGTTGGATATTGATAGATGAGCATATAAGTAGGTAATGCAAAAGATAAAGAGTAAATGAACACAAAACCACGACAAGAGTATTTATAGTGGTTCAGCTACAAGGACACCTTCCTTGCCCTACTCCACTCCCCGAGACCCCACTCGATAGTTTCTAAGCACTACACAACACAAGCTCCTTAATTTGTCGAAGAAGCCTTCACAACGTCGCTTACTCTTTATCCGGTACAAGGCTAGACACCGAGTTCTTCCACGAGGTAGAACCAAACCTATCACAACGTCGCCTACACTTTATCCGATACAAGGCTAGATACCGAGTTCAATTACAAAGGAGGAACTACTACCCAACACTACACCACAACACAACTACCCAAAGGAGACACACTCCTTGTTACAACACTAGAAGGGTATCAACATCCTTTAACCCAAACTACATAACTTGTACATCGATGCACCATATCGAATGTACACCTTTGGCACCATTCACTAATGCCTTCAACACGACACTTTGGCACCTTTCACTAATGCCTTCAACACGACACTTCTATAGAGGGAGGAAAGAACTATCAACAAGATGCACTTCAGTGGTCTTGATGAAGAAGAAGCTTAGAAACTCATGGAATTGAGCTTGCATGTCTTCAAGAGGTGGTGATATCGCCTTTAAGAGGAACCTAGAGAATCACACAAACATAAAACTACATAGAATGATCCTTTGGATCAAAGGTTAGAGATGTTAAAATATTGGGAGAAAGTATAACTAAGAGTGGTAGTGAGCAAGAGAGAAATGGCTCACTATTTATAGACAAAACTTGTCTACTGTCTCACGGTTCCCACGGATCCTCACACCAAAGGGATCCGGTGTAACCACCGGTAAATTTCACCTCGTATTAAACTAATATAATATTCCAACGAAAGAATACTTGTCCATTTTCTACGTCCAAATTTTTTTTTAGAAACGACATCCTTTTATATGATCACAACAATTAACTAATATGACGTAACTCACACACCAACATCATAATGTCTTAAGTTCATTCCTTATACGTCAAGTATAAAGGTTTTCAACTTTTATTTACCACTTAACGTTATTACGTTAACGTACAATTATTAAACTTTCAAGTTAAATGCTAACCATTTATTTGAGTTTACATGAAACCCTAATTTATCATAACTACGCTTTTTCATAAATGGTAAAGTACAACATTTTATACCTAGAGTACAAGTCATTAAAGCACGGAACCTAGCTAAACTTTAATTTCTGTTACAAGCCCTAATATACAACTCTATGATTTTATGTACATGATATATTTTTAAAATACTAATGTACAAGTCTTTCAAGCATAAGTACAAGTCCTTAATGCATAAAGCTTAGTGTTTACATAAAATCACATTATAAACCTCAATGTACCTACCTTAACGCACATGATACAAAACCTATATTGCACAAGCCCTTAAAATTGACTTTCCTAAATTTTCAAACCTAATGTACAACTCTCTAATGCTTGTGGTACAAGTATCCTATGCATAAAGGTTACTTATTTAATATACATAAGCTACAATTCATTATAAATCTTAATGTACTTAATTTCAAACACATTGTACAAATCTTTCAAAGCACAAGTCTTAAATATATATTTCATTTTTAGTAAAGTACAATAAAACAATGCAAAGGTATACACCATAGTGCACTAAACTTAAGTCTTTATTTTTATTAATTACATGTATATTGACCTAAACTAGTTTTTACCTAAAATAAATTAACTACTTAACTAAGTACTTTTACCATTTCTACAATAGGTACAAACTAAAAAGCCTTAAGTACTACCCAATAAGCCTACGCCCCCCCCCCCATTTACCCTAGTTAACATTGAACTAATCTAGTTACTACTTAGTTACTTGGTGTTACTTGTTTAAACCCTAGCCACAAACTATTTACTTGCATATAAAAGTTACACAACACCTTTTTTACCTTAAAGACTTACCAAGGTCAAACATTAGGGGCATAGTTCATGGTTGTAATACATGCCACCCCACGCCATCTTTAAGTTTCACCACATGCAATCTTGTTAACTCCTATGCACACCTCATCATGTCCCATTGATTTCACTTACACCATTCAAGTATAATTGAACACATCACAATGTCTCTTGTCTTGTGAGACAAGGTGATGTAGCACTTGGGAAACCATGCATGCATTGCCTATAAATAACGCCCATATACACCTTCCACTTGAGTCCCATGCAAACACACACAAGATACCATATCACCCATATATCCTACGCCCCATATAACCACTTATATAGTCACAAACATTCTGAAAATTTATTTTAAGAAGTGAAGGAAAAAGGGTAAACAAAAGCTTAAGGAAAAGTGAAGTACTTGAGGAAAATAGCAGCTCTAGGGAGGATTTTTCTTGTGGTTAAGCATCATATTAATTGTAAGTACACTCACACTCTTTTCTTTAGTCATTTTAAACATCCAATAAAACATATAAATAACTATAGACTTGTGTCATGTGGAAAAACAAGGTCAAAAACAATTTTTATAAACATATGTAATCTTTCTGTAATCTGTGCGCTTCATAGACAAACACCTAAATCTAATGAGTTTTACTTAAATGTTAGAACATGTTAGGAGTCTATTTAACAAGCAAAATAAACATCTAATCTAATTACCAACACCCTATAGGTTTATATTAAATAAAGTGCATGTTTTAGATTTCTCCTACTGAAAATGACGCCAAAACAAGCCTAACCCCCTACTTGCTCCTCATTTATCTACTTCATGTTAGAGGTGTTAGGGTCAACTAAGGTACCATTGTAAATACCACCTGGGATACTACAAAACGCCCCTATAACCCGGTTAAAAAGCCTAGTCGTTATCTTTAAAAACAGCCATCATTTTGGGCAAAAGTCATAAATGCTAAAAAGCTTTTTACAACAAATAGATGGGAAAACATGGGATTTTTGATAAATTTGATTAGGAAATGTATTGGAAACATTGGAAATGGGTAAAATAATATTTCACAAGGTCGCATGCAAAAGGTATAGTCTAAAACTGAAATTTTCATAAAACACAACGTGGCCAAGTAGCCATGTTCGTGGACTTGTATCTTTCTAATCAAAGACGACTAGGACATGAGACTTATGCCATTTAAGAGAGCTTACAGCAAAGGGTTTGAGGGGTCAAACGCGCTGTAGAAACCCTAGCTGGACTTGTGTAAAATCTGCCCTCTTTTAGCCCCGTTATTGCTCAAAAACAACAAAAAGCACATAACCCTCCCTACTTTGTGAAGTCGTTGCGACCAAACCATAAGAGCTTAAGACCTCTAGTTTGAGCCATTAGAAATACCACCAGAAAAACTCTTGAAAGGATCAAGAACGTAGTAAAAACCTATTGAGGCCTCGCTTTTATCCACCCGTACTTTTAGGCCAAACACTAGTAAATTTCTCTTATAAAATTTTAAGCATAAAAATTGTAATTTTTGTAAAATAAAGTTTCCTTGGACTAAAAAGGTAATTTCTGTAAAGTTAGTCATATAAGGGCTGATTTTGTCAATAACCCATAGTTGAGGGTTTAAAGTGTCATTTTTGAAAGTACAAGGGTAAAAACTCTAAATATTTAAAATTGTAAAATACAACATTTTGGAAACATAAATTATTTAACAACTTTGGTTTTGATAAAAACTTATTATTAATCATTTAAGTCATAATAATAAGTATGATAAGTATATTTAATTTTTGTAGAGACTTCATCGTCGCATAAAATTGAACACGAATACATGATATACGAAATCAGGTCAAGAGTCAGAGCAGTTTTGTAATATATTGGATTTCATAAACACATAACAAACAATAATATGGTCGAATCATTTAGAGGTTTTAGAGAGAGAAAGTGGGAGCCTTTCTAGAGAGAGAAAGTGAAAGAAAACATAGAAGGTTAGATTAAGATGAATGAAAGGTCCAACCCTCTACCTTGGGAGGTAGAGGGTATATATAGTTACAAACTAAACGTCCTCCTTCGGACTGTGGATCAGGCATACAGTGGGTAAAGACCCGTCCTTCCTCCACGGTGTTGCTCTAAACTAAATAACTAACTAATAAAATAGTAAATAACGATATGTCTACGAGCTAACTTATGCTAGATTATATTTGGGGTGACTGACTCTTCACTATGGAATTTCTAATTCCTAACAAGTTTGTTCATATTATCTAAATTGTTTTCCATCCAGACTACGATAACACCGAGGTGAGTTCATAGTCCCACTTTTACATATTTGTTTTCTAAACTCGTGGGGAGATACATGCTACAAAAACCGAACACAAGTATTTTTCTGTATGATATCCTGATTGATATTGCCTAAGTACCTACTGTTGCCACTAAAAGTCCCTCATATCATGAACCATTAATCACTTGCGAGTGAACGCGAATATCGTGAATAGATCTATTGGCAGTTGACGCCCCATTTGTGTTAGCCGGATATGTTACCAAATGCACGTTATTTGAGAATACTAGGAGAATGGCAAACTCCTACCGGAGGGCATTGTTGCTCACATCATCATTATGATGTTTGTAACTCACGTCATTATTATGACGCCGTACTGTTAAGGTTTGCGTGTCATGAGACTTAGGGCAATATAATGTACTGCAATATTACTGATTTTACTAATGCTTATCTTGTGTTCAACTGATTATTATTCAAACACTATGGATTCACTCAACCTTTGTGTTGACTTTTTAGCATGTTTATCTCAGGTTCATAATTTACGAGGATGGCATGGAAGGGCACGGATACTCAAGAAGGCTATATTATCATTCGAAAACTTATTTAATAAACTGTAAAACCATTGGGACCTCATTTTGTAAACTCTGATATTTATATAAATCGAATGATAAATCTTTTAAAATGATACAATTAGAGTTCGTTTTCTGTTATTGTAACTGTTGAGCCATGAAGTAACACCCAGTTTGAATTCCGCTGCGTATCACAAAATTGGGGGTGTTACAGATTGGTATCAGAGCTGCAGTTATAGAGAAACGGGTCTAGTTGAGGTCCGAACTATAACTATTTTTACAAAGAAAACATTTTATAGCCTTTCGCTCTCCGTGCCTTCAATCCTCCAGGTAATTATGTAACTTTTAGACAGTTTATGCTACACAAACACTTTAGTATACTGATATATACTTCTGATCACTTTATACAAAATAAACATACTTGCATGAGTCTGTTCTAAGGCATTATGACTTAATCATATTTCCCCAAGCATGTACTTACTTTTATGTTTTTCAAATTTATGAAACTTTTTCAAGACATTGTAACCAATTACAATGGTCTTTCCTACTTACCTTATTTACACTGAATATATATACTCACACGCTATTTTGAGTATTATTACAACTTTCCTTGGTTTTATTACTCCCATCTCTAAAAGATGAGTGAAAACACTCTTTCTGTACTCCGAAAATACCCGAATCTCCTTGTAACTCATCAGTTAAGTACGAATGTTAAATCAGAAATTCTTAAGTAGGATGACTTACAATGTCTTTATTTAAATGGATTGGGACGCCTTTTTATTTAAATAAGGAAATTGTGAATCGTCGAACCATAAGTTTATATTTCTTTATTTACATTGTTTGGGACGCCTCTCTATGTAAATAATGAATTATAGATAAGTGGGCTTATTTGTATCTGAAATAATATAAGTACAAACTCGAGGATCACAAAAATTCACAAAGATATATGGCAAACACAAATAACGTAAATTTTTATTACATTAGAATCCATAAATATTAATACATAATGATATAACTAGCATCGGTAGTGCTAATGTTACAAAAATCACCAAATAAGGTATGGTATCGCCAAATGGTTGATCCGCCAAGCTAATGAAAAACACGACTACACCTAGGAGAGCGAGAATCATGACTGGATGCAGTATCTTGATTATTATGTATAACAAACATAAATGAGTTATTAAGCATGGTGAATGAAATAACAAGAGACGTAGTTCAATATATAAAACGCTGCCTTTTTATAACGAAAAGTGGGCTTCAACACATTAGCAAAACAAACAAACACAACCCACATTTAGATTAAAAGGGTCTCGGCCTAGATTACATAAACAAACACACCATTAAGCATATTGGGTATCAACCCAACAACCAACACAAGACCACAACTTAATACTAACGCGTACGATTACAAAATAACACAAATTAAACAACAATTTATTTCAAACATTCCTAACATAATTACCCCCATAATTTATCCACGCCGATGGCTAGGACCACAAGTGGTACGAGGATCACTAAGATCACGGCCAAGAACTCGTAATCTTCATCCGTAACGTTGGCTAAATAGATAGCCGCGACAACAACATATGCGAGTGCAATAATGGTAATAAAGTGCGGCATTTTGAAAGTATGATATGAGAAATGTAGGTGGAAAAAGTTAGTATGAAAGAATGAGGATTAAAATGGGGTATTTATAAAAAGAAAAGTAGCCGTTGGGGGTACTATTCCTGACCGTTGGGGGATACTGTTCATGACCGTTAAAAATCATTGTTCACCTTACTAAGGAACAAACTAATTTATCATCTACAAAAGCTGAAGTTCAATAACTTTCTCTACATTCAACAATTTCTCACCCGAAATTTTACTTATTAAAAGACAGTTTTCGATGTTAATAATTTGATTTTCACAAATCATTATGAACCATGTTATTTTCAAAATTAATTACTAAAACATGATGACCCTTATAAAATAACAATCTTCATTCAAAATAACTTTTCTTAAGTTTATATGACCTTTAGAATAATGTTATTCACATGTAAAAACAATAAATTCTAACTTATAAGCTTTCACAAGTGAAACCACATTTCATCCTCATTACTTCAACATTTAAGGGGGTGAGACTGTAACCACCGGTAAATTTCACCTCGTATTAAACTAATATAATATTCCAACGAAAGAATACTTGTCCATTTTCTACGTCCAATTTTTTTTTTTAGAAACGGCATCCTTTTATATGATCACAACAATTAACTAATATGACGTAACTCACACACCAACATCATAATGTCTTAAGTTCATTCCTTATACGTCAAGTATAAAGGTTTTCAACTTTTATTTACCACTTAACGTTATTACGTTAACGTACAATTATTAAACTTTCAAGTTAAACGCTAACCATTTATTTGAGTTTACATGAAACCCTAATTTATCATAACTACGCTTTTTCATAAATGGTAAAGTACAACATTTTATACCTAGAGTACAAGTCATTAAAGCACGGAACCTAGCTAAACTTTAATTTCTGTTACAAGCCCTAATATACAACTCTATGATTTTATGTACATGATATATTTTCAAAATACTAATGTACAAGTCTTTCAAGCATAAGTACAAGTCCTTAATGCATAAAGCTTAATGTTTACATAAAATCACATTATAAACCTCAATGTACCTACCTTAACGCACATGATACAAAACCTATATTGCACAAGCCCTTAAAATTGACTTTCCTAAATTTTCAAACCTAATGTACAACTCTCTAATGCTTGTGGTACAAGTATCCTATGCATAAAGGTTACTTATTTAATATACATAAGCTACAATTCATTATAAATCTTAATGTACTTAATTTCAAACACATTGTACAAATCTTTCAAAGCACAAGTCTTAAATATATATTTCATTTTTAGTAAAGTACAATAAAACAATACAAAGGTATACACCATAGTGCACTAAACTTAAGTCTTTATTTTTATTAATTACATGTATATTGACCTAAACTAGTTTTTACCTAAAATAAATTAGCTACTTAACTAAGTACTTTTACCATTTCTACAATAAGTACAAACTAAAAAGCCTTAAGTACTACCCACTAAAGCCTACGCCCCCCCCCCCCCCCCATTTACCTTAGTTAACATTGAACTAATCTAGTTACTACTTAGTTACTTGGTGTTACTTGTTTAAACCCTAGCCACAAACTATTTACTTGCATATAAAAGTTACACAACACCCTTTTTACCTTAAAGACTTACCAAGGTCAAACATTAGGGGAATAGTTCATGGTTGTAATACATGCCACCCCACGCCATCTTTAAGTTTCACCACATGCAATCTTGTTAACTCCTATGCACACCTCATCATGTCCCATTGATTTCACTTACACCATTCAAGTATAATTGAACACATCACAATGTCTCTTGTCTTGTGAGACAAGGTGATGTAGCACTTGGGAAACCATGCATGCATTGCCTATAAATAACGCCCATATACACCTTCCACTTGAGTCCCATGCAAACACACACAAGATACCATATCACCCATATATCCTACGCCCCATATAACCACTTATATAGTCACAAACATTCTGAAAATGTATCTTAAGAAGTGAAGGAAAAAGGGTAAACAAAAGCTTAAGGAAAAGTGAAGTACTTGAGGAAAATAGCAGCTCTAGGGAGGATTTTTCTTGTGGTTAAGCATCATATTAATTGTAAGTACACTCACACTCTTTTCTTTAGTCATTTTAAACATCCAATAAAACATATAAATAACTATAGACTTGTGTCATGTGGAAAAACAAGGTCAAAAACAATTTTTATAAACATATGTAATCTTTCTGTAATCTGTGCGCTTCATAGACAAACACCTAAATCTAATGCGTTTTACTTAAATGTTAGAACATGTTAGGAGTCTATTTAACAAGCAAAATAAACATCTAATCTAATTACCAACACCCTATAGGTTTATATTAAATAAAGTGCATGTTTTAGATTTCTCCTACTGAAAATGACGCCAAAACAGGCCTAACCCCCTACTTGCTCCTCATTTATCTACTTCATGTTAGAGGTGTTAGGGTCAACTAAGGTACCATTGTAAATACCACCTGGGATACTACAAAACGCCCCTATAACCCGGTTAAAAAGCCTAGTCGTTATCTTTAAAAACAGCCATCATTTTGGGCAAAAGTCATAAATGCTAAAAAGCTTTTTACAACAAATAGATGGGAAAACATGGGATTTTTGATAAATTTGATTAGGAAATGTATTGGAAACATTGGAAATGGGTAAAATAATATTTCACAAGGTCGCATGCAAAAGGTATAGTCTAAAACTGAAATTTTCATAAAACACAACGTGGCCAAGTAGCCATGTTCGTGGACTTGTATCTTTCTAATCAAAGACGACTAGGACATGAGACTTATGCCATTTAAGAGAGCTTACAACAAAGGGTTTGAGGGGTCAAACGCGCTGTAGAAACCCTAGCTGGACTTGTGTAAAATCTGCCCTCTTTTAGCCCCGTTATTGCTCAAAAACAACAAAAAGCACATATCCCCCCTACTTTGTGAAGTCATTGCGACCAAACCGTAAGAGCTTAAGACCTCTAGTTTGAGCCATTAGAAAGACCACCAGAAAAACTCTTGAAAGGATCAAGAACGTAGTAAAAACCTATTGAGGCCTCGCTTTTATCCACCCGTTCTTTTAGGCCAAACACTAGTAAATTTCTCTTATAAAATTTTAAGCATAAAAATTGTAATTTTTGTAAAATAAAGTTTCCTTGGACTAAAAAGGTAATTTCTGTAAAGTTAGTCATATAAGGGCTGATTTTGTCAATAACCCATAGTTGAGGGTTTAAAGTGTCATTTTTGAAAGTACAAGGGTAAAAACTATAAATATTTAAAATTGTAAAATACAACATTTCGGAAACATAAATTATTTAACAACTTTGGTTTTGATAAAAACTTATTGTTAATCATTTAAGTCATAATAATAAGTATGATAAGTATATTTAATTTTTGTAGAGACTTCATCGTCGCATAAAATTGAACACGAATACATGATATACCAAATCAGGTCAAGAGTCGGAGCAGTTTGTTCATATTATCTAAATTGTTTTCCATCCAGACTACGATAACACCGAGGTGAGTTCATAGTCCCACTTTTACATATTTGTTTTCTAAACTCGTGGGGAGATACATGCTACAAAAACCGAACACAAGTATTTTTCTGCATGATATCCTGATTGATATTGCCTAAGTACCTACTGTTGCCACTAAAAGTCCCTCATATCATGAACCATTAATCACTTGCGAGTGAACGCGAATATCGTGAATAGATCTATTGGCAGTTGACGCCCCATTTGTGTTAGCCGGATATGTTACCAAATGCACGTTATTTGAGAATACTAGGAGAATGGCAAACTCCTACCGGAGGGCATTGTTGCTCACATCATCATTATGATGTTTGTAACTCACGTCATTATTATGACGCCGTACTGTTAAGGTTTGCGTGTCATGAGACTTAGGGCAATATACTGTACTGCAATATTACTGATTTTACTAATGCTTATCTTGTGTTCAACTGATTATTATTCAAACACTATGGATTCACTCAACCTTTGTGTTGACTTTTTAGCATGTTTATCTCAGGTTCATAATTTACGAGGATGGCATGGAAGGGCACGGATACTCAAGAAGGCTATATTATCATTCGAAAACTTATTTAATAAACTGTAAAACCATTGGGACCTCATTTTGTAAACTCTGATATTTATATAAATCGAATGATAAATCTTTTAAAATGATACAATTAGAGTTCGTTTTCTGTTATTGTAACTGTTGAGCCATGAAGTAACACCCAGTTTGAATTCCGCTGCGTATCACAAAATTGGGGGTGTTACAGATTGGTATCAGAGCTGCAGTTATAGAGAAACGGGTCTAGTTGAGGTCCGAACTATAACTATTTTTACAAAGAAAACATTTTATATCCTTTCGCTCTCCGTGCCTTCCATCCTCCAGGTAATTATGTAACTTTTAGACAGTTTATGCTACACAAACACTTTAGTATACTGATATATACTTCTGATCACTTTATACAAAATAAACATACTTGCATGAGTCTGTTCTAAGGCATTATGACTTAATCATATTTCCCCAAGCATGTACTTACTTTTATGTTTTTCAAATTTATGAAACTTTTTCAAGACATTGTAACCAATTACAATGGTCTTTCCTACTTACCTTATTTACACTGAATATATATACTCACACGCTATTTTGAGTATTATTACAACTTTCCTTGGTTTTATTACTCCCATCTCTAAAAGATGAGTGAAAACACTCTTTCTGTACTCCGAAAATACCCGAATCTCCTTGTAACTCATCAGTTAAGTACGAATGTTAAATCAGAAATTCTTAAGTAGGATGACTTACAATGTCTTTATTTAAATGGATTGGGACGCCTTTTTATTTAAATAAGGAAATTGTGAATCGTCGAACCATAAGTTTATATTTCTTTATTTACATTGTTTGGGACGCCTCTCTATGTAAATAATGAATTATAGATAAGTGGGCTTATTTGTATCTGAAATAATATAAGTACAAACTCGAGGATCACAAAAATTCACAAAGATATATGGCAAACACAAATAACGTAAATTTTTATTACATTAGAATCCATAAATATTAATACATAATGATATAACTAGCATCGGTAGTGCTAATGTTACAAAAATCACCAAATAAGGTATGGTATCGCCAAATGGTTGATCCGCCAAGCTAATGAAAAACACGACTACACCTAGGAGAGCGAGAATCATGACTGGATGCAGTATCTTGATTATTATGTATAACAAACATAAATGAGTTATTAAGCATGGTGAATGAAATAACAAGAGACGTAGTTCAATATATAAAACGCTGCCTTTTTATAACGAAAAGTGGGCTTCAACACATTAGCAAAACAAACAAACACAACCCACATTTAGATTAAAAGGGTCTCGGCCTAGATTACATAAACAAACACACCATTAAGCATATTGGGTATCAACCCAACAACCAACACAAGACCACAACTTAATACTAACGCGTACGATTACAAAATAACACAAATTAAACAACAATTTATTTCAAACATTCCTAACATAATTACCCCCATAATTTATCCACGCCGATGGCTAGGACCACAAGTGGTACGAGGATCACTAAGATCACGGCCAAGAACTCGTAATCTTCATCCGTAACGTTGGCTAAATAGATAGCCGCGACAACAACATATGCGAGTGCAATAATGGTAATAAAGTGCGGCATTTTGAAAGTATGATATGAGAAATGTAGGTGGAAAAAGTTAGTATGAAAGAATGAGGATTAAAATGGGGTATTTATAAAAAGAAAAGTAGCCGTTGGGGGTACTATTCCTGACCGTTGGGGGATACTGTTCATGACCGTTAAAAATCATTGTTCACCTTACTAAGGAACAAACTAATTTATCATCTACAAAAGCTGAAGTTCAATAACTTTCTCTACATTCAACAATTTCTCACCCGAAATTTTACTTATTAAAAGACAGTTTTCGATGTTAATAATTTGATTTTCACAAATCATTATGAACCATGTTATTTTCAAAATTAATTACTAAAACATGATGACCCTTATAAAATAACAATCTTCATTCAAAATAACTTTTCTTAAGTTTATATGACCTTTAGAATAATGTTATTCACATGTAAAAACAATAAATTCTAACTTATAAGCTTTCACAAGTGAAACCACATTTCATCCTCATTACTTCAACATTTAAGGGGGTGAGACTGTAACCACCGGTAAATTTCACCTCGTATTAAACTAATATAATATTCCAACGAAAGAATACTTGTCCATTTTCTACGTCCAATTTTTTTTTTAGAAACGGCATCCTTTTATATGATCACAACAATTAACTAATATGACGTAACTCACACACCAACATCATAATGTCTTAAGTTCATTCCTTATACGTCAAGTATAAAGGTTTTCAACTTTTATTTACCACTTAACGTTATTACGTTAACGTACAATTATTAAACTTTCAAGTTAAACGCTAACCATTTATTTGAGTTTACATGAAACCCTAATTTATCATAACTACGCTTTTTCATAAATGGTAAAGTACAACATTTTATACCTAGAGTACAAGTCATTAAAGCACGGAACCTAGCTAAACTTTAATTTCTGTTACAAGCCCTAATATACAACTCTATGATTTTATGTACATGATATATTTTCAAAATACTAATGTACAAGTCTTTCAAGCATAAGTACAAGTCCTTAATGCATAAAGCTTAATGTTTACATAAAATCACATTATAAACCTCAATGTACCTACCTTAACGCACATGATACAAAACCTATATTGCACAAGCCCTTAAAATTGACTTTCCTAAATTTTCAAACCTAATGTACAACTCTCTAATGCTTGTGGTACAAGTATCCTATGCATAAAGGTTACTTATTTAATATACATAAGCTACAATTCATTATAAATCTTAATGTACTTAATTTCAAACACATTGTACAAATCTTTCAAAGCACAAGTCTTAAATATATATTTCATTTTTAGTAAAGTACAATAAAACAATGCAAAGGTATACACCATAGTGCACTAAACTTAAGTCTTTATTTTTATTAATTACATGTATATTGACCTAAACTAGTTTTTACCTAAAATAAATTAGCTACTTAACTAAGTACTTTTACCATTTCTACAATAAGTACAAACTAAAAAGCCTTAAGTACTACCCACTAAAGCCTACGCCCCCCCCCCATTTACCCTAGTTAACATTGAACTAATCTAGTTACTACTTAGTTACTTGGTGTTACTTGTTTAAACCCTAGCCACAAACTATTTACTTGCATATAAAAGTTACACAACACCCTTTTTACCTTAAAGACTTACCAAGGTCAAACATTAGGGGAATAGTTCATGGTTGTAATACATGCCACCCCACGCCATCTTTAAGTTTCACCACATGCAATCTTGTTAACTCCTATGCACACCTCATCATGTCCCATTGATTTCACTTACACCATTCAAGTATAATTGAACACATCACAATGTCTCTTGTCTTGTGAGACAAGGTGATGTAGCACTTGGGAAACCATGCATGCATTGCCTATAAATAACGCCCATATACACCTTCCACTTGAGTCCCATGCAAACACACACAAGATACCATATCACCCATATATCCTACGCCCCATATAACCACTTATATAGTCACAAACATTCTGAAAATTTATCTTAAGAAGTGAAGGAAAAAGGGTAAACAAAAGCTTAAGGAAAAGTGAAGTACTTGAGGAAAATAGCAGCTCTAGGGAGGATTTTTCTTGTGGTTAAGCATCATATTAATTGTAAGTACACTCACACTCTTTTCTTTAGTCATTTTAAACATCCAATAAAACATATAAATAACTATAGACTTGTGTCATGTGGAAAAACAAGGTCAAAAACAATTTTTATAAACATATGTAATCTTTCTGTAATCTGTGCGCTTCATAGACAAACACCTAAATCTAATGCGTTTTACTTAAATGTTAGAACATGTTAGGAGTCTATTTAACAAGCAAAATAAACATCTAATCTAATTACCAACACCCTATAGGTTTATATTAAATAAAGTGCATGTTTTAGATTTCTCCTACTGAAAATGACGCCAAAACAGGCCTAACCCCCTACTTGCTCCTCATTTATCTACTTCATGTTAGAGGTGTTAGGGTCAACTAAGGTACCATTGTAAATACCACCTGGGATACTACAAAACGCCCCTATAACCCGGTTAAAAAGCCTAGTCGTTATCTTTAAAAACAGCCATCATTTTGGGCAAAAGTCATAAATGCTAAAAAGCTTTTTACAACAAATAGATGGGAAAACATGGGATTTTTGATAAATTTGATTAGGAAATGTATTGGAAACATTGGAAATGGGTAAAATAATATTTCACAAGGTCGCATGCAAAAGGTATAGTCTAAAACTGAAATTTTCATAAAACACAACGTGGCCAAGTAGCCATGTTCGTGGACTTGTATCTTTCTAATCAAAGACGACTAGGACATGAGACTTATGCCATTTAAGAGAGCTTACAACAAAGGGTTTGAGGGGTCAAACGCGCTGTAGAAACCCTAGCTGGACTTGTGTAAAATCTGCCCTCTTTTAGCCCCGTTATTGCTCAAAAACAACAAAAAGCACATATCCCCCCTACTTTGTGAAGTCATTGCGACCAAACCGTAAGAGCTTAAGACCTCTAGTTTGAGCCATTAGAAAGACCACCAGAAAAACTCTTGAAAGGATCAAGAACGTAGTAAAAACCTATTGAGGCCTCGCTTTTATCCACCCGTTCTTTTAGGCCAAACACTAGTAAATTTCTCTTATAAAATTTTAAGCATAAAAATTGTAATTTTTGTAAAATAAAGTTTCCTTGGACTAAAAAGGTAATTTCTGTAAAGTTAGTCATATAAGGGCTGATTTTGTCAATAACCCATAGTTGAGGGTTTAAAGTGTCATTTTTGAAAGTACAAGGGTAAAAACTATAAATATTTAAAATTGTAAAATACAACATTTCGGAAACATAAATTATTTAACAACTTTGGTTTTGATAAAAACTTATTGTTAATCATTTAAGTCATAATAATAAGTATGATAAGTATATTTAATTTTTGTAGAGACTTCATCGTCGCATAAAATTGAACACGAATACATGATATACCAAATCAGGTCAAGAGTCGGAGCAGTTTGTTCATATTATCTAAATTTTTTTCCATCCAGACTACGATAACACCGAGGTGAGTTCATAGTCCCACTTTTACATATTTGTTTTCTAAACTCGTGGGGAGATACATGCTACAAAAACCGAACACAAGTATTTTTCTGTATGATATCCTGATTGATATTGCCTAAGTACCTACTGTTGCCACTAAAAGTCCCTCATATCATGAACCATTAATCACTTGCGAGTGAACGCGAATATCGTGAATAGATCTATTGGCAGTTGACGCCCCATTTGTGTTAGCCGGATATGTTACCAAATGCACGTTATTTGAGAATACTAGGAGAATGGCAAACTCCTACCGGAGGGCATTGTTGCTCACATCATCATTATGATGTTTGTAACTCACGTCATTATTATGACGCCGTACTGTTAAGGTTTGCGTGTCATGAGACTTAGGGCAATATACTGTACTGCAATATTACTGATTTTACTAATGCTTATCTTGTGTTCAACTGATTATTATTCAAACACTATGGATTCACTCAACCTTTGTGTTGACTTTTTAGCATGTTTATCTCAGGTTCATAATTTACGAGGATGGCATGGAAGGGCACGGATACTCAAGAAGGCTATATTATCATTCGAAAACTTATTTAATAAACTGTAAAACCATTGGGACCTCATTTTGTAAACTCTGATATTTATATAAATCGAATGATAAATCTTTTAAAATGATACAATTAGAGTTCGTTTTCTGTTATTGTAACTGTTGAGCCATGAAGTAACACCCAGTTTGAATTCCGCTGCGTATCACAAAATTGGGGGTGTTACAGATTGGTATCAGAGCTGCAGTTATAGAGAAACGGGTCTAGTTGAGGTCCGAACTATAACTATTTTTACAAAGAAAACATTTTATAGCCTTTCGCTCTCCGTGCCTTCCATCCTCCAGGTAATTATGTAACTTTTAGACAGTTTATGCTACACAAACACTTTAGTATACTGATATATACTTCTGATCACTTTATACAAAATAAACATACTTGCATGAGTCTGTTCTAAGGCATTATGACTTAATCATATTTCCCCAAGCATGTACTTACTTTTATGTTTTTCAAATTTATGAAACTTTTTCAAGACATTGTAACCAATTACAATGGTCTTTCCTACTTACCTTATTTACACTGAATATATATACTCACACGCTATTTTGAGTATTATTACAACTTTCCTTGGTTTTATTACTCCCATCTCTAAAAGATGAGTGAAAACACTCTTTCTGTACTCCGAAAATACCCGAATCTCCTTGTAACTCATCAGTTAAGTACGAATGTTAAATCAGAAATTCTTAAGTAGGATGACTTACAATGTCTTTATTTAAATGGATTGGGACGCCTTTTTATTTAAATAAGGAAATTGTGAATCGTCGAACCATAAGTTTATATTTCTTTATTTACATTGTTTGGGACGCCTCTCTATGTAAATAATGAATTATAGATAAGTGGGCTTATTTGTATCTGAAATAATATAAGTACAAACTCGAGGATCACAAAAATTCACAAAGATATATGGCAAACACAAATAACGTAAATTTTTATTACATTAGAATCCATAAATATTAATACATAATGATATAACTAGCATCGGTAGTGCTAATGTTACAAAAATCACCAAATAAGGTATGGTATCGCCAAATGGTTGATCCGCCAAGCTAATGAAAAACACGACTACACCTAGGAGAGCGAGAATCATGACTGGATGCAGTATCTTGATTATTATGTATAACAAACATAAATGAGTTATTAAGCATGGTGAATGAAATAACAAGAGACGTAGTTCAATATATAAAACGCTGCCTTTTTATAACGAAAAGTGGGCTTCAACACATTAGCAAAACAAACAAACACAACCCACATTTAGATTAAAAGGGTCTCGGCCTAGATTACATAAACAAACACACCATTAAGCATATTGGGTATCAACCCAACAACCAACACAAGACCACAACTTAATACTAACGCGTACGATTACAAAATAACACAAATTAAACAACAATTTATTTCAAACATTCCTAACATAATTACCCCCATAATTTATCCACGCCGATGGCTAGGACCACAAGTGGTACGAGGATCACTAAGATCACGGCCAAGAACTCGTAATCTTCATCCGTAACGTTGGCTAAATAGATAGCCGCGACAACAACATATGCGAGTGCAATAATGGTAATAAAGTGCGGCATTTTGAAAGTATGATATGAGAAATGTAGGTGGAAAAAGTTAGTATGAAAGAATGAGGATTAAAATGGGGTATTTATAAAAAGAAAAGTAGCCGTTGGGGGTACTATTCCTGACCGTTGGGGGATACTGTTCATGACCGTTAAAAATCATTGTTCACCTTACTAAGGAACAAACTAATTTATCATCTACAAAAGCTGAAGTTCAATAACTTTCTCTACATTCAACAATTTCTCACCCGAAATTTTACTTATTAAAAGACAGTTTTCGATGTTAATAATTTGATTTTCACAAATCATTATGAACCATGTTATTTTCAAAATTAATTACTAAAACATGATGACCCTTATAAAATAACAATCTTCATTCAAAATAACTTTTCTTAAGTTTATATGACCTTTAGAATAATGTTATTCACATGTAAAAACAATAAATTCTAACTTATAAGCTTTCACAAGTGAAACCACATTTCATCCTCATTACTTCAACATTTAAGGGGGTGAGACTGTAACCACCGGTAAATTTCACCTCGTATTAAACTAATATAATATTCCAACGAAAGAATACTTGTCCATTTTCTACGTCCAATTTTTTTTTTAGAAACGGCATCCTTTTATATGATCACAACAATTAACTAATATGACGTAACTCACACACCAACATTATAATGTCTTAAGTTCATTCCTTATACGTCAAGTATAAAGGTTTTCAACTTTTATTTACCACTTAACGTTATTACGTTAACGTACAATTATTAAACTTTCAAGTTAAACGCTAACCATTTATTTGAGTTTACATGAAACCCTAATTTATCATAACTACGCTTTTTCATAAATGGTAAAGTACAACATTTTATACCTAGAGTACAAGTCATTAAAGCACGGAACCTAGCTAAACTTTAATTTCTGTTACAAGCCCTAATATACAACTCTATGATTTTATGTACATGATATATTTTCAAAATACTAATGTACAAGTCTTTCAAGCATAAGTACAAGTCCTTAATGCATAAAGCTTAATGTTTACATAAAATCACATTATAAACCTCAATGTACCTACCTTAACGCACATGATACAAAACCTATATTGCACAAGCCCTTAAAATTGACTTTCCTAAATTTTCAAACCTAATGTACAACTCTCTAATGCTTGTGGTACAAGTATCCTATGCATAAAGGTTACTTATTTAATATACATAAGCTACAATTCATTATAAATCTTAATGTACTTAATTTCAAACACATTGTACAAATCTTTCAAAGCACAAGTCTTAAATATATATTTCATTTTTAGTAAAGTACAATAAAACAATGCAAAGGTATACACCATAGTGCACTAAACTTAAGTCTTTATTTTTATTAATTACATGTATATTGACCTAAACTAGTTTTTACCTAAAATAAATTAGCTACTTAACTAAGTACTTTTACCATTTCTACAATAAGTACAAACTAAAAAGCCTTAAGTACTACCCACTAAAGCCTACGCCCCCCCCCCCCATTTACCCTAGTTAACATTGAACTAATCTAGTTACTACTTAGTTACTTGGTGTTACTTGTTTAAACCCTAGCCACAAACTATTTACTTGCATATAAAAGTTACACAACACCCTTTTTACCTTAAAGACTTACCAAGGTCAAACATTAGGGGAATAGTTCATGGTTGTAATACATGCCACCCCACGCCATCTTTAAGTTTCACCACATGCAATCTTGTTAACTCCTATGCACACCTCATCATGTCCCATTGATTTCACTTACACCATTCAAGTATAATTGAACACATCACAATGTCTCTTGTCTTGTGAGACAAGGTGATGTAGCACTTGGGAAACCATGCATGCATTGCCTATAAATAACGCCCATATACACCTTCCACTTGAGTCCCATGCAAACACACACAAGATACCATATCACCCATATATCCTACGCCCCATATAACCACTTATATAGTCACAAACATTCTGAAAATTTATCTTAAGAAGTGAAGGAAAAAGGGTAAACAAAAGCTTAAGGAAAAGTGAAGTACTTGAGGAAAATAGCAGCTCTAGGGAGGATTTTTCTTGTGGTTAAGCATCATATTAATTGTAAGTACACTCACACTCTTTTCTTTAGTCATTTTAAACATCCAATAAAACATATAAATAACTATAGACTTGTGTCATGTGGAAAAACAAGGTCAAAAACAATTTTTATAAACATATGTAATCTTTCTGTAATCTGTGCGCTTCATAGACAAACACCTAAATCTAATGCGTTTTACTTAAATGTTAGAACATGTTAGGAGTCTATTTAACAAGCAAAATAAACATCTAATCTAATTACCAACACCCTATAGGTTTATATTAAATAAAGTGCATGTTTTAGATTTCTCCTACTGAAAATGACGCCAAAACAGGCCTAACCCCCTACTTGCTCCTCATTTATCTACTTCATGTTAGAGGTGTTAGGGTCAACTAAGGTACCATTGTAAATACCACCTGGGATACTACAAAACGCCCCTATAACCCGGTTAAAAAGCCTAGTCGTTATCTTTAAAAACAGCCATCATTTTGGGCAAAAGTCATAAATGCTAAAAAGCTTTTTACAACAAATAGATGGGAAAACATGGGATTTTTGATAAATTTGATTAGGAAATGTATTGGAAACATTGGAAATGGGTAAAATAATATTTCACAAGGTCGCATGCAAAAGGTATAGTCTAAAACTGAAATTTTCATAAAACACAACGTGGCCAAGTAGCCATGTTCGTGGACTTGTATCTTTCTAATCAAAGACGACTAGGACATGAGACTTATGCCATTTAAGAGAGCTTACAACAAAGGGTTTGAGGGGTCAAACGCGCTGTAGAAACCCTAGCTGGACTTGTGTAAAATCTGCCCTCTTTTAGCCCCGTTATTGCTCAAAAACAACAAAAAGCACATATCCCCCCTACTTTGTGAAGTCATTGCGACCAAACCGTAAGAGCTTAAGACCTCTAGTTTGAGCCATTAGAAAGACCACCAGAAAAACTCTTGAAAGGATCAAGAACGTAGTAAAAACCTATTGAGGCCTCGCTTTTATCCACCCGTTCTTTTAGGCCAAACACTAGTAAATTTCTCTTATAAAATTTTAAGCATAAAAATTGTAATTTTTGTAAAATAAAGTTTCCTTGGACTAAAAAGGTAATTTCTGTAAAGTTAGTCATATAAGGGCTGATTTTGTCAATAACCCATAGTTGAGGGTTTAAAGTGTCATTTTTGAAAGTACAAGGGTAAAAACTATAAATATTTAAAATTGTAAAATACAACATTTCGGAAACATAAATTATTTAACAACTTTGGTTTTGATAAAAACTTATTGTTAATCATTTAAGTCATAATAATAAGTATGATAAGTATATTTAATTTTTGTAGAGACTTCATCGTCGCATAAAATTGAACACGAATACATGATATACCAAATCAGGTCAAGAGTCGGAGCAGTTTGTTCATATTATCTAAATTGTTTTCCATCCAGAATACGATAACACCGAGGTGAGTTCATAGTCCCACTTTTACATATTTGTTTTCTAAACTCGTGGGGAGATACATGCTACAAAAACCGAACACAAGTATTTTTCTGTATGATATCCTGATTGATATTGCCTAAGTACCTACTGTTGCCACTAAAAGTCCCTCATATCATGAACCATTAATCACTTGCGAGTGAACGCGAATATCGTGAATAGATCTATTGGCAGTTGACGCCCCATTTGTGTTAGCCGGATATGTTACCAAATGCACGTTATTTGAGAATACTAGGAGAATGGCAAACTCCTACCGGAGGGCATTGTTGCTCACATCATCATTATGATGTTTGTAACTCACGTCATTATTATGACGCCGTACTGTTAAGGTTTGCGTGTCATGAGACTTAGGGCAATATACTGTACTGCAATATTACTGATTTTACTAATGCTTATCTTGTGTTCAACTGATTATTATTCAAACACTATGGATTCACTCAACCTTTGTGTTGACTTTTTAGCATGTTTATCTCAGGTTCATAATTTACGAGGATGGCATGGAAGGGCACGGATACTCAAGAAGGCTATATTATCATTCGAAAACTTATTTAATAAACTGTAAAACCATTGGGACCTCATTTTGTAAACTCTGATATTTATATAAATCGAATGATAAATCTTTTAAAATGATACAATTAGAGTTCGTTTTCTGTTATTGTAACTGTTGAGCCATGAAGTAACACCCAGTTTGAATTCCGCTGCGTATCACAAAATTGGGGGTGTTACAGATTGGTATCAGAGCTGCAGTTATAGAGAAACGGGTCTAGTTGAGGTCCGAACTATAACTATTTTTACAAAGAAAACATTTTATATCCTTTCGCTCTCCGTGCCTTCCATCCTCCAGGTAATTATGTAACTTTTAGACAGTTTATGCTACACAAACACTTTAGTATACTGATATATACTTCTGATCACTTTATACAAAATAAACATACTTGCATGAGTCTGTTCTAAGGCATTATGACTTAATCATATTTCCCCAAGCATGTACTTACTTTTATGTTTTTCAAATTTATGAAACTTTTTCAAGACATTGTAACCAATTACAATGGTCTTTCCTACTTACCTTATTTACACTGAATATATATACTCACACGCTATTTTGAGTATTATTACAACTTTCCTTGGTTTTATTACTCCCATCTCTAAAAGATGAGTGAAAACACTCTTTCTGTACTCCGAAAATACCCGAATCTCCTTGTAACTCATCAGTTAAGTACGAATGTTAAATCAGAAATTCTTAAGTAGGATGACTTACAATGTCTTTATTTAAATGGATTGGGACGCCTTTTTATTTAAATAAGGAAATTGTGAATCGTCGAACCATAAGTTTATATTTCTTTATTTACATTGTTTGGGACGCCTCTCTATGTAAATAATGAATTATAGATAAGTGGGCTTATTTGTATCTGAAATAATATAAGTACAAACTCGAGGATCACAAAAATTCACAAAGATATATGGCAAACACAAATAACGTAAATTTTTATTACATTAGAATCCATAAATATTAATACATAATGATATAACTAGCATCGGTAGTGCTAATGTTACAAAAATCTCCAAATAAGGTATGGTATCGCCAAATGGTTGATCCGCCAAGCTAATGAAAAACACGACTACACCTAGGAGAGCGAGAATCATGACTGGATGCAGTATCTTGATTATTATGTATAACAAACATAAATGAGTTATTAAGCATGGTGAATGAAATAACAAGAGACGTAGTTCAATATATAAAACGCTGCCTTTTTATAACGAAAAGTGGGCTTCAACACATTAGCAAAACAAACAAACACAACCCACATTTAGATTAAAAGGGTCTCGGCCTAGATTACATAAACAAACACACCATTAAGCATATTGGGTATCAACCCAACAACCAACACAAGACCACAACTTAATACTAACGCGTACGATTACAAAATAACACAAATTAAACAACAATTTATTTCAAACATTCCTAACATAATTACCCCCATAATTTATCCACGCCGATGGCTAGGACCACAAGTGGTACGAGGATCACTAAGATCACGGCCAAGAACTCGTAATCTTCATCCGTAACGTTGGCTAAATAGATAGCCGCGACAACAACATATGCGAGTGCAATAATGGTAATAAAGTGCGGCATTTTGAAAGTATGATATGAGAAATGTAGGTGGAAAAAGTTAGTATGAAAGAATGAGGATTAAAATGGGGTATTTATAAAAAGAAAAGTAGCCGTTGGGGGTACTATTCCTGACCGTTGGGGGTACTATTCCTGACCGTTGGGGGATACTGTTCATGACCGTTAAAAATCATTGTTCACCTTACTAAGGAACAAACTAATTTATCATCTACAAAAGCTGAAGTTCAATAACTTTCTCTACATTCAACAATTTCTCACCCGAAATTTTACTTATTAAAAGACAGTTTTCGATGTTAATAATTTGATTTTCACAAATCATTATGAACCATGTTATTTTCAAAATTAATTACTAAAACATGATGACCCTTATAAAATAACAATCTTCATTCAAAATAACTTTTCTTAAGTTTATATGACCTTTAGAATAATGTTATTCACATGTAAAAACAATAAATTCTAACTTATAAGCTTTCACAAGTGAAACCACATTTCATCCTCATTACTTCAACATTTAAGGGGGTGAGACTGTAACCACCGGTAAATTTCACCTCGTATTAAACTAATATAATATTTCAACGAAAGAATACTTGTCCATTTTCTACGTCCAATTTTTTTTTTTAGAAACGGCATCCTTTTATATGATCACAACAATTAACTAATATGACGTAACTCACACACCAACATCATAATGTCTTAAGTTCATTCCTTATACGTCAAGTATAAAGGTTTTCAACTTTTATTTACCACTTAACGTTATTACGTTAACGTACAATTATTAAACTTTCAAGTTAAACGCTAACCATTTATTTGAGTTTACATGAAACCCTAATTTATCATAACTACGCTTTTTCATAAATGGTAAAGTACAACATTTTATACCTAGAGTACAAGTCATTAAAGCACGGAACCTAGCTAAACTTTAATTTCTGTTACAAGCCCTAATATACAACTCTATGATTTTATGTACATGATATATTTTCAAAATACTAATGTACAAGTCTTTCAAGCATAAGTACAAGTCCTTAATGCATAAAGCTTAATGTTTACATAAAATCACATTATAAACCTCAATGTACCTACCTTAACGCACATGATACAAAACCTATATTGCACAAGCCCTTAAAATTGACTTTCCTAAATTTTCAAACCTAATGTACAACTCTCTAATGCTTGTGGTACAAGTATCCTATGCATAAAGGTTACTTATTTAATATACATAAGCTACAATTCATTATAAATCTTAATGTACTTAATTTCAAACACATTGTACAAATCTTTCAAAGCACAAGTCTTAAATATATATTTCATTTTTAGTAAAGTACAATAAAACAATGCAAAGGTATACACCATAGTGCACTAAACTTAAGTCTTTATTTTTATTAATTACATGTATATTGACCTAAACTAGTTTTTACCTAAAATAAATTAGCTACTTAACTAAGTACTTTTACCATTTCTACAATAAGTACAAAATAAAAAGCCTTAAGTACTACCCACTAAAGCCTACGCCCCCCCCCCCCCCCCCATTTACCCTAGTTAACATTGAACTAATCTAGTTACTACTTAGTTACTTGGTGTTACTTGTTTAAACCCTAGCCACAAACTATTTACTTGCATATAAAAGTTACACAACACCCTTTTTACCTTAAAGACTTACCAAGGTCAAACATTAGGGGAATAGTTCATGGTTGTAATACATGCCACCCCACGCCATCTTTAAGTTTCACCACATGCAATCTTGTTAACTCCTATGCACACCTCATCATGTCCCATTGATTTCACTTACACCATTCAAGTATAATTGAACACATCACAATGTCTCTTGTCTTGTGAGACAAGGTGATGTAGCACTTGGGAAACCATGCATGCATTGCCTATAAATAACGCCCATATACACCTTCCACTTGAGTCCCATGCAAACACACACAAGATACCATATCACCCATATATCCTACGCCCCATATAACCACTTATATAGTCACAAACATTCTGAAAATTTATCTTAAGAAGTGAAGGAAAAAGGGTAAACAAAAGCTTAAGGAAAAGTGAAGTACTTGAGGAAAATAGCAGCTCTAGGGAGGATTTTTCTTGTGGTTAAGCATCATATTAATTGTAAGTACACTCACACTCTTTTCTTTAGTCATTTTAAACATCCAATAAAACATATAAATAACTATAGACTTGTGTCATGTGGAAAAACAAGGTCAAAAACAATTTTTATAAACATATGTAATCTTTCTGTAATCTGTGCGCTTCATAGACAAACACCTAAATCTAATGCGTTTTACTTAAATGTTAGAACATGTTAGGAGTCTATTTAACAAGCAAAATAAACATCTAATCTAATTACCAACACCCTATAGGTTTATATTAAATAAAGTGCATGTTTTAGATTTCTCCTACTGAAAATGACGCCAAAACAGGCCTAACCCCCTACTTGCTCCTCATTTATCTACTTCATGTTAGAGGTGTTAGGGTCAACTAAGGTACCATTGTATATACCACCTGGGATACTACAAAACGCCCCTATAACCCGGTTAAAAAGCCTAGTCGTTATCTTTAAAAATAGCCATCATTTTGGGCAAAAGTCATAAATGCTAAAAAGCTTTTTACAACAAATAGATGGGAAAACATGGGATTTTTGATAAATTTGATTAGGAAATGTATTGGAAACATTGGAAATGGGTAAAATAATATTTCACAAGGTCGCATGCAAAAGGTATAGTCTAAAACTGAAATTTTCATAAAACACAACGTGGCCAAGTAGCCATGTTCGTGGACTTGTATCTTTCTAATCAAAGACGACTAGGACATGAGACTTATGCCATTTAAGAGAGCTTACAACAAAGGGTTTGAGGGGTCAAACGCGTTGTAGAAACCCTAGCTGGACTTGTGTAAAATCTGCCCTCTTTTAGCCCCGTTATTGCTCAAAAACAACAAAAAGCACATATCCCCCCTACTTTGTGAAGTCATTGCGACCAAACCGTAAGAGCTTAAGACCTCTAGTTTGAGCCATTAGAAAGACCACCAGAAAAACTCTTGAAAGGATCAAGAACGTAGTAAAAACCTATTGAGGCCTCGCTTTTATCCACCCGTTCTTTTAGGCCAAACACTAGTAAATTTCTCTTATAAAATTTTAAGCATAAAAATTGTAATTTTTGTAAAATAAAGTTTCCTTGGACTAAAAAGGTAATTTCTGTAAAGTTAGTCATATAAGGGCTGATTTTGTCAATAACCCATAGTTGAGGGTTTAAAGTGTCATTTTTGAAAGTACAAGGGTAAAAACTATAAATATTTAAATTTGTAAAATACAACATTTCGGAAACATAAATTATTTAACAACTTTGGTTTTGATAAAAACTTATTATTAATCATTTAAGTCATAATAATAAGTATGATAAGTATATTTAATTTTTGTAGAGACTTCATCGTCGCATAAAATTGAACACGAATACATGATATACCAAATCAGGTCAAGAGTCGGAGCAGTTTGTTCATATTATCTAAATTGTTTTCCATCCAGACTACGATAACACCGAGGTGAGTTCATAGTCCCACTTTTACATATTTGTTTTCTAAACTCGTGGGGAGATACATGCTACAAAAACCGAACACAAGTATTTTTCTGTATGATATCCTGATTGATATTGCCTAAGTACCTACTGTTGCCACTAAAAGTCCCTCATATCATGAACCATTAATCACTTGCGAGTGAACGCGAATATCGTGAATAGATCTATTGGCAGTTGGCGCCCCATTTGTGTTAGCCGGATATGTTACCAAATGCACGTTATTTGAGAATACTAGGAGAATGGCAAACTCCTACCGGAGGGCATTGTTGCTCACATCATCATTATGATGTTTGTAACTCACGTCATTATTATGACGCCGTACTGTTAAGGTTTGCGTGTCATGAGACTTAGGGCAATATACTGTACTGCAATATTACTGATTTTACTAATGCTCATCTTGTGTTCAACTGATTATTATTCAAACACTATGGATTCACTCAACCTTTGTGTTGAATTTTTAGCATGTTTATCTCAGGTTCATAATTTACGAGGATGGCATGGAAGGGCACGGATACTCAAGAAGGCTATATTATCATTCAAAAACTTATTTAATAAACTGTAAAACCATTGGGACCTCATTTTGTAAACTCTTATATTTATATAAATCGAATGATAAATCTTTTAAAATGATACAATTAGAGTTCGTTTTCTGTTATTGTAACTGTTGAGCCATGAAGTAACACCCAGTTTGAATTCCGCTGCGTATCACGAAATTGGGGGTGTTACATCCGGCTAGTGCAAAACCTGGGATCTGGCTACTGGGTCAGTTTAGTCCGGATTTCGGGTTGCAAACCGGGTTATGGGTTATGGGTTATGGACCATGGGTTATGGGTAATGAATTATGGATACCCAACAAGATGCAATGTACCTAGTCATTGGGTTATGGATCTTGGGTCATGGGTCATGGACTTTGGTTCATGGATCATGGATAATACCCAACATGACTTCATGCATGATGTCATGCAATGGGTCATGGGTTATCGATCATGCTCCATGGGTATGTGTTGGGAATTACGGATTTGATGATTACAAAACCCACGAGCTGGAATGAAGAAAGAAGAAACAAAGATCGTTGCACCAGTTTCACTTGATCTTAGAGCTAGAGAACCATTGATGGTGTGGAAAACTAGAAGAGGGGGTTGAATAGTTTTACCAATTAAAACTTATTTTTAATCTATTTAGATCGACTTATGTCAATCTATTTGGATGTGTGTGTTGGATGTTGATAAACAAGCATATAAAGGTAAGTAATGAAAAGATAAGAGTAGGAAGCACAAAACCACAACGCGAGTATTTATAGTGGTTCGGCTACAAGGACACCTTCCTTGCCCTACTCCACTCCCCGAGTCACCTACTCGAGAGTTCGTAAACACTACACCAATCTCCTTATGGCGGAGAAGCCTTCACAACGTCGCCTACCCTTTTTCCGGTGCTAGGCTAACCACCGGGTTCTTTCACTCCAAGGTGAACCACACCTACACAACGTCGCCTACCCTTTATAAGGTACTAGGCTAAGTACCTAGTTCTTTCACTCCAAGGTGAACTACACCTTCACAACGTCGCCTACCCTTTATTAGGTACTAGGCTAAGCACCTAGTTCCATTGCAATTGAGGAACTACTACCACACTACACCAACGACTAATCCAAAAGGAGATCTACTCCTTTACAACATCATCAAGGATATCAATATCCTTGGATCTAATACTAGTCTATCTTGTACATCGAAACACACCATATCGAATGTACATCTAAAGAACCTTTCACTAATGCCTTTGACTAGATCTACAAGACACCCTTCACTAATGTCTTGTGTCTTTGACTTCTAAGCACCTTTCACTAATGCTTCTAGTCTTGACTTCTAAGCACCTACCACAAGTGCTTATGATATGGACGATAGATACCCTTCACTAATATCTTCATCTTGACACTTGAGACATCTTTCACTAATGTCTTCAACACTACACTTCTTTAGAAGAAAGAAATGAATCATCAACAAGAAGACTTCAGTAGCCTTGATGATGAGGAAGCATGACAACTCATGGACTTGAGCTTGCTTGACTTCAAAGGTGGTGATCTTGCCTTTAAGAGGAACCTAAAAGATCACACAAAAACAAAACTACAAACATAGATCTCTTGGATTTGAGGTTAGTGAGTTTTTAACTCAGGGAGAAAGTGTGTTAGAAAGGGGTGAGAAACAATGAAGAAATGACTCACTATTTATAGAAGAAAAAATCTACTGTTCCCCGGATCCCACGGATCCCTTCCACAAGAGATCCGTCTAGCGTTAAGCTAGGGATCCGTGGGACGCTCCCTTTTACCCATGGGTATTTTGGTTATGGGTCATGGGTCATGGGTCATGGGTTGAACCATGGATCTTTAGCTAGATACAATGTATCTTTTGAGTGCAATGCACTTGATCACTTGGGTATGGGTTGATCCATGGGTTATGGATATTATCCATGTATGATATAAGCATGATGTCATGCAATGGGTTATGGGTCAAGCTCCATGGGTCATGGGCTTTGGGTTGTACCCAACTACATTCAATGTATTTGCCCAATGGGTTGTGATACTTAAGTTTCTACCCATTTATATTACCCAATATACTACATACTAGTTATGAGTATATTTTACCCAAATATGTAAACACTAGTTGTTGTACATATGTAATATTAAATCATAAAATCACTTATACTTGTTTTAGTGTTTTATGTGAAAATGTGAATATGTTAGAAACTATTAGTTCAAACCATTTACGTATTTTATTTGTTTCGTTAATATGATTTTACGTTTGTTATCGACAAAACATTAGAAAATCGTAAAATATAAATAAACGTTTTTACGGCTTATTTGTATTAACAGATGGTTATAAAGGGTCTCGTTTCATGAATCAGCGTCTATTCTGGAAATAATTCTAGCATGCCATAAACATGGGTACTAAAACTGAATGTCAATATAAACCGATGGCCTACTTTTCCATATTTATATTGCATTGCTTGCATCCACGTTTCTTCATGGTGTAAACAAACAAACTATATGAACCATTGTCTCCATATATCGTAACAATACGACGGTGGTATCTCCTAGAATGAGGATCCAGCTGTATGGTTTGTTTGCGCCTGATCGACGGATTCCACAGAATAAAATTGTTCTTATTATCAAGCAGACATAAAATTCCATTACATTAACCAACAATGCGCCAATACGTTAAAGGAAATGCTCAAATGGTGTTATTCCATCATATCCATAATCGGGAGACAGTGGCAACTGGTCGTGTGAATGTATGATTACTAAAATGTTCCTACAGCTTGCGCTATTATGAGGATCAATGAAACCAAATACAAGGTTTCTTAATTATATGTATGCATGCATGAGATTGCGTAAGAGAATAAACTTGTTCACAAAAATGAGAAAGCAAATAGTATAAAAGCGGCCACCTTCACTTCCAATCGGCCGTCCATAACAGTCACGCTCATTCGGTTCAATTTCATCTAAAGTTAACTTTGACTTGGGTCTGCCAAGGAAGAATGCAGGTTTGTTTGGAGTAGGTAAGGGTATGGTGTCATTGAGAAGCATAGAGATCATATCTGAAGTTGTCGAAGTTGTCGGTCTGTCCATTGCATTTTCTTGGACAACACACAAGTACTTCCAACTGATGGATCCTGTAAATCCAATGCATTTCCTTGTTGCCATAGCTCCCATGTCTGTATCATTAGAAATAACCTATAAAATGTTATCTTCATCCACAAGTAAAAGCTCCCGAATCATGTATTTCATTGCTCATCCAAGATGTCAGGGTCCAATTCCTCCCCGTTGGCGTACTAGAACCAAGTTTCATGCCCGGTAATAGCACGTTAGTTGGGTGACCAAAACTCTGCTACAAAACTGTCTTGTCAATATCTTTAATCAGCCAGAAATTACCAATTTCTTCCAGGGTGCAGTTACGTGTAGTTTTGGACCAGCGTCAACGTCGCTAATATTCATTAGGGTTGCGCCTCGATCAGTGATAATCAAGTTTCTGGTGTTCGGGTCGATGGAGAGATCATGCTTGCCCGAGGTGGATATGATTGGCTTGTTAGGATTGGCTTAACCATAGTTTCCAATTCAGCATCCTGGTGTACCAGATTCCCAAGTAACTACCATCTTCATCAAAGAACCCTAACGTGAAATTTCTAAGGACAGAGACAAGCTGGTCACGGGAGTTAAGTTGCCTGTCGAGTTTAATAGTAGAACATGCGTCTGCAGGAGGACAAAATCTGACGGTGTAATTGGCACCATAGTACTCAAATAAATCATCAGCATTATGGAACTCGTAACTATAGGATCTCGGGCACGCCGATTCAAAAAACTCTGCATATGCCGTTGGATTGCCTTACTGAATGTCGAGAACGTGTCGTTGCAACAATACCCAGGCGCAAAGTTCTGGCATGCACTCTTACATCCTCCTCCACCCTCCAACATCAGCTCCATCGGACACCGATTATTCAAATCGTCAACGCAGGCTGTCTTCGCACAATCAAGTATATAGTGACCCGACCAGCCAGTAGCCTCTACAGTCATCTGCAAATTATAGCCTTGAGTGAGGCCGGCATAATAATACTCCAAGTCAAAAATTTAGTCGATGATGAACTTCGCACGAGTAACAGGTGAGATTGCTGATCTTCCGCTGCACTCCAATTCACCGGAGCTACACTGGTCCTACACTCCTACCCCAGAAGGTACCTGACCAGTTCTCAGGAGCTTGGAACGGCCATTTATTACCCTTTGTCAGCTTGAATCCGGTGACACTGAGATTAGGTCTGCCTGAGATTGCAGGCCAAACTGTGAAGTCAGTCGTTGACTACATTGATAGTAGTCCCTGAAACTCCTGAAAATGTGCATGAAAATCACATTCAGTACATAATATTACCATGTGATAGTGTGTGTTCGTGTTACAAACTACAAAAAAACACTTACTGACCAATATAGAAGATGAATAAGAACAAGAAATTAAAACTCAGTACAGTATAACTATATAACTCACACTGTGTGCAGGCTGACCAAACCAATAATATACTCGTAATAATTGATGTAAACATATACCTCCAGCATTCATATGCTATAGCACATTTAGACATAGATACTATAAAAAAAAAGGGATTCGGTGCACGCAATAACCATGACTACTTTTGTAACTTAATCCATGTACCCGCATATCAAAGAGGCAATTATTTGATTGATACGCATTTAATAAATGTTAACGCACTTCTCTATAGTCCTTGTTTGGTATCAGAAAGATATGTTGGCACGCAAATGATAAGCAGGACATTGATAATTGAGAACAATAAGTTACGTTCATAAAAAATTAAGAGCAATAACTTCCGGTAAAATGTTATGTCAGCAAAAACAAGTAGTTAACCTGCATTTATCAAAGATACTGACCTTGAAAGTTACAACAGTATGTTGTTATGCTGATGCTGCGTCGGAATCTGACTCAAGTTTCCACCAAGCACGACTTCCATCCATTTTATTACCATCATCTTCCCTATTAACAAAATTACTAACATCCGAATCATCATCCTCGGAAAATGAACCATATAATCTCCTCTCCCTTTCATAATTATATGTCCACTCCAACCTTTTCAGAATATCACGATCTTTCCACCTCCCCACAACCGATACCGCTTCCTTTTTAGCCTTTCCCATAATAACCTCCTGCCAAGAGTATGAAGCATCAGAAACCCTCTTAAGAGCACCCTCATCACAATCACCAACCACCACTGTTTTCAAGCATCTTAATTTCGCTTCTTTCAGAACCTCCACAAAATCAGAATCATCTGAAACAAGTATCAAACATTCCATTTGTCGCTTATCCATCATATCCACCACATGGTTTTTCAACGCCACGTCAGCAGCCTGTGGTTTATTTGAAACAGTACTAACCCAATATCCGGCCCGTTTCAACTCATCTCCCAATCCATAGCCAACTTTTGGAGTTAAAATATCCCTTGCAGCGTTACTATACTTTTCCATTTTCATCGAATATTTCCCAACCAATTTTACCCTTTGACTACCTCTAGCCGACTCAATCTGACTCACTCGTTTCACATGTTCACGCTCATGAATCTGCTTAAAATGATTAATAAGCTTTTCATTATTATAAAACTTCCTCCCACAAACACGACATATATACGGATCAACCGGTTTAACCACACCCTTATTTTCCAACTGATCCAGCTTTTTCCTGTCTCTCCTATGTTCCTTAATCTTAGGAGGAACATAATCAAACGAACGTTGATTAGCATAAGCTATCTTGAACCTAACATCCCCAAATGACTCAGCAGCTTTTCTAAGCCTAATTGCTGCGTCAAACGGTGACACTGATTTCGGTGGCTTGTTGTCTAAGTCCCAAAATACAGCCACAATGTTTTGGCCTGCGTTGAAATGACAATGTCTAATCATCCTAAAAACTTTCGGTAGCCGTCTATCGTTAGTACATAACTTGATGAAACCAAACATTGTCAACCTGCAAAACATAACAAAGTAAGTTTTTAACGGGTATTTGAATTAGCTTATTTTATGGGCTTATGAGCTTATTGAGATTTGGAAAAGCCGATAAAGCTCACATTTTTCAGCTTATAAAGTGCTTATCAGCTTGAGCCTGTGGCTCAAGTCCATAATCTATTAATAATAAGCTGAAAAAATGAGCTTGATTGGATTTGCCATATCTCAATAAGCTGATAAGCCCATAAAATAAGCAAATTCAGACACCCTACTAGTCTTTAACGGGTGTTTGAATTAGCTTATTTTATGGGCTTATGAGCTTGTTGAGATTTCGAAGATCCAATAAAGCTCACATTTTTCAGCTTATAAAGTGCTTATCAACTTGAGCCACATAATGTATTAATAATAAGCTGAAAAAAGTGAGCTTAATTGGATTTTCCAAATCTCAATAAGCTTATAAGCCCATAAAATAAGCTAATTCAGACACCCTGTTAGTCTTTTTGAACACTAGTAATGATCACAATGCAAAAGTCAGTATGTCATTTTAACAAACAGGTTGTGGGCATTACTCATAAACAGATATCCAAACACACCCTTTATTATATTAGCAATTAAATTACAGTATACAATTTTGAAATGATACCTGTTGACAGATGATTTTAACAGATTAAGAATACCTGTATACTAGTGTTAATTATGAGCTGGTTAATATAAAACAGGAATCCAAACACTCCCTTTGTTCTTGAAGCATTATGCTGAGATAGTTAAATGGGCTTAATATAAGTGAAACAGCCTACCATTTACAGAACCCATTAGCATAAGGCCCAATTAAATAAACCATGCTGCTTTAACATCTTGACATAAGTCTTTACCTTTTTATTTTGTCTTTTCAAAATAAATGTTCATTTACACATTATATATTATATATATATACTAATTGGCGGGGAGGAAAACAGTGCAAAGCACGCATTAATTGCAAAGTTTCACAACTTGGCAGAAATAGTCCATGAGGTTCAAGTGGCGCTGCAAAGTAAGTCCAAACATTAAATGCAAAGTTTCACAACTTGGCAAAAACAGTCCCTAAGGTTTAAGGGACGTTGCAAGGTAAGTCCTGTAGAATTAATTGCTAACTATAGCAACTTGGCAAAATTAGTCCCTAAGGTTTAAGTGTCGCTACAAAGTAAGTCCTTTGAAGCCAATCCCGCTCGCGCGGGTTTCCACACTCGTATATACTAAATGTCGGGGAAGAGAGAGAGTAACAAGCAAAACATTAAATGCCAACTTTCTCAAGTTGGCAGAAATAGCCCCTGAGGTTCAAGTGACGCTGCAAAGTAAGTCCAAACATTAAATGCAAACTTTCACAACTTGGCAAAAACAGTCCCTAAGGTTTAAGGGGCGTTGCAAAGTAAGTCATGTAGCATTAATTGCTAACTATAGCAACTTGGCAAAATTAGTCCCTAAAGTTTAAGTGTCGCTACAAAGTAAGTCCTTTGAAGCCAATCCCGCTGCATCGCGCGGGTTTCCACACTCGTTATAACCAAGGACGGATGTAAGGGAAGGGGAGGACCTCGGCCGCCCCAAAATTTGCGGCACCTAGTGTAAATATTATATGTTTTAAGGGTAATTTAGTTGAGGTTACAAACAAATCTCCGATTCGGCCCTTCCAAAATAAATTCGGCCCCCAAAAAAGAATGTTCAAGTTTCGTCTATTTATAACCATTAGAAAACTGAATAACTGATATCGACATTATTCGTAACAGTAAAAAAAAGGGTTTTGATTCGAGTTTAGACGAAATTTAAACCAAACTAGATTGCTCTTAAAATTATGAGATGAGTTAATTGCATTTTTGGTCCATGTTGTATGGCTAAATTGCAGGTTTGGTCCTTAAAACTTTGAAAGTGCAATGATAGTTCTTATTTTGAAGTTTGAATTGCAATTTTGGTCTCTGGATAAAGTTAAATGACTAAAATACCCTTTGTCTTATTCAAAGAAGACAAGGGTAATTTGGTCATTTCACACCGAATAAGGGACCAAAAATGCAATCCAAACTTCAAAATGAAGACTATCATTGCACTTTCAAAGTTTTAAAGACCAAATATGCAATTTGATCATACCACAAAAACCAAAAATGCAATTAACTCTTATGAGATAATTTAAGTAGGAAAATGTGTTTGTTAATGAACTTAGATGACTATTATTGAGTAAGAAGTATAAATGAACAATGTTTTATGATATTTTTTTTATTAAAAGTATTACATCTTTTATAATAAAATAGGTGTGTTTCCCCAACTCTAGTGAGAGGTACATCAATGACTTTTGGTTAAAAAAAGTTAGAAAAAAAAAAGTAATTACCAAAATACACTTATAATATACTCAATTTACCATTACAAACTTTATTTCTTCACTTTACGAAAATAGACCAAAGCAGATACATGTACACACGTGCGTACCGATGCATCCCCATATATGCGTTGAGATTTATTTTATTTAAGGAAACACCCCATGGTTTAATACAGGGGGTGTTGCATTTTTATCTCTCCAAAAAATGATTTATGTAAGGTAACAGATACAAGAGTGCCATCAGTTTCTTCTTTTTGTCCCTTTTTCTTTTTTGGATGTTGCAGTTGCCGACGGAAGAAAACAAAAAGAGGTAAAAGAAAGATTTTTTTTTTCAATCATTATGTTTAGTAATTTTATTTTTTTTTGTAAATTTGTAAACTTAACTTAGTAATTTTTTTTTTTTTTTTTTTTTTTTGCGTTGTGTAAAAAAAAACGTAATCAAAAAATTATTGAGATTTTTAATAGGCTCAGATTTGAAGGTTGCAAAGTGATAAAGTCTTACTTTACCGTCCATTCGGTTTCGGTTATCATCATCGCCTTATCTCAAAAGTATTTTTCATCGACAAAGTTCACATTCACAATAGTAAGATTCTCAAATTTGCAGGCTTTCCTTTGTTATAAAAGATATCACATTCACAATTCACAGTTCATATCACATTCACAATTCACAGTTCATACCACAAAAAAGCAATCACAGTTCATACCACAAAGAAGCAGGGGTAATAAATTTGGCTTCGGAAAATGTCGAGTTCACCATTTTACACCAATGAGGTAATAAATTTTACATTTTATCAATAGCACATGCAAAATTTATAAAAAACGACAAAAAGACATATCGAGATTTTTCATAGGCTCAAATTATTATCGTTTTATCATTTTGGCTGCAAATTTGAAGGTTGCAAAGTGAAAAAAAAAATCATTTTACCGTCCATTCGATTATGCCATGCCAAATCATTTTTGCTGCAAATCAACAAAAAAAAATTATCATCATCGCCGTATCTCGAATTTTTTTAACCATTTAAAAAAAACAAGTTTAGATAAGCAACCATTAGAAACTGCTTATTACATAAGCAGTTTCAGATAAACAAAAACAGAACCAGATCTTTAAAAAAAAATTCCAAACCAAAAATACCATAGAAACCATCACGAAACATGGCTCAAGAATACCAACAACAAGAATACCATAGAAACCATCACGAGCCATGGCTCAAAAATACCAACAACAACAGGCCTCAAGAATACCAACAACAACATCAACCCAAGGCACGGTAACCTCGGTTACCGTGTCGGTTAAGCACGGGTCATGGCTCAAGAATACCAACAACAAGAATACCATAGAAACCATCACGAGCCATGGCTCAAGAATACCAACAACAACTGGCCTCAAGAATACCAACAACAACATCAACCGAAGGCACGGTAACCTCACAAAGAATACTCACCCATATACCATCACGAAAACCGAATCTAAAACTTTAGATCTAGGGCGCGTCGGTGAGAAATACCGCGCGTTCCCTATGTTAAAATGATCACCTTTCCACCTCTTTTTCGACGCTGGATCCTAGGGATCTTTAACATGGCAGGTGATGGAAATTGTGGCTATCGAGCTCTTACCGTAGGTCTTGGTCATCAGGAACAAATGTGGCCCATGATTAGAGCTATTGCCAGGGAAGAGATAGAGACTCACGAGGAAGTTTACAGGTAAATGTGGGACAATAATTTTACAAATATTCGTAACTCGATGAATTGGTTTGAAGGTCCAGCACCCCAGCGTTACTGGATGACTATGCCAGAAACGGGCGTGGCTATTGCTACAACTCTTAACCGTCCTATTGTATGTATAGCCAATAGACAATCTATTATGTGTCTTCCGCTGAGAGATGGTCCAAATACAGCACAAATATTGTCCCCCGTTGTGATTCTTCGTGTGGGGGAAGACCAGGCTGCTCACTTCGTTCTTGCGTTTCTTGATGAAAACTCACCACTCCCGTATAATCACCCACAATGGAGATGGTTCAGAAATGACGTGGCCGGGAGATGGGCACATATGTTTACTCAACGACAGAGCATGTTTAGACAGACGTAAAAAACGATTATTGATTTTTATTGTAAATAACAAAACATGTATAGACGATTACTGATTTATATTGTAAATGACAAAACATGTATAGACGATTACTGATTTATATTGTAAATGACAAAACATGTATAGACGATTACTGATTTATGACAAAACATGTATAGACCACGATATTACTAATTTATATTGTGAATAATTATACAAATTCTTTTGGACAGATGCAACAAGAAAATCCTTTCTTGTGTCGTTGTCGACGTGGATTTATAATTGAAAGAACATCCCACAAGCCCAAAACTTGTGGTCTGAAGTATTATGCATGTCTTTTGTCAAAGGTAAATAATTAAACGTTTGCTTATTTACATAAATATATCAATAACTTGTTTGTTTAGAATACATTTCTTATAATTGTTTCATCATGTAACATCCAGAGACTGAAGACTATGGGTGTCGATACTTCATGTGGAAGGAAATATTTCAACAAAAGTACTTTGGTGAAGCCTCTTCTTCAACACAGTGCTCAAACTGCGAAACTAAAGATAAAATGATCAACATGCTATTGGCTCAAAACAATTTGTTGAAGGCAAGAATAAAGACGTTGGAGGCATCACTGGAATTGGCAAGAAATCCAGTTGATCACGCATGTCAGTCGAGTGGAATACTCTATGAGCTTATAGATGACATTAATAATCTTCATGTGGAGTAAATTTCATTGTAATATTAGTAACATTTGTTGATGTACTTGTTTAATATTTTAATGTCTAATGTTTTAACGTAAAAACACTACACAAATAAATATACTCTACATATAAAATACTACACAAATAAATATACTCTACATATAAAACGCTACACAAATAAATACACACTATATATATACACTACACAAATAAAACAATACACAAACAAAAAACAAAACAAAAAAACAAAAAAAAGGAAACCAATCATTGGGCCAATGATTGGTCTACATGAGGTGCATGGGAAGGAATTATTGGGGTGCAAGATTAGATTGACCCATATCTAATTAACTTTACTTCCAATTCTATCACCAAGATATTGTACTTTTGTGATGTTGACGTAACCTTACAACTACCCATGATATGCTATCAATATTTAGCTAAAAAAATAAAAATAAAATAAAATAAAATAATTTAGTTGCATAAGAAAAAAACATGCGCCACCCTTCGTTTTTAGTGCATTGATCTTGTGGTTTTAATATTAAATGAAGCACACAAAGCTTCATATGCTCTTGGGTTTTGTCATTTTATTATCCTATGCGCTTGAGTTTTGTCATTTTGTGGTTTTTTAATATTAATTCAAGCACACCAGTCTTATATGCGGTTTGGTTTTTGTCTTTTTGCGTTTTTGTGTCAAAATCAGAGTCGTTGATTAATAAAGTGTCTTTCATCCGCTGGCTTGCATTGTTAGACCAATTTCGTAAATCTTATGTGTGCGGTCCATTTCCGTAATATACTATCAAAAAAAGTTCACTTAAAAATATTTTCTATAAAATCATTGAAATACTTTTCGTTAGAGGTAAAGCTTTTTTTTCCTCAATGACTTGAGGATCCTCGAGTTATTTGAGGAATGACTTGATCAAAACACGCTCTCATATTATTTACTTATTCTTTTAATTTAAGTATGAAATAAAATTATGCATGGACTTTTTTGTATTAAAGTAGAACTAGTTATAATAGGTAGATTGCGGAAAGATAATTTGGCAAAACTAAAGTCATTAATAGCCATTGCATCGTGAATGCTTTAAGCATTTTTGGTTAAATATTCATTTTTGTTTTACTGCATTTTTTATTTAGTTCATTTTTGAAAGCGTGTAACCATCTTCAATAAACTGTGAGAGTTTTATATTTCAATTTCTGTTAGATACAAATAATGATGAAGTTGCCACACTAACACTCGCAGAAAAGAGAAAACCTCATGTGTGTTTGGCGGGGCATTTTAAAACAACTAGCAATTAACGTTTTGTATGAAAAACTTGGTTGCCAGCGAAAAACACTACTATTTCAAACACTAAAAAGATAAAGCATCATAATTCTAGCATAACACATTATAATTTAATTACAGATACCTTATCAAACACAAAACAACTCTTGTTTACTGCTACTATTTACAACTACTACTAGTTTCGTCAAACATACCTTTTACCCTGCTTAAGTGTGACAGTAAGTTCAAACCACGTAATTAAACTGGTCAAAAGGTTAAAAACATTAAGACTAAAATACACGGTTGGTCCTTAAAGTTGGCACGACGCATCGCGATGGGACGAAACTCGGCCTTTTCATCGTTGGGGGTCCCTATTTCAAGTTTATACTCGCTACAAGTCCTTTGACCATATTGCCGTTAGTCAAGGGCACTTTTGTCAATTCTATATTTCAATTATTGCCACATGTAATGTAACCTCTTCCCGCCCCAATAAACACATAGTCTCTATTATTATTCGTCCCAGAACTTTCGTTACAAGAATTATCAGAATTCACAAACCCTAATTGCAAGTCACAAAACCTCTGTTTATCAATCATAAAACCGAAACATGGACTTTACTCTATGGAAAGTAAGAAGACATCCATGTAATCCAGTTGATGATACCGTCCTATACGACTCTGCTAAGAAGAAATACGGTACTGTTTTTTTTATTACAGTTATTGGAATTTGTAATTGTGGTATTTATTGTTTCCCAATTAAGTTTTTAGAATGCTTTAAACATATATTGACATGTTTTCAGGTGGTAGATCTAATATGTTTAGCATGAGGGTTCATCACAATGGTGTCTTTAAATACTGGCCTGGTAGAATATACGTTGGAGGCATGGAAACTTTAGTTGATTTGGTTGATGTTGATAGTGTGTCAGTTGAAGAGTTGGATGTTCTTATGTATGAATTGGGTTATGAGCTTGGTTCAAAAAATTACTATTACTTTGTTAAGCCTGGTAGTAATTTAGATGATGGTTTGTATAGATTAAGTGAGAGTGCTAATTTAGAAATATTGAAAGATCTTGTTGATGACCATAAGATGATAGAGGTTTATGTTGAAAATGGTAAGACAACATTGGACGTTGATCAAATGTCACCAAAGTCAATTAGGACAGTTATTGCTGATGTGGATGCAACAAAGAAAATGGCAGCTCTTGCTATTGTTCCATATTGCTCAAAGAAATTGTTCTTAGAAAACATTGTTAATAAATCTGTGGTAGAGGATATATGTGAGGTTACACATCAACCTTTGGAAGTCAATACTTTGGTACAATATAGTCAGATACCAGAAGCAGAACCCTTGTTTCCATCTGTAGAGGTCTGTCAGACTGAAGATGTTTTAAGTGATGTCAACCAGTATATAGATAAACATGTTGAGCATATCCAAATAGATAGTCCTAAAGAGGTATGTCAAAATGATCAAGAGTTAGGTCATCATGAGGAGGAAACATGTAATCATGTGGATCATATCAAAAAAGGTAAATCTGTACAGGTAAGTGAAATCGATGAAGCTTTAAGTGATGACAATGTGAGTGAGACAGACACTTATATGAGTGATGATGATGATATTGAGAACAATGGTGACGGAAACACAGTTGTCGATGAGGCTAATACTTTTGAGGAGCCTGATTTTGATGTTAATCTGTTCAAAGTGACCGAGACTACAGATTTACCATCTATAGGTACCACCAGCCAGCTACCACATGATTTTTTTAAGGAAAATGAGTTGGATCTGTTAGATGATAATGATTTTGCAAGTGGTTCTGAGAATGAGGATGAGTATGTTATTTGGAGGAACAAATTGAGGGCATACAAGAAACAAAAGTTAAGTGAGGCAGCACAAACAGAGGACGAAATATATTTTTTTTTTTGTGGTCAAAGTTTTGTTACTGCAAAAGAAGTGAAAGATAGGATATACATGCTTTCAATAAAGACTAGGAGGAAATTGCAACTAATTAAGAATGACAAACAGAGAATATGGTTAGGTGTCTCGGACAAATACCTGTTTGTGGAATAACCGAAGGTTCCGGGCTGGGAAAAGCCCCAAAGAGGAAAAATGGTCCGATAACTAGAGGCCTTGGTAGGGATGTATATTTGCGAACACGCAAGGAGCAAGCAATAGATTGTCCATGGTTGTTGTATGTAGCCAAAAATACAAATAAAGATGTATGGATTGTTCGAACTTTCAGGGATGAACACAAATGTTTGCAATCAAGAGACATTAAAGCATGTGACTACAAGTTTCTTTCGAAGAAAATAGTTGAACAAGTTCAAGTCAATCTAGATATTCCAATCAGGGCTGTTAAAGATCAGCTCAGTAAACAGTTTGAAGTTCAGGTGTCTATGCAAAAAGCATTAAGGGCAAAAAAAACAAGGCAGAAAATGAGATTATGGGTGATCATAAGCAGCAATACACCCTTTTAAGAGACTATGTTGAAGAGTTGCAGAAAACTAACCCATGTGCCTACAACCATTCTTCCACCTAAACATTGGTATAAGTCACAGGTGCCTACAACCATTCTTCCACCTAAACATCATAAACCATTAGGTAGGCCACGAAAGAAAAGAACCAGGGCTTTTACTGAAAATGATAATTGTGAAAAAACCAGTAACTTGTCACAGTCTAGTAAGAGTGTGGTTTGTGGTATTTGTGGCAATGCTGGACACAACAAGAAAACATGTCTTGGGTAAGGAGGTGTAACAGGAAGTCAAGGCACTACACAACAGTCTGAAAAAATAGGTTCATCCCAGCCAAAAGTTACATCGAAGAAGAAGGCAAAGGTTACAGGTGACAACTATGCAGGTAATAATCAACTAAGTGTGGTCCAGTCTCAATCTGGAAGTCAAGTTGATGCTGCTTCTGGTGGGTTTCCAAAACAATTTTGGACTAAGACCAAGATTATAGCAGCAAAGCTTTCTTCACCAAAAAAAATGCTAGTTAAGCATATGAAAGCGAATGTTATCCATCGAATATGTATTCCCCTAAACATTATTTGCTGTGTTTAAACAATTTATGTTTCTGAACTTTGTATACTACAAAATTTTATGCATTTGGAAATATATCCATTTGTGTTATGTATGAAATCATGTCATGTTACTGTATGGGTTAAATTGTGTATTTATTGTATTAATTTTATATAGTCTTCATACATCTGTGTTTTGAGTTGGATACTGTTATTCTATTATCACAAACAGGAATTAAGGATCAAAGATGGATGAACAACACCATATCAAGTTTATGTTGATACTCAGAAATGGTGTCGGTTCACCCATCCTTGAGACTTCATACGTCTATGAATCTTGGATCTGTTGAACTTGGATATGTGTTTTGAGTTGGCTACTGTTTTTCTATCTTCATACGTCTATGAATCTTGGATCTGTTGAACTTGGATCTGTGTTTTGAGTTGGCTACTGTTTTTCTATCATCACAAACAGGAATGAAGGATCAAAGATGGATGAACAACACCATATCAAGTTTATGTTGATACTCATAAATGGTGTCGGTTCACCCATCCTTGAGACTTCATACGTCTATGAATCTTGGATCTGTTGAACTTGGATCTGTGTTTTGAGTTGGCTACTGTTTTTCTATCATCACAAACAGGAATGAAGGATCAAAGATGGATGAACAACACCATATCAAGTTTATGTTGATACTCAGAAATGGTGTCGGTTCACCCATCCTTGAGACTTCATACGTCTATGAATCTTGGATCTGTTGAACTTGGATCTGTGTTTTGAGTTGGCTACTGTTTTTCTATCATCACAAACAAGAATGAAGGATCAAAGATGGATGAACAACACCATATCAAGTTTATGTTGATACTCAGAAATGGTGTCGGTTCACCCATCCTTGAGACTTCATACGTCTATGAATCTTGGATCTGTTGAACTTGGATATGTGTTTTGAGTTGGATACTGTTTTTCTATCATCACAAATAGGAATGAAGGATAAAAAATGGATGAACAACACCATATCAAGTTTATGTTGATACTCAAAAGTGGTGCCATACATCCATCTTTGAGACTTCATATTGTTAGGATTTTAGATCTAGTTAACCAGTAACCTCTACGAGTAAGCAGCGGAAAATGGATCTAGTTAATACAATTATGTTAACACGTAATTAATAAACACATAATTTAATACAATATTAAATAATTAAAAGGGAATAAAGAAGGCTAACCTTGGTTGGCAACTGGACTCTAGTAACGGAACAATAAACCCTGCGAAACCTTTAAGTATCTAAAATAGATACCTCGAAGAGTATCACACACAAACCCGATTCACGTATACGTTCGATGTAGCTAGTCGAGAACGTAACTATTAAAACCAAACAACTCCTTTGTCACTTGAATACCCCACGTGCAGAAAACCCAAGGAACCTGCCTCCTTCCTGTCCGAGAAAAACAAAGCAAAAAAACATGCTTTTATATGTTACACGATATCGGACACAATATGTCCGATATATACTCCTTGCTGCCCGAGATCAAAGCAGGAAAACAGAAGCAGCTACGACCCTTGAATCTGCTGCTATGTGTCGACAAGGAAACAAGAAGCAGCCACCAATCTAAACACTTGCTTACAATTCAAGTTTAGAACCAAAACAACCACCTTCTTGTCAACTTATGCTGTCAATCGACCAAGAAGAAAAATTCAGGGAATCGTAATCAGAATTAGGGTTTAGTAGCTGAAGTTATGCGTGTCAAAGGAAGGAGCAGAATGTGTGTTTATATAGGCTCTATGTCGAACCAACCTAGATAACCTAGCTTGGTCGACAAGTTAAAAACAAGCCCAAACCCACTCCAATCTCTTTACCCGATCGGTTGTGAAACACAAGGCCCAAGGCTTCCACATTTAACGACCCAAATAGTAAGCTAAAACAGCCCACGGGTCAAACATATTGATCGGGTCATAACATGCATATCGGGTAACGTTTATTCAAGTATTTGTTACGTTCAACACGTATACTCGTGTTTATCGCGTGTGCCCCCATCGACTCACACACATATAGTTGCTTTGTCGTGTTTTAGAACTCCCACAAACCAATAGCTCCCATTTGGGAGTTGGTGTGCCGAATGGCACACAAAACTAACGACGGAAACGCCTAGCAAATGCTCTCACTCGCTTTTTAACTAAATGAGTCTGAGAGAATAGTTTCGTAAAAGTTTCTCAGTAGCATGGTCATTCAATGTCTTGCTTTAATCATCCTTTGTTATAGATACCGTTAAACCATGGATTATGGATCTTTAATCATTCCATATAGTTTAACCATTTAGAATCTCGTTATAGATTTTAATTCAGATATGTTGGGAATTCTGTGAAGTATGAATTATGCTGAAAATAACGCTGAAGGAATCTACTGAAGTACATGGATTCTGCTGAAGGAATGTACTGAAGTATATGGATTCTGCTGAAGAAGGACTTCTGCTGAAGTTATATTATAGTATAGTTGGTTTCTGCGGATATAGATATTCCGTATATTTATTAGTTTGTTAGGATTTGCATGAGCTATTTTAGGTAGTGATATGCATTTATTTTATATTATTGTTTTATTTAGGGTTCCTTGTGTATAAAAGGAACTGTGGTCTCTTGTATTAGACACTTGAAAGAAAAAGAAAAACCTCTGGAGAAAAACATTCCAGGAAAACTCTTTAGAGAGAAGAAAAAGATCCATAGAGGATCATTGTTTCAATAAGAAAAACCTTGTTGGTAACTTTGATTGTGTTAATTATTATCCGCTGTGCATCTATTCAATCATTGTTATTATACCCTAGTTGATTCCGGATCTTGGTTTCAACAAGTGGTATCAGAGCGGGTGGCTCTTGATCTAGGTTTGATAAGGTTTTTCGTGTTATTAGGGTTTTTACCCTAATTCGACAAGAAGCAGATTTGAAGAAAAATTTATTACGAGGTAACCGGTATTTTTCTTGGTTTTGTTTGATTCTGTTATGGGTGATTGGTGCACGTAAGGTAACTTTAATCATATAATATTGGTCTTGATTCATCTTGGACCCCACTGTGCTATTGATGTTTGTGATTCTACCGAAGGATTTGTAATATTGGTCTTGAATCATCACTTTGATTGGCTAATATATTTGTGATTCTTCTGAAGGATAACGTGGGTATATTGACATTAACAAAAGTGAGTACAATAATAGTTCAATTTTTGATTGGTCAATATTATTGTGATCACGTGGGCTTGAACTTTGGATCTCCGAATTCATTTGGTCAGCACATGTACTATGTTTAATTGTATCATCACGTGATATTCACTTAATACGTAGTACGGAGTATTTGTTTTGTGCACTGCTTGGACCCACGAGGGATTTGATTGGCTGATGTGGGGCTCGAAAGAACTTGAAACACAATTAATGTGCTTTGTGATTTAGTGGTTTCTGCTACGTGGGTCCTTCATTTTTTTTATACTGATTTTGCATTCGAATTGGTTGTCACGTGTGTGTGGTCACGTGAGAAGTGTTTCATATTCAAGTGGGGCTGACTTATACAACCTTGGTCAAAGAATGGATCACATGGGTGATTGCCTTTCGATGTAGGTGTAATTTATTGCTGCAGTTTATGTGTCTGCCTCGTGAAGGGTCCCACGCAAGGATTTCATTTTCACTGATATTCTTTTGTCATTGCTGCTGAACACGTGAGTGGGTTTTCTCTTTGTTTGGTCACGTGAGATTCCATATATGAGTAAGGTATTTTGGATATAATTTGATTTGCTGTGATACATTGTATACTTGTTACTGTGGTCATACTAGTATGATTGGTTGGGTTAGTGATTGTCACGTGGGATTGCTAGTTGGTATATTGAATTTGGTACCATTCTCATTCACTTCATATCTGCTGAAGTCTTCAAGTGTCTCAACTGGGCATACAATTTGAGACTGCTGCTATCACATAACTTTATTGATGTTATCACATAAAATGGCTGAATTTGATAGTAATAGTGATGTTATGTTTCCTTATTTGATGGATGATGAGTACGAGGTCTGGGCTAAGAAGATGGAACATTGGATCATAAATAATGATATGAATATCTGGAAGGTGATCCAAAATGGCAACAGTTTGAAAAGGACTGGAAGTGATCGCGATGGAAATCTCTTTTATCTTCCTCCAACGACTGCAGATGAACACATTGCTGTACAAAGAGAGTCAAAGGCCAGAACTATCTTGCTTAAATCTATTCCTGCTGATCATGTAGCAGATTTTCGTTATATGGATGATGCAAGTCGTATATGGGATGCACTCAAAGAAAGGTATGGTGGAAAGGCTGAATTCAAGAAGATGAGCAAGGAAGCTGATGCTGCTGGTTATGCTGAAGAACTTGCCAGTCCACACTTTGCATTCATGGGCATCTCTCAGGTACAAAAACAAAATTGTGTGTTTGGTCGTAGTGATAAATACAATGAACTAAAAGAAGCTTATGATATTTTGAAACCTAAATATAATGAATGCTATGTGGAAGTTGAAGCTTATAAACAGGCTTTAAAAACACTAGAAAGACAAAAGGTTTGGTTTCAGAAGAATCAAATAGCTTATGATGAGAAGATAGGTGTATTAGAAAGGGATCTCGAATGTGCTAAAAATGAGTTAAAGTGGTCTGAAAAGTTAAGAGCAGATGGAGTATCAGAAAATTTAGAGCTTAAAGAGAAACTTAATGAGGAAATTGCTAGGCATAAAGAATGGATATTAAATGGAAACAAGTTAGCAAGTCACATCTATGCTAGTCAAACTCCAAATACTACTATAGGTTTAGGCTTTAAAAAATATGTAGGTCCTGAAGCTAAATATGATGGGCGTAAAACTACTCAAGCGGGTTTAACTCATTATGTCAAAGAGGGTGCATTACATGCTGTCCCTGGACCTATTAGAGGTGAACACATGCCCATTGACCTTTCCCTCACTGTTGACTTTGATGGATCACACCATTTATATGGCAAAAAGTCAAGTGACTTGCCAGACCTTAGTAGCAAAACTAATGACTCTGTCTCTTGTTCTGAAAGTGACAAGTCATCAGACCTAAAGTCCACTGACTATGCCTCATGTGATTCAAGTGAAAAGTCTGACTCACCTGAGCACACACCCAAGACCGCACCTAAGTCTAAAGTAGCTGATATTGAGCCCATTGCTGAGCCCAAAACAAAGCCAGTTACTGATTCTGTTAAACACAATTTTGCGTCTAGTTTTGATAAGTTTAAATGTAATAAACAAAGTTGTGTTAAGAATAAGTATGTTAAGAAGAAATCTTGTTTTGTGTGTGGTAGTAAACTCCATCTTATTAAAGACTGTGATTATCATGAGAAAAGGATGGGTGTTTCCTCTGGCCATAAGACTTCTAGACCCACATGGACTAATGTTGCTAGTATTCCTCCATTTGTTCCCAAAGCTGCACATGTGAGAGCAGGTAAACCAGTTCCTACTGGTAAGCCAAAGGTGTATGCATCTGTTTCTGCTGACAGGCTTAATAGGCCTTTTCCAGTTCCCTCTGGTGGAGGATATTCTTCACCAGTTGCTACTGGTTGGTGGAACAGTAATGTTAGACTTGTGCCATATAGACCTACTAGTTCTTATTTTCAGTCATATACACCTTATGTATCTCATATGAATATGGCACATGGTGGAGTTGGAGTGGCAACTGTTGATAAGCCCTCAAAAGGTTATTCTTGGAAAACTCAAAGAAAAGGTTCATTCTGGGTACCCAAGAACAATAGTCCTTGTCAGGTACATTGATTGAGGGGAGGCATAAGCCTAAGGGGAGGCTTATTGTTGTATATTTATCTTCTAACCATTTTTGCAGATGTTGGATCCTCATACGCCTAAGGGGAGGCTTAGTGTTTCTGCTGACACTACAACTGTCTTTGGTTTCTACTAATGCTTGATGGTTTATTTTCCATGTTTTGGTTATTTATTTTTTTTCTTTATTTTTATATTTTGTTATGAAAATTAAAAAAAAAAAAAAAAAAAAAAAAAAAAAAAAAAAAAATCGTGTTATTTCTTTTAGTGATTAAAAAAAAAAAAAAAAAAAAAAAAAAAAAACTCTAACCTGTCTGTGTTCAGTTTCTACTTTTTCTTGCCTGCAGGTTTTGGTGTTGGTTAATAACCACACAACTAATGGTTTTCATCTCACCATGTCTTTCTGACACAAGAGTTGACTAGCCCACAGGATTATGGCTTGTGGTAAAGGCTGCGGAAATCCATAAATGGTAATCAACTCACCATGATGATGACGGTATTCCATCGAAGAGTTGGCTAGTCCAAAAGCAAACGGTTTTTGGTAAAGACATCTCAATTCCGTTGATAGCTGTAATGGTTTGCTCAAAATCATAGGGTATGCAACCACCCATGCTTAATTGCTGAGTGTTGTATGGTCATCAATTCACCATGGTTTATTCCTTTTTGGAATCCAAGAATTGACTAGTCCTGAGCAAACGGCTACAGGTAAAGACATATCAAATCCGTTTATAGTTGCTGATTTGCTAATAAATCAGATGGTTATCAGTGTACCATAGTTTTCAAACTTAAACATTTGGCTACTCCAGTAGTGATGGCTATTGGTAAAGAGACATCAAATCCATTATTTTCAATGATTCACCTCTCACAGGTGTTAACACATCTGGATGTGATGAGAATAGTATGAAACTAATCTGTTTTGATGTACATGTTGTCATTTGTTGCTGCAAAGATCTGGCGTTTCACAGTTTTGTCATCATAGAGATGTACTTATTTTGGTTCTTTGCTGCTGATGTTCGAGTACAATCCTCAAGTTCTGAAGCGTTAAAGTACTATCGGGAAACTGGAACTTAACCATGTCAAATTCCAGTTTAGGGGAGGATTGTTGGGAATTCTGTGAAGTATGAATTATGCTGAAAATAACGCTGAAGGAATCTACTGAAGTACATGGATTCTACTGAAGGAATGTACTGAAGTATATGGATTCTGCTGAAGAAGGACTTCTGCTGAAGTTATATTATAGTATAGTTGGTTTCTGCGGATATAGATATTCCGTATATTTATTAGTTTGTTAGGATTTGCATGAGCTATTTTAGGTAGTGATATGCATTTATTTTATATTATTGTTTTATTTAGGGTTCCTTGTGTATAAAAGGAACTGTGGTCTCTTGTATTAGACACTTGAAAGAAAAAGAAAAACCTCTGGAGAAAAACATTCCAGGAAAACTCTTTAGAGAGAAGAAAAAGATCCATAGAGGATCATTGTTTCAATAAGAAAAACCTTGTTGGTAACTTTGATTGTGTTAATTATTATCCGCTGTGCATCTATTCAATCATTGTTATTATACCCTAGTTGAGTCCGGATCTTGGTTTCAACAAGATATACCAAATGTAATCAAGAATCATCTTGCATTACCCTTTGGGTCCGGCCAGACAGTTATCTGATTAAATTTGGAGAGGCGCCATGGTATCTTTCTGCACATATCAAGTGGAGTAACAAATCCTTTATTGACTACAAGCGTTGTGGATGTTGCTTCACATCACTCCGAAATATAGCTTTTATAACTACCTTATTCAGATAGCGTTTTGCATATACTTACAAAAAATGATATTCACACATAACAGAACTTACTTGTATCTCAAGTCTAAGGACGAAGATAACAAACCATTTTCAATATTTTACTTATGACAAGGATCCAAAAGTAAATGTTTGAAAGTTGGGGAATCCAATATGCATCTCTAGTGAATACATATGAGTTTGGCGGGAACAATCCGAATTCTCGTTAGAATTATAACCAACACTCACATTTGCCTTATCATAACAATATTCCCATATTGTTAACCGACAATGGACATATTTAGAATGATAAATCATTTCATGAATTAAACATGCAAAAATGGAATAACAGATTATATGAATATAATAACAAATACCTCGTATATTTATTAATCAGAAAATAATAAATGTTTACAACTCCAAATTATCCAAATACTAATTAACACACAGTTTACATGAGACTACTAGCAGGTACCAAACCTATTTCTCTAGTCAATTTAGAATGCTTAGGGAAATCCAAAGCTTTCGTAAATGGATCAGCTAGATTGTCATCTGTGTGAACCTTCAATATCTTCACATCTCCCATTTCAATGGTCTCTCAAAGATAATGAACTTTAGCGCGATAATGTCTAGCACCTTTAGTGATTCCGCTTTCATTAGCTATAGTAATGGCTCCAATATTATCACAATACATATTTATGGGTTCTTCAATTGTGGGAACGATGTTCAACCCAGAAATGAATTTACGAATCCATACAACCTCTTTTGATGCATCACAAGCAGCAATATACTCAGCTTCAGTAGATGAAGTAGCAAAAATACTTTGCTTAGTGCTTTTCCAATCAACAACACCTCCATTAAGAACAAATACATATCCAGTCTGAAATTTTAAGTCGTCAGCATCTGTCAGATATCCAGCATCAGTGTAGCAAGAAACCCTGAGCTCTTGTTCATCTTTTCCTCCATAGATCAGAAACATATCCTTAGTATTGCGTAAATACTTAAGAATATTTTTCACAGCAGTCCAGTGAAGTTCACCTGGATTCTGTTGGAATCGGCTTGTTACATTCTGTGCAAACGCAACATCAGGACGAGTACATCTCATAGCATACATAATAGAACATATAGCCGAAGCATAAGGAATTCTTTGCATGCGCTCTTTCTGAGCAGGTGTCTCAGCACCTTGTGATTTACTCAATTTAGGCTTATCTTGCATTGGGATTGCGCCACGTTTGGAGTTCTCCATACAAAATCTTTTCAAGATTTTCTCAATGTAAGCACTTTGACTCAAACCAATCAATCGTTTAGATCTGTCTCGATAGATCTTAATTCCAAGAATATATGCAGCTTCTCCTAAATCTTTCATGGCGAAACATCTTCCAAGATAGGATTTTACATCTTGTAACATTGGAATATTGTTTCCCATAATCAATATGTCATCAACATACAAAATTAGGAAAGTGACATAACTCCCACTAGCTTTCTGATATACACATGGCTCATCTTGATGTTGAGAAAATCCAAATTTCTTTATCTCATCATCAAAACGTTTATTCCATTGCCTTGATGCTTGCTTAAGTCCATAAATGGAACGCTTGAGCTTGCATACACGGTTAGGATATTTTGGATCAACAAAACCTTCAGGTTGCTCCATATAGACCTCTTCGTAAAGATGTCCATTGAGGAAGGTGGTTTTGACGTCCATTTGCCATATCTCAAAGTCATAGTATGCTGCTATGGCTATGAGAATCCTTATAGCTCTAATATCTGCTACAGAAGAAAAGGTTTCTTCATAATCAATCCCGTAGGTTTTAGTGAAGCCCTTTGCTACAAGACAAGCTTTAAAGGTGTATACCTTACCATCCATGTCAGTCTTCTTCTTGAAGAGCCACTTGCTGCCAACTGTCTTGCAGTTAGGAGGAAGCTCAACTAAGACCTAAACATCATTGTCTTTCATGGATTGCATTTCCACATTCATCGCATCAAGCCATTTCTTGGATTCAGGATCCAGCAATGCAGCTTTATAGTTATTGGGTTCACCAAGATCCCCTAACTCATGTTCCTCAGCGTCAATGTATAAACACATACGGTTAGGAGCACGGCGTGTCTTATTGGACTTTCGAATGGGAACAATATCACTTTGAGGTTCTTCAATTTCTTGATCATCCTGATCATGATGAATGCTAGTGTCTAAAGAAGGATTTGTATCTTCTTCTTGAAGTAATTCAAGATCATCCATACTCCCACTTGCTTTAAGATCCATGAGATTACTCTCAAAGAAATCAGCATTTCGAGCAACAAAAACTTTGTTCTCAGATGAAAGATAGAAAGAATATCCCATAGTTTCCTTAGGGTATCCTACAAAGATACACTTAATAGCTCTAGGTTCAAGTTTGTCAGGCTTGGTAAGTGTATTACGCTTAGCAAGTGCCTCACAACCCCAGACTTTTAAGTAAGACAGCTTAGGGGCTTGCCCATGCCATACTTCGTACGGTGTCTTTTCAACCTTATTATTTGGAACCATATTGAGAATACATGCATCAGACTCAAGGGCATAATCCCAAAAGGACTTTGGAAGAGTAGTTTGTTTTATCATAGAACGCACCATGTCAAGCAGGGTTCGATTTCTCCTCTCAGATACACCATTGTGTTGTGGAGTATAAGGAGGAGTTCGATGGGCAATAATCCCATGCTCTTTCAGATGATCCAAAAACTCTTGACTCATATATTCACCTCCACGATCAGTACGTAGTGATTTTATGGTCTTCCCGAGTTGATTTTCTACTTCCTTTTGAAACACTTTGAATGTTTCAAACACTTCATATTTATGTTTCAGCAAGTAAACATAACCATACCGACTATAGTCGTCAGTGTAAGTCACGAAGTAATTTGCTCCTTGTCTTGAAGTGATTCTAAATGGACCACATACATCTGAGTGTATAAGTCCAAGCAGATCTTTAGCCCTTTCCACTTGATGTGAATAAGGTTTTCTAGCCATCTTACCAGACATACAAGCAACACACTTTTCAAGAGACTTAATGTCAGATGAGTTGAGAAGTCCATCGTGTTGCAACTTCTCCATGCGTTTCTTGCCAATGTGTCCAAGACGACCATGCCACAAGAGAGCAGAGTCCAAGTTAGTCTTGGCTCTTTTATTGCTTACAACAAACATAGAACTTTCATTTGTATTTGAATAAGACATTTCAATTTCATAAACACCATCACGAGGAATAGCAGTAAAATAAACAACGTTATTCTTAGAAACTGAAATATAATTATTCGATTCATAATCTATTAAATATAATAAACAAGAGTTTTGTACTACCCTTTAAAGCACCTCATGCAATTAATATTCTGATGTGTTAGGAATGTGATTGGTCACTAATATAGGCAAGTACAAGTCCAATTCTTAATTCTTCAATCATAAAGCTTTTTTCACAAGATTCATAAAAAAAATCAATTTCTACAACACATTAATGATAATACATGTTATTCGAATCATCCCTAAAATAATGTATACGACATTCAAAGCATTCAAAAAACCATCCCAAAATAAGTTACGAATTTTTATGATAATTTTTTTTGAATAAGGTATTTTCACCTTCAAATCGACAGTTACCATTTTTTGATTATCACTTTGATTCAGCCATTCTTATCAACCCCTAACATCTCGAGTCGATGACATTTTTTCGTTGTTGGCCATATGTAAGTTTTGATTTATCTTCTTTTGTTTAATTTGATATGTTAATTTGGTACTTCTAAATTTTATATTGATTATGAATATGAGGGTCGTTATATGTAGTAGATCTGAAGATTGGTTTCATTTTTTCTGTAATACATGTTTGTGCAGGAATTTAAAAATAAAAAATCAAATGTTTGTAAGTGACTTAGAGAGTGCATGGTGTTTGATGCAATGTTTGAAAGAATTTTTAATAGCACGGTATGCTATCTTTTAACCCCCCTTTCAAGCAAAATTGATGTTTTTTAAGTGAGGTTGTTTATATAGTGTGTACTAATTTTGAATGTCATAGATATTTAGTAATTCTCCTTGGTTATATACCAAAAATACGAGTTTTGATTGTCAGTTTAATGGAACTAATCAGAGTGTGGCTACGGATAACCAATCGTCTCGATTGCTTGACGAGGATACAAGTTTCGATTGCTGGATAGGAATGGCTCATCACGCCATAGTACAGGTAATTTGATGAATTGGTTTTGTTTCGATTAAGTTAAATATATTTGCTTTGTTCCAATTTATTTAAAAAAAAAGTAAACGCTGATGTTAAGCATAGATTTACTATGGTTTTAAATTCCGTGATTTTTTGTAGGTCACAACTGAAACGCTTTTATTAATCAATAGGGAGTATATTGAAGTGAGTTTAGAGACCCATCACAAATGTTGTTTACCATGTGATTTTTATGATTATTGTGGGAATCTTTCTAATAACTTTGGTACATTATTTAGTTTCTCCAATAAGCTTAATGTAGATTTCGATACTTTTGATTCACTAATTTTGATGTTTACCACAGGTATGTGATTTGGAGGTCGCATGAAATGTATTCGATGAAATGTCTAAGAGAAAGGTAATTCGTTTTTGCCATAGTGTAAGCATTTGGGATGTAGATTACGACAGGTTGTAACCTTAGTATTACCATTAAGTCGTTAGTAAGGGATACTAATTATTTTATGTTTATTGTGTTTAATCTTTGAACTATATGCTTCAAATAAGTGGTGTCTTTAAGTGGTACTGGTGATTAAATACGATACATCATGCACTTTTGTTATAGATTTAAACGTTAATATTGATGAGAGCTTAACTTAGTTATGTTTCTTAGGATGATTTATAAAGCATAATTCCCCTACGAAAAAAGAATTTTAAATCAAAAGTACAATGGAAGTCCGTCATTATCATTTTGCCAGCTGAATTACATGGCTCAAAAATATAAATTTGTTTAATGTCTGCCATTTTTCTTTATTTTTTTGCAGGCCGGATATGAAGATAACGGCATATATATGTTGAGGAAGATCCTATCGTATATGCATATTATGGCTTCGATGAAATGCGTGAATGAAATAAAAGACCGGATGTCGTATTAAGAGGTATCTTATGCTTCAGTTTTATAGCCAATATCAAATATACATTAATGAAACCATCAACAATGAGCAATTAACATACTTTTGATTTTTTTTATCCATTACTTCTTATATTACTAAATAAGCCAATAGTATATTTCATCATCAACATACTCTTGATTTATTTTTATTTTTATTATTTATTATTTTTTTTTTGTATCAAAACATACTCTTTACTGGAAAGGGAAAGATTGGTAGGTTGTAAAAAGGGTCACAATGGGATTCAAGCTTTAACATGTTACTTTTAGATTCAGAAATATTGTTTCCACTCATAATTTTTTATTTAAGACTATGTGCTTTGGTAACTCATAGCTCAATGAAAAATGTCAGACGTTTTATTGAGTCATGTTTGAAGGCGGTTTTCCAGATTGTTGTTGCATTCTTTCTTATTGATGACATAAGTGGAGCCAATATGATTTACAATGTTGGATGACATGGGCGAAGAAAGATGAAAACATGATTACTCTTCAAAGTTTTACAATTGCAAGTGGTGAGTTTATTCTTAAAAAAACAAAATTTTGTTGTTTTTGTTTTTGAGATGTGTTAATAATATTACTATTTAGTCAGTAATTTGGTTAACATATATATTTTTTATTGTTTTTTGTTTGTTGTGTTGAGATGTGGGTCAAAATCACTAATTTTAGCTAGGATTTTTAGCTTTTTTTTTTATTCATGGTACTCACGCTTCATTGAAAGATGAAGATAAAAAAATACAAAGATAAAGCCCGTAAATGACTACTGTATATGCCTAATTCATCTTTTAATACTGATGCATAGTTTATTAATCTAGGATGATCTATATACTTTGGGTGACTAAATAACCACCATTTTCATGTAAACTTGACCATTAAAACTTTGAGGTACAAAATATAGTGGTTGGCATTTGCTCATAAGTGGGCCTTATTGCACGACTGAAAATTTAATACTTTTTCAAGTTAGCTTTCTTCTAGAATTCTACTTTTGATTTGTTAGTGTCTTATAATTATAAATGAGTTATAGCTTAAATTGGCGTTGTAAATTACACTATAGGAGTTCCGTAATGCATATCATTTATCAATTAATTGGAGTTATAACATAAATTGAGAAATGAATGTCGAGAGAATGAGTAACAAAAGTTTGTGTATGAAAATGATAGTTTTATAAGATCGTTATCTTTTTTTGCAAGTGGAATAATATTTGTTGGCATTATCATGCAGTCTGTTTCACATGGTGTTAATGCATTCCTATTATATTATTTGCTTATATTTTATTTCTTCTTCAGTATAATACAATTAGTAACCGTATATGATTTGTAGACTGAAACAAAAAGAGGAAAAGTCATGTACTCAAATTATCATGTTATGAATTTGTATAAACATTGTAAACTATCATCATTTGACATTTTCCTTTGTTTTACTATCATTAGTGTTATTTATTATCAATTTTATATTTAAGTGGCATATACAAAGTTGCGGTATAATATAAATTAAAATAATAATTATAAAAATAATAAATTAGACCATTTATAAAGGTTTTAGAATTAAAATGCTGGTAATAATTCAATTTCAAGTTAAATAAACACTTCCAAATAAGCAACTTGTGCTTATCAAATCTAAAAAGTAAGCAAAAGCAATTTGGATAACACAAAATTGCTTGAAGCATAAAAGAAAAAACAGTGATTTTCAATATAACTGTAATTGTAAAGGAGTAGCTACTAATTGTGAAAAAAAAAAGAAAAAGAAAGATCAAGGTTCAAGTACGAGTGTAAGATGAATCTGGATTCGCATCTTTGTCCCCGCGAATGATATAAATAAACTGTTGCTTTTTTTTACTATACATGTATTTTTATCAACAACTTTCTTTTAGTCGGATTTTTGTTTCTTTTTTTAATTTTTAGGTGTTCATGGAATGAACATGTACTACTCAAGTGTTGGACGTTGACTGCATAACTTTGCTCTTCAAGACTATCTACCAGTTTGAGAAGAGTTGAAGAAATGATACATGCATGTTTATTATTTTAATAGTTACAAATCAAATTGATTATCTTATCATTGACATATTACTTATTATCCCTTAAAATATATATATATATATATATATATATATATATATATATATATATATATGGTGTTATATTCTATGCAGTACTCATATTAGATACAGTACTTTACAGTACTCTTAAAATGAATCTAGGCCATTAGATTGGTTTGATCAAAGGTTAAGATTAAAAGTGCCAAAAGTGACACTATTTATATAAATTGTGTCATTTATGTAATTAACAAAAAGATGAGGATAATAATTTGAAAATTGAAAGGGCAATTTAGGGTTTTTATATTATCCCTAAAATAGTGCTAGAAAACCCACTTTTATATAAAACTGCCGTCTCTTTTTCTTTCAGATCTGGAAGAAAGCAAAACCTACACCCTCTTTTCCTATCAACTCTTAAAACCCTATCATCACAACCAACAATACCGCCACCAGTAATTATCCGGCCGCCGGCTCTTCAGAAAGCCTCCGTCTCCCATCACTCTTTCGTAAAGATCTTTTTTGTGTGTGATTGGCGTGATCTTTAGTAAACAAGTGGGACACGTATCTTGATCTTCTTCAGTCACCGAAAGGTTAGTACATAGTTTTATTCATCAAATATCAATTTAAGCATTAAGGGAAGTGGTGGGATCCGTCATCAAATATCTATTTAATTGATACATTGTATTTGCCAAAAATAAATGAAAAACATTGATTTGCTTTGGAAAAAAAATTATTCATTTGCAACAGTTAGGTGGTTTAATTTGTTTAGTCAGTTATTTTTGTTAATAAGAAAATAACATTTGTGGGATAAGTTTGTTACTGAAAGGTTTTCAAAATACGAAGTAGTTATGTATGAGCATTGAAAAACAAAAGTGAACCACTATGAAATTGTTGACTTAGTCTTAGCCTAAACTGCAAACTTGTATTATTAATTGGGATATGGATTTAGATGTTAAAGCTACAACTTTAAGCATTAAGACAAATCTGTCACCATTAAAAATGTACTGTATCGATTACTTGTATGTTTGCGGGCTTTTACACTTTCTTTGTTAATGGGCTAGTTAATTAGAGTGTTTGTTTTGATAACTCATGTTATACTTTGTCAATGTGTAGTTAAAGCGAGATCAAGTGCTCACAAAACAGCGTGTACATATGTTTTTTGAAGATGTGCATTTATGTTTTTGAAAGACGTGCACACATGTTCTAATGAATTTGACGAGAAAACGCAGCGTGCACATATGTTCTGGAAGGGTGCTCGTATGTTCTAACGAATTTGATGAGAAAGTGAAGTGTGCACGTATGTTCTTGGAGGAGTACACACATGTTTTTGATGACGTGTACATCTATGTTTAACAAGATACTTTTGTATTGTAATTGTATTTCATTTTATATCAAATTTTGTGTATACTATTTATGTTGTTGGTTTGTTATTTAAATTTTAAAGGTTACATGTATATGTTTTTGCTATCGGTCATAATTATCGAAGATCAAAAAATGTACACTAAAAACATATATGCAACTACCATTTTAAGCAAAATAAGTTTAACGTCAAAACAATTAAACGCAAGAAATATATGAGTATACAATATTTAAAAATAACACATATGCACAACAAGAAATATATGCACAATAGGTATGCAAAAGAATAAAAAAAGAAAAAAAAACACATATGCACAACAGGTCTGCAAACGAAAAAAATAAAATAATTTTTTTTTAATTCCGAAAATTAAGGAGTTTAAGAAAAACGTTTTTTAATTAGAAAAATACAAAAATAAAGTAAAAATGTGTTTTACTATTTTACCCTTTCAAATTAATTAAAAAGAATTAATAATACTAAATTATGATTGGTGTAAATGAGTACTGTAAAGTACTGCATCTAACATTGGTACTGCATAGAACGCGCCCCTATATATATATATATATATATATATATATAAATAAAATTGAACCTATTTACGTTTGTTGTTGTTTTTTTTATTTATTCACACACGTAACTCTTTAGTGAATAATTTCTTTCAAGATTCCCGTGATTTCAAGGGTTTGTAATTGTTTATAGGATCATTGACTTATTATTTATTATTCCTTAAGAAAATGAAACTTATATCGTTCGTTGTTGTTTATTACTTTATTATTCACACACTCAACTTCTTAATGAATCATTTCTTTAAAAACCCGTGAATTTCACGGGTGTATAAGCTAGTAGTTAATAAAACCATCGTCATACAAACGAGAAACTGAAATAATCCCCCTAGTAATAGAGGGAGCATAATGACAATCTTTTAAAACAATAACTAATCCACTAGGGAGTGATAAATGATAATTTCCAATAGCTTCAACTTCTGCCCGTTGACCATTGCCCACGTACAGACTTAAAGCTCCTGGCTTCAGCTTCCTACTGCCCCTTAGACCCTGAGTATTATTACAGATGTGAGTACCACAGCCAGTGTCATATACTAAGGATGATTTAGGGAAAGAGTAGAGTTCTATAGTGAAAATACCTGAAGAACTAGCTGCAAGAGACTGTTTATTCTTTTTCATTAACTCGGCGAGATACTGGGGACAATTCCTTCTCCATTGTCCTGTCTCACCACATTGGTGACAGGTAGCGTCCTTTGCTGGATTATCCTTCTTGGGTGGTGGAGGAATCTTAGGTTTTGTTTTGTAGGAATTAGCATCATAACCAAACTTGGGTCTGCTTTTTCCAACCCCATGATTCCCCATAGCAGCCTTGAACGATTTGTTTTTCTTTTGGTTTCTCTGGACCTTACCACCACGCACATAATGGAGTGCAGGTGCAGCATCTTTCTTTGGCAACGTCTGCTCATGTTGCTTAAGCATAGCATGCAGTTCATTAATAGTCTTCCCCATGCTGTGCATATTAAAGTTCTGCACAAACGAGATGTACTCTTTAGAAAGACCGATTAGGATCAAACTAATTCCATAGTGGAGAGTAACTGGGTGACCAAGACATTCCAAACTGTCAATGTAGCAATTCATCTTGAGAACATATGAGCTAACCGATTGACCCTCTTCCTGCTTGCAAGCGTGGAATTCACGTGCAGTTTGTAGAAGCTCTTGTTATGCTTGTTGAGAGAACATAGACTTCAACTCCTGAAGCATGTCATAAGCACCAAGATGAGTTAGATTTCGTTGGATCTCTAACTCCATGGTCATGAGCATGAAGGCAGCTATGTCCTTTGAACCTTTGACCCAAGCAGTGTGAGCTGTAAGAGCCTCAAGTAGGACAGGGTGGCCAGGCGTAGCAACAGGTGCTGCAGGTATGGGATGCTCTAGATAAGCTTCCTTATCTTCAGCTGATAGTATGATGTGAAGCTGGCGATACCAATCAATGAAATTAGGTCCAGTGAGTTTTTGTTTCTCAAAGAAACTCCTGAGTACCGAACTGTTTCCGATTGAAGTAGTCATCTACAATTGAAAAGTTCAAACAATTAGTATTTTCGATAATTACATTCTTAAAGAATTAACCACCCAATTAATTACTAATAAGACTAAGATCCAACTTGCAACCCCATTAATTACCATAGGTCTGACCAGTGTATAAAAAATGGGACAAGAGGTAAGCGACGAGCATTAATTGCATAATGCAACTCTTAGATTTATGAGACTGTTTAAGGCATTAGTATCAAGTAATAATGTCAAAAGCATGTTTAGTTCTCATCGTATGCCTCGGGTCCGAGGTCTAACCAGGTTAACTCGATATAAGTCGACCAAGTATGAACGTGTAAAAATAACCAGAGGTCTGACCAGTGAGAAATAATTACCATGGGTTGGAAAGGCCCTTAGGTCTGATCAGAGAAGTCAATCCAAGTGCACGTGTCCATAGTTGGGTGGCATAGACTTAATATTAACAAATAGGTATGCACACATAAATGTGGTAAAAGTCGTGTACAAAGAAGCATGCAAAACAACTTTGTAACACTAATTGATAACGCTACACGCGTCGTTCGGGGTCAAGGAAACTTCCTTTTCTTCGAGCAAGTTTTATAACACCCTAGGCAGTGAACCTAATCGTTGTAGTGTAGTAATTAGGGTAAGCCACGGGTATTGATATCGTTCTCTAGGAGAATAGGAATGCTAGTAAGAAGTTACTACGCTAAGGTTAAGGTTGGGGAAGATTATTTTTGTATTTTTTATATTTTATGAAATGGAAAGGTACAAATCTCGGGTATTGGATTTGGGGGGTTGGTATTTCTACCGATTACTCTACTATTATCTAATTATCTAAACTAAGGTTCTGGGAGTCTATGTCTAATTAATGTGTGCTCGTATGATAGTTTAAAGATGTGTTTACTTAAGTTATACTACTCCTTAATTATCTCCTATTGATGGTTGAATTGTCACGTCCTTATTCTTAGTTGCGTTGTGTGTCTAAAGTTGTAGGGTATGCGTTTCTCCCTAACTCTTTGAACTTACCAAAGGGTCTCGTCTACAAAACCCACTAGGGATGATAAACTCTTACTCTAAGACACTCTTTGGATAATTTAGCCTACAACTACTCAGGTAATCATATTCTAAGGTTCACAAAGATGAATCAAGCATTAAGTACACAACGAATGACCTATCACATTACTAAATCATTGATCAACTAAGATAAGAAACAACCAATCAATATTCAATAATTAAGTTTCATACTTCCTAAGCAAACACACAAATAAATTAGCCGGACATGGAGAACATGCAAGCATACACACAAATAATCAAAGACATAATTGAATTAATGAAGTAAATACTTATCTTGATGTAAGATAGGGTTTAAAACCCTAAAATATTGTACAAGACACCTTAGGTTCGGTTTTAGGTTTTTACTCCAAAAGACTCTCTCTAAAACTGAAAAATCCGGATTCTATATATAAGATTACATATGCGACGGCGTCACCTTATGTTTCGTGACGCCGTCGTGTCGCCGTCATTAGGGTTTCGTCTTGGCCACGTTAACCTTGCGACGGCGTCACCTTATGTCCGTGACGCCGTCCTCTTCAGCTTCTGACGTCGTCTGGATTGCATCTAGGCCGTCTGAGTAGCGACGGCCTACTCTTTTACAACTGGACGTCGTCACTTGAAAATAAGAGTTTTGGGTTCTGTCCCGTCACAAAAATCCTCGGACGGCGTCGCAATTAACACCTGACGCCGTCGCCTTCTATTTTCAGCAGCTTTGAGTGTCTTGATTTTGACTTTGGCCATTTTCTTCATATATTCGCGCCTTTTCGTCCAAATAAGTGCCATTCCAGCATTTTGCCTTCAAGAGACCTAAAAAGTGAAAAGGAACGATATTAAGCAATAACGGATACAAAAATGATCAAATAAGGGCTAAAACGACCCCTCAAAATGGTACCTTTTAAAACCTTATCAAATATCCCTACACTTGTTATTAGCTTGTCCTCAAGCAAATGTGCTTTTAGCCAATTAATTTATAAGTTAGGGGTCATGAAGCATTAATTCAAAACGGTCCACAACACATATAAGCCCCGCAAAAGTCATAACAAGCACGGAAATTACATACTAGCACCTCACATGGGGTGTTTGGATACTCACATCTCTCTCGGGTGTATATATGAAATATAACAAATAGGAAATGGAAGATAAACACTCATTAACCAGTCCTAGTACATAGATTACCATAGGCTTGAGAATAGATCAAACCTCCATCGCTTTGGCGTAAGCACCTAGGAAAGACTATCAAAGAGGTCTTTTAAAGGGTTGTAATGTTAGGCTTACGGTAGGGAAACAAGGGTTTGGTGGGATAGGCTATTTAGTGGTGGCAAGTCAAAAATCTCTGTTAAATGCATACGAAGAATGGCGTTGCTAAGCCAAGACTCGACACTCTAAAACTCTAGGTAACGGAAATAAACAAACATAAATTTAAAGGATAGATGTAGGATGGTAGCCTGTTTTTTTTTTTTTTTTTTTTTTTTTTTTTTTTTTTTTTTTTTTTTTTTTACTCTATATATTTTTTTCTTTTTCTCTTTTTCTCTTTTTTTTTTCTTACACTTTTACTCTACCATCCTCTACGATAACATCAAAATATTAGGGATTTACAGGCATATCCCTACACTTGAGTTTTTATTACTCTAACACTAATTTGACCCGAATTGAAAAGATCAAAACACTTGGGGTACATTATTACGCAAACAAAGGGAATTTGAATTTAACGTTCCCTTCCCGTCATTTCATAAACTTTAACTTTTCCCATGAATCCCAATCGTCCCAAAACTGTATACAAATGATATGACTCGACTTAGCAACTTATGCAAGCAACTAGATAATTGAACTAAGGGTTTAGGGTAATAACAAACATTTGCACTAAAAGTGAGTGCATATAGGGTAGGCTAAGGCGATTTGGGTGTATATTTGGGGGTGGGGTGTAAACAATGCTCTTCATTGATATTCCGGAAAAACTGAAACATCACGAGAACCGCGAAAAGGATAGGCTCTAAGGGGTTAACTAGGGGTATCGTGTACTAAAGATGAGTACAACGCAAAAGGTGTGGGGGAATTACTCAACCGATATGGAAGAAGTAATTATATTACGGGTATCAAACAAGGGTTATCCTAATGCCTCTTATCATTTAGTTATTCCTAACTACACAAGTGTAGCCTCACTTGCGATCTCGGAATGCATCACAAAACAAGTTCTAGAATCTAATATACTACCGGTTCACACTCTAAGCATTGAAGATGAATGCTTCAATTCCTACTAATCTAAGGGCGATCCTCACATTTTGGGTGGAATTTGGGTGGTAAAGGGTTTTTGTGCTAGTCATGCAACTTCCTATCCATGAGACGCTTTTGTTAAGACTAATGGCCCACTCCTATATGTCATGAAAAATTTTAAATTTGGTGCCAAAATTACCCTAACCGACATTTTCTCATGGTTTATTACACAATCACAATTGGACAAAGCAAATAGTCAAGGATAAGCATAGTTTCAAAGTTCCCGTTTTATTTTCCCTCCCTACACTTAAACTGAACATTGTCCCCAATGTTCCTCGAAAGTATCAAAGTTATGATAAAAGAAGGTAATTAAAAACGAAAGAAACTAGTACTCCCCTGATTAGCTCGGTAGGATCCGTGTAAAGTGGTGGTTAAATCCTTTTCAAGAAGAATTATTGCGTGAAAAGCTCCTTCCAATCTTATGTAACTTCTTCTTGACAAACTAAACCTGCACACTTGAAGAAAACAAACGAAACCTTCGCGTAAAATCGGCGGTAATAATATATATAAGACTCGATTTAAACTAGGATATAATGCTTGTGGAATGGATGTTTACATAATTTCTAAGAAAATTAAGACCTGAAAAATTCCAAAAATTTATAAGTAGCTTAGAAAACGAGAAAAAAGTAATCTGATGTTTTTACTCCTTCCTGACGCCGTCAGGTTGCAATCCTGACGCCGTCAGGTTATCCTGACAAAAACTGGTCTGCGATTTTCTGAAAAAAAATTCTGGAAAATTTACATCTTTAGAATCAGGAAAAATTTCTGCAAAACATCCATTATGACTCGATACAAGCATTTTACTCGAACAAACAAACATAAATATCTTTTAGTTAATTGTTATTCTCATGTTTACGTTTCTTTTAAAAACGTGTGTAATCCTCCCTACACTTATCCCTTATGTAAAATACCTTTATATGCAATTAAGATGAGGTTAAAAACAAAATAAAGCATTTTTACAAATTTAAACATGAGGATAAACAATTAATAAAAGATATATGACACTAACAAGCAAACAATTAAGCATGGGTTGCCTCCCACGAAGCGCTTTTCTTTATTTAAGAGTCTTGTAGCTAGACTCATAGTCGTGCTCCTACGTTTCCTCACCACCGCCCTCTTGACGGTCTCTAATAGGGGATTCCATGTTGTAGAAGTGCCCTATAATGTACTTCTCTAAGAGTTCATCCTCTCTCCAATCGGTCCTATATTCCGGTCCTAGGCTCAAGCAATCCTTATAGAATCCGAAAATCTTAGCCATAACATAATCAACACCTTTTTCCCTGTCCTCATCATTCCTATAATAGACCGACAGTTTAAGTTCCTTTTCATCATTAGAGAGTGATGAAAACTTCTCAATCTTAAACGGCATTTGGTAAGCTATGTCATCGATCTCATTCTTGAATCACACTACTCCTAACGAGGGATTATAGGTCATCCCGGTGCTTTCTATGAAAGGTTTTCCTAGAATAACATGGGATAAGCTAGGGTCTATGGTCGTGCTAATATCATCCACAATTATGAAGTCCGTAGGAAACGTGAAACTACCTACATAAACGGGCAATCCCTTAATTCTTCCGAGAAAATTGCAACTAACATTAGGATCATTGGGGTCTTGCCTATTTGGAATAGGCTTCTTCAATATCCAATTGTAGTAGGTGCTAGTCATTATGTTGATTGGGGACTTGCGATCAATGTAGGCTTTTGCCACAAAAAGGTGTCCTATGAAACATGGTATGTTAAGATTCCAAGGGTTCCCAAACTTGATTCGAGGACTTTTCCTAACATACATGTGACGGAGGTCACGCACTAAGTGAGGGTGGCGAG